>VWZS01001988.1:71341-93490 GCA_013397075.1 Rhabdornis inornatus | reverse complement strand
ACCATTGCAGAGCGGGAGGGGGGGGAGGAGGCAGAGGGTTCCGGTAGCCGGTGCGCGGCCGCAGCTCGCGGCGGTGCCGGGACAGCCGAGATCACCGGGATAACCGGGATCACCGGGATAACCGGGACACCCGCGGCCCCCCAGCCGGTGCCGATGCCGAGGAGCAGCTGACGGCGAAGGGGACGCGGAAATGGAGCCGCGGCCGGGCCGGGCCGTGCGGGCGCTGTGCGGCCTCTTCCTCCTCGTTGTCCTGGCGCTGCTGCAGCATCCCGGCCGCGCCGAGCGGGCCCCCGGCTCCCAGCTGGACGACTCGGCCATCGCAGGTGAGCCCTGTGTCCCCGGGTGTCCCCCTGCGCTCCGTTTTGGGGCCATTCCTCCGGGTTTCGGGCAAGAGCTGCCGTGGTCCCGGGTTCGGCACCTGGCAGGGACGGAATTAACCCGGGTTTGTTACTGGGGCGGGCTCCGGTTCTTTGGGTCCAAAGTTTTCAATTTCGGGTCATTTAGAATATTGCGCTCTTCGTTAAATCGCATCGACTGGGACCGCTTGGCTGGATTTAAGATTATTCATGTTATTTAACTTGTTTACCCTCGGGTAGCGAGAGCCTGGCAGGGAGTTGGGATGGTGCCGAAAATCCCGGTGTTTATTGGTTTTTAGGGCCATTCCCACCTGTGGACCCCCAGACCGGTTTCCCCTCCGCTCCGGGCACAGCGATCCCACCCAAGGGGTGTGGGCAGCAGAGCCCTGACCCCGGGCACTCAGCTTCCCTCCTTCCCATCCCCTCCACCCCAAAAACCAACCCCGGGCACTCAGCTTCCCTCCTTCCCATCCCCTCCACCCCAAAAACCAACCCCGGCCAAACCCCGGGGCCCTGTGGGTTTCCCCCGTGCTTTTCCCGGCTGGGACCCGGTGGCACCTCCGTGGGCTCCGTGTCCTTGTGGTAGTGCCCGAGGTCAGGTGGACCTGGCCATAAACCCGGCTGTGAGCTTGGGACGGGCCGGGACCTCCCCGGAGGGGCGCGGGGGAGCCGGGAACAGCGCCGGGCCCCGGGAACAGCGCCGGGCCCCGGGAACAGCGCCGGGCCCCGGGAACGCAGAGCCCTGCTCGCTGCTCAGGGCCGGGAACAGCCGGACAGGTTTCCTCGGGCCGGGAGTGCAGGGCTGGGCTACAGGGGAAGGGGTTTGGGTGATGTTGGGGTGTTGGTGTTGGGATGGAAGGCGGTGCGGGGAAAGGTTCAGGTGTGTGTGCATTGTTGGGAGCGGGGCAAGGAGCCGGTTCTGGGGCTATATGGCATTGACAGAGCCCGGTGTGTGAGCCCCGGGCACGGGCAGAGCCGGGTGTGTGAGCCCCGGGCACGGGCAGAGCCCGGTGTGTGAGCCCCGGGCAATGGCAGAGCCCGGTGTGTGAGCCCCGGGCAATGGCAGAGCCCGGTGTGTGAGCCCCGGGCAATGGCAGAGCCCGGTGTGTGAGCCCCGGGCACGGAGGCTGCTCTGTCCTGGCCAGGGACGGGCTCTGTCACTCGCTGCTGGCTGTCCCCTTGGCCAGGGGCTCCTCATGCCCTGTGCCTGTGCTCCTGAACCCTCGGCCAGTTCACATCCAGTGTGCTCCACTAAGGAAACTGGATCTCTGCAGTCCTTCCGAGCGAGCTTTGTGCCTCCAAGGAATTTCCAGCGCAGTTATTTTTGGAGGCCCTGCAGGAGTGTGGCAGCCTGGCTGATTCAGCTGCTGGCTCTGCTCTTGGCGAGTGGAGGCAGCCCCGGGCTCCCAAAAATCCCCCGGAGCTGCTGGGCACTGCTTTGGCTCGCTCTGAGCCGTGTTTGGGTCACTGCTGCCTTCCCAAACCTGCACGGGGTTCATGGCTGGCTGCAGGTTGGAGCCGCAGCCGTGCAGGAATGGGGTCGGGGGGGGATTGGTGTCCCCTGCTCCCTGTCCCTTCCCGGGCAGCTTGGGAGAGCTCCTTGCCCTCTCCTGCCACAGCTCCGGGTCTGCTCTGAGATCTCTTGGCCATTTGGTTTTGGGCTCTTGGAGCTGTTGCTCCCGGTTCACAGCAGGGAATGTCCTCAGCTGGCCCTGGAGACTTTTCCTGCTGTTTTCCCTGGAAGCAGAAGGTGTTGGCTGCTCGGTGTGAGGCAGAGGTGAGTGTTGGATGCTGTTCTGAAAGTGAAAGCGCTTGGTTTCCACATGTTTTCCGGCGTGCAAAGGTGCTTTTTTTAAAATTCTTTAATTTGAATGGTGAAATGTCAGCACTGGGAAGTTTTCAGGCGATGCAGGGAGGTGTTTGCAGGGAGCAGAAGCCTGAGCTGCAGCACTTGTTGGGCTGCTGAGATTGCCCTGCACACTCAGGGGATGCATCAGCAGGTTTTATAGGGGATTAGTCAATGATCCCCAGTTCCTGGCATGCATTTTAAAGCAGCAGTTTGAAACGGGTGGGTTTATCCACGCAGGAAAATCAGAGTTGGTGACTGAACCCCGGGGAAAACCAGATTTTCTCCTGGCTTTGACTCACTCCGAGGCGAATTGAGGCCTTAATGTTTGATCTGTAATCTTTTCCTGCTGGGGTCAGGTTGAAGTTCGGTTCCAGTTTGTGGCACAGGAGCCATTTCACGAGGTGGGGGGTTTGGAGCCCAGGGGGGCTCTGCAGCCCCCTGGCCTTGCCCAGCCCGGGTTTGGGCTCCTGCTGCTGTCACAGGATGTGTGACCGGCCCCACGGTATTGTTTGCACCCGCCCTGGTTATTTTTAGCCCGAATTTGTCAGGCTGCAGCCCGGCCCTGGGACCTTTTCACACCCCCTGAGGCTCCTCAGGGACAAACTGGACTTTCAGGAATTTTTTTTCTCCCTCTTTCTGCTCATTTGCTGTAATCTGGCTGTTGCCCAAATCAGCCGGGTTTTGGTCCTTTTTCTGGCCCTTATCAGAACATCCTGCAGGGTTTGTGGCCAATGTTTTACACAAGTTTTATGTGGGCTGCCAAAAATGCAACCTATTGTTTAGGTCTAAAGTCTTAAATTTCATCTTACTTAAAGTACTGATCTTGCTGAGTTGGCTCTTCCTCCTTAATTCACATCGCCTGGAACCAGTCTGTGGGATTGAGGGTTATTTTTATTTTAATTGTTTGCCCTCTGTGCAGCCCAGCACAGGTGGGCACTGCCAGGTGTGTTTGCAGGAGATCCAAGGAAGAGTGACCGTGCAGAGCTGGGGGTTTGGATGGCTGGGCTTCATCCCTGGTCCCCTTTGTGGTGACAGATCCAGACCTGCCCCATGTCCCTGCAGTGATGTGGAAGTGCTGCAAGTCTGCGTTGCCCTGAGCTTTATTTCAGTGCATATGGAATTCCTTCCTGTGCTCTGGATCCTCAGGGATGTCTGGGGCCTCGTGTGGGTCCCTGTGCTGGCACCCTTGAGGCAAGTCAGGGACGGTGGCAGGGATTTTCCCTCCCTGCAGCAGTTCAGAGATCTGAGCTCTGTGTTGGCACTGGGGCATTTTTGGGTGATGTGGAGCTCGTGTGTGGTGAGGGCTGGGCTCTGGTGCAGGGCTGGCACAGGTTTGGTGGCTTTTCCTCTTTCCACAGCAGCTCCTCTCCCTCTTCCTTCCTCCTCCTGCCTCCCTGTCTCATTCCTTGGTCACAACATTTCTTGAGTCATCTTTGCTCTTATCTAAGTGGTTTAAAGATCAGGTTGAAAACACATGCTGGCAGTGTGGGTGTCCAAAGCTGGAGGGCTGTGCCCAGGGCTGGTTCTGTGTGTCTGGAGCTCCTGGAGCTGCCCTTGAGCCCAGGACCCATCCTGTGGGACAAAGGCAGTGTGGGCAGGGGCTGCAGCCACAGGCTGGTGCTGTTCCTGGTTCCAGAGGAGGAGAAGGTGAATTTCTGGGTGTGGAGCTGTGCCTGAGCCCTGTCTGTCCTTGCCATCACCCCAAGGCCCAGGAGTTCATTGGAAGGGAATCCTTCCCTGCAGAACCTCTGCCTTGGGAAGTGATGGCTTTGGGCTTGAAACCTGCAGGGAAGGTTTTTGGCAGCTGAGCAGGACGTGGCTCGGGAACCTTTGGAAGCTCAGGGATGGCTCATCCTGAGCAGGCTGGGTCCTGTCCTTCCAGGGACCTGGTGGGGTTCATTCAGCAACCTCTGTGTCCCCCTTGCTTTGATAAAATACCTCTTAAAGGAGACTTTGCTGTTAATTCCTCCAAGGGGTGCATGTTCACTGAGTAAAGTTGCACCTGTGAGTAGCAGCTTTGGGCTGGGCGAGGGACACGAAGCAGTTGTGGGAATGCTTGCAGAACTGTGCCAGGAATTGGTCCCTGTTCTTCCCCAGCTCAGCTGGGAGCCCAGTGCATTGCACAGCCTTGGCTTCCTTCGGGCATGGAACTCATCTCCAGGAATTGCCGTTCTGAGAGGTGGAAAACTTGTGTTTTGGCAGCAGGCTGGCCTCATGTGGAGGAGGAGGAGGAGTGGGGGTGACTGGGCAGCACTGGGGCTGCTGGGGAGCTCCTGGCTCCCTCCAGCTCACTCCCTTCCTGCTTGGCTCAGAAACCTGGAGTCATGCTCGGCTGGATCAGAGGGAGCATCTTCATTTAATTTTTTGTTCGATGTATTTATTCAGTGCCTTGGAAAGCAACTGTGTCCGTGTCTGCCATGCCCCTGGGGTGGTCCCTTCCCACAAGGGCTGCTGGGGCTTTGGGACACTGCTGGGACACTGCAGGGGCTGCATCTCCTGCTCCAAACCAGGCTTTTGGTGTTGTCCTTTCCCACAGTGGGGCAGGGATACACACATCTATGTGGGAAGTCCAGGGCAGCACTCCTGTCCTTTCCATGCTTTGCTGGATGGAGGTGTGTAGATGTGGGAAGGAGCAGTACATGAGGCAGGAAGGGGAAGGAGCCTCCTGACATCCCTGGTGCTGCAGCTGCTGGGGCTGGGAGGCTTTGGGCTCCTGGAGCAGAGCCTTGTCCCAGGAGGAATGAGAAGGAAAAGTGCTTAGTGTTCCTCTGCCCTGCTCAGTTGGTGTTTGGCTCCTGGGCTCTTGGTTCATCCCAATTCCCTGTGGAGCTCTCTCCTCCTCTGGGCAGGGCTGGAGGGATGGGTGAGTGTCTGGGGACAGCCCAGGGGAGCTGAGGCACCTCCAGCGAGGTGCACACCTCCAGTGAGGTGTGGTTCATGATCTGCCTGGGATTTGGGGAGGGAAGGGAGCTAAAAGGCCATCCTGGTATTTAGGGGCTGTCCAGGGAGCTTTGGAGTGCCCAGCCCTGGAGGTGGCACCTGGAGGTGGCACTCAGTGCTCTGGGCTGGGGACAAGGTGGGCATGGGGCACAGCTGGGACTGCCTGGGCTGGGAGGGCTTTTCCAGACTCTGGGATTTGGGGATTCTGGGATTTGTTAGTAAAAAATCCCTTTCTGTGAGCAGGTGGCTGAAAAGCAGCACTTTCCCCTGAGGTTATCCCTGTCCTGCTGCTTGTCCCACTTGGAGGCTGTGCTGGCAGTGGCTCCTGTCCCTGGTGGTTCCAAGCCCAGGGTCAGTGCCAGGCCTGGACTGTGCCCAGCCTGGCATTCTGCTCCCCAGAGCTCTAATTGCACAAACTTATTAGTGTTAAGAAAACGGTTTCCTTCATTAATTAGCTGTGTTTTATATCAGAGAGGGAGAAATGAAGTCCTGAGCAGGCAGCAGAGCTGTGGCTCTCCCTGGGCAGCTCTGGGATTCCTGCTGGAGAGGAATTCCCAAAGGATTCCTTTGGGACCAGGGTAGTTCCTGCTCCTGGCTGTGTGGAGCCCTGCTGGGCATCACTGGAGGGGCAGGAGATGCTGCAAGCAGGAGATGGGAGCTTTGCTGCTGCTGGGGGGAGGTCTGGGCATCCCCCTGCCCCCAGCTGGGGATTCCATCACCCCTCCTTGTGCCACTCAGCTGCTGCTGGGCAGGAATTGTTCCCTGGCAGGGTGGGCAGGCCCTGGCACAGGGTGCCCAGATTTGCTGTGGCTGCCCCTGGATCCCTGGCAGTGCCCAAGGCCAGCTTGGACACTGGGACAGTGGGAGGTGTCCCTGCCATGCCAGGGGTGGCACTGGGTGGCATTTGAGGTCTCTCCATGCCCAAACCAGCGTGGGATGCTGTGAATAATGGGGATTTTGGCCTCTTTTCTGCCTTCTCCCTGTTAGCAGGTGCAGCCCTGGACCTGCTGCTTCCCCCTCCCACGCTCCAGACTCTCTGCTGCTGGAATTTGGGGATGTTTCCTGTGGAGGCAGCGCTGTCCTGCTGAGTCCTCTGCTCTGCTCCCATGGCTGATCCAAGCTGGGCTCTCTGGAACACTTTCATTTTCCCTCACCTTTGTTTCCCCAGCCCCTGCAGCCGTGCCTGATTAATCTCCTGGCACCCCCAGAGCTCGGGTTCAGTGTCAGGAGCTGGTGCTGACAGGGATGAGAGGCTCTTTAATTAAAGCCATTGCTCTGTCACTGCTGCAGCACTTGGGAGCCCTGAGGAGCTCCTGCCTCTCACTGTGCCTGTGCCAGGGCCTGCCCACTGTGCCAGGGAACAATTCCTGATTCCCAAGATCCCATCCAGCCCTGCCCACCCTGCCAGGGAACAATTCCTGATTCCCAAGATCCCATCCAGCCCTGCCCACCCTCACAGGGAACAATTCCTGATTCCCAAGATCCCATCCAGCCCTGCCCTCTGGCAGTGGGAGCCATTCCCTGTGTGCTGTCCCTCCATGCCTTGTCCCCAGTCCCTCTGCAGCTCTCCTGGAGCCCCTTCAGGCCCTGCCAGGGGCTCTGAGGTCTCTGTAATAATCCTGATAATGCAATTAATGATAAGGAGTGATGGCAGGACTGTGCCCAGGAGCTTTTCCTGGCAGTCCTGGTTGAAGTTCCCAGCTCTGCAGTGGATGGAAAACCTTGAGAGGAGCAGAGGAAGTCATTAGGGAGCTGTGTGTGGTTCTGTCCCTGCCTGTCCCTGCTTGTTTTCCCTCCATGAAATAGTACCAGGATGCTTGTTTGTTTGGATTATGGGCCTATTTTTAAGTAACCCATTTTTTCCACTTTGGAAAATGCATTAAGTCACTGTTGGGTCATGGATGTCTCTGGAGTCTGACTTTGGGATCCTCCAAGTGCTCCTTGGGAGTCTCTCTCCAGCCTGAGTGCTTGCCTCTGGCACATATATCTATTTTGTTGTGTATATATTTTTATCTACACCTTGCTGAGGTTTGCTGTAAGAGGCATTTGCAGGCTCCACAGAGGCACTTGTTGGAAGTGCCCCTTATCCCAGCAAGGATCTCTGCCCATTCTCAGTTCCACCACCCCTTCACCTCCTCTGGGATTTGGGAATTGCTGATCCCAGCAGCTCTCAGCAAGTGGAAGCAGCAGCAATGCAGGGAGCAGGGATGTTTGCTATCACACACACATTTTGCAGGAAAAGACACTATTTCTGTATTTCTGTAGCCCAGTGTTTGTTTTTCCCTGAAGGACAGAGTTTTAAGGTCAGTTTGATTCTTCCGTGCAGGTTTGGAGCTCCAGTACCATAAATTCGGAGTTCTGGGAGGATAAAAATGCAATAAACAGGAGAACTTGAGGAATGTTCCTCTCCCAGTTACAAAGGAACAGCTTGCTGGTTGGAACAGCCTGCCCCTTCCTAGGCAAGGGAGGCTTTGGATTGCAGGAAAGGGAGGAATAATTCAGGATTAAAGCTGCTAAGCAATGCTTGTGTTTAGATCTGTAAGAGTGCCAGGACGTAATTAATGGGTGAGTAAGCCAAAGGGAAAAAAAACCTTATTTTTTTAAACTGGATAGAGATGGATGGATGATAGAAGCTAATTTTTGGGGAGACAGAAATAATCCTGGAAGTATTCTGCTGTTAGGGGTGCCTGGGTGGGTTTGTTCTGGAGGCTTGGCAGCTGGAAGGCAGAAATCCAGGATTGGCACCTTGTGCTGTGACAGAGCAGCTGCAGTGGTGCAGGTGAGTGAGGAGAGCTCCAGGCCAGGCTGTGAAGGGTTATTTTATTCCCTCTCCATCCCTGGGTGATGGCTGTTCCCAGCTGCTGGGCTGAGCTCGGGGGTGCTGCTGAGACAACTGATCCCGTCTCAGATCCCCCTGCAGCTTCCCAGCTTCCTGCTCTGGGTGGCATTCCTGGGGCTGGCTGCAGGCCCAGGGTGGGGTGTGGATGGGGAAATGGCTGATGAGAGCCCTGAGCACCTCGGGCTGTCCTGGGGAGGTGACAGCAGTTCAGTGTTCCAGGATTTCACAGTGGCTCTGGCGTGTAAACTGCAAAATTGAGAGGATCTTGTTTTCTTTTCAAACCTGTGGAAAGGCTCAGGAAGGAAGTTCTTGTCCATGCCGTGCTTTTGTCTGTGGGATGTGTGGGTCCAGCTGGCTCTGCCTGGGGGCTCAGCTGGGTTTGTCCCCAGCCAGGACTGGGCCACGAGCCCAGCACGGCTGCTGATGGTCTGGGGGGGTTGGATTGTGCCAGGGCAGCCCCATCTCTGCTTTGTGCTGACACCCAGGACATCAGCTTTGGCTTCCCAGCTCCCTCCTGGAGCCCAGGCTGGCTCTGGCTGGGGTGTCCTGGGGTGTGGGGGAGCCTGTGCTGCAGTGCTGGTGAGATGGAGAGGTTCCTCAGGGACTGGCACTGGTGCAGCCTGGCCTGCTGAGGTGAGAGTCGTTCATTAACTGTGTCCTGGGGGGCTCTGCATGAAACAGGACATGCTCCAAAAGTGTGAAACTGGGAAGCGTGGAAGCTGGGTTGGAGATGGTTTTGTGGGAGTGGTGGTGGCAGCACACCTGGCAGAGGGGTCTCCTGGTGAGGCAGTGATGGGGGCTGTCCCCATCCCATTATCCCAACCCCATCCCATTATCACATCCCATTATCCCAACCCCATCATCCCAACCCCATCCCCATCCCATTATCCTATCCCAACCCCATCCCCATCCCATTTTCCCATCCCCATCCCATTATCCCAACCCCATCCCATTATCCCATTATCCCATCCCATCCCATTACCCATCCCATTATCCCATCCCAAGCTCTGCCCTCCTGGTCTCTGCTCCTGCTGCTCTCAGAGCTTTCTCCTGGACCACGCTGTTTCCTGCAGATTTGCGCTCTGGCTTTTGGAGATAAACAGGTTTTCCTGTTCGTTTCATTTGCTCTATGATTAACAAGAAGAGAGGGTGCAAAGGGATATTTGGGGGCATTCAGTGCTGTTCTCCCACACTGCAGGATGATTCCTAGAGAAGTTTTCCTGACAGCAGTTGGTGTGATAAGTGGGGTTGCTGGTTATCTTTTTCTCCCATCTTTTATTTTTCCTCTTGGGAAAGGAGAAAAAAATATTTCATGCTTCAAAGGGTGAGGGTCAACCCTTGGAGGTGGAGCAGGAGCCTCAATGGGAATGTCTGGCAGTGCTGTGCCATCCTGAGATGGATATCTTCAAAGATTTGCTGAAGGGGCAGGGCCCTCCCTGCCACCCTCCCTGCCCTGGGGGATGCTCCTTTGGCACTCACCCCTCCGGAGCTGCCTGTGCCCAGAGCCCAGGGCAGAGGACAGGGCAGGGGACAGGACAGAGCCCAGGACAGGGGACAGCACAGATCTCTGGACAGGTCAGAGCTCCACTCGCTGCTGGCCAGAGCTTCCCCTTTGGAGAGAGAACGTGTCCAGCTGGTTTGTTTTTCATCCCGGGGCTATTTTCAGCTGCTCAGCCTAACAAGGTGAAATGGCTGAGATGCTTTCCTGCTCCCTGGGACTCTGCTGGGAGGAGGTATCCCACTGTCCTGCTATCCCACTCTCCTGCTATCCCACTGTTCCTCTGTCCTGTTGTCCCACTGTCCCAGCTGATCCCAGCTCATCTCCTCAGTGCCTTTGGCTCTTCACTTTGGCACCTCTCAGGGTTTGGGAAGAGCCATTTGGGCTCAGCACAGGGACCCCCAAATGCCAGCACTGTGCTGGCCCTGGTGCCCTCTGAGAGGCTGGCATTGGGAACATGGGGAGCACAGGAAACCCCAAATCCCAGCACACCCGGCGTGATCCCCGTGGCACATCCAGTGTATCCCCCGTGGCACACCCAGTGTGATCCCTGTGGCACATCCAGCATTCCCCCGTGGCACACCCGGCGTGATCCCCGTGGCACATCCAGCATTCCCCCGTGGCACACCCAGTGTGATCCCTGTGGCACACCCAGTGTCCCCTGTGGCACATCCATTGTCCCTGTGGCATGCCCAGCATTCCCAGGAAGGGTTCACTGGGTGCCCCTGCCCTGGCTCTGGGAGTAAATCAAGCACCCTCTGTCCTGGAGGAAGAAGGGAATTTGTGTTGGACAAAAGGAGGAAAAGGATTTTATTGTTGAGTGGAGTGTTTGTGTGAGCACTGTCAGAATTTCTCCGAAGGCTTTGGTGCACAAGGTGAGAAGGGCTGGGTTTGCTGGAGAGGACCATGGAATTATTCAGTTTGGGAAATCCCTTGCAGAGTTCAGCTAAGCCATGTCCCCAAGTTCCACATCCCCAGGGCTGTTGAATCCCTCCAGGGATGTGATGCCATCCCTGCCCTGGCAGCGTGGCCCACTGGGAATTGCTTTGGACAGGAATTTCCAGGAAAGTTCCCTGCTGGCAGCACAGGAGGGAGGAAAGCTCGTGGCTCCTTTTCCCTTTATGCTGCTGCTGGAAGGAATATTTTCTGCCTGGAGGACATGGAGTGTTTTTTACTGATTAATGAGGTATTAAAAAGGATCCAGAGGAGTCTGGGCTCGTCTTCCTGAGTCACCTGTGTGTTTGTGCTGGGATTTGGCAGGGAGCTTCCCTGGTAGCCAGAGTGATCCCTCTGGTAAACACAGCACTGCCTGTGGCTGGTGCTGAGCACTGAATCAGCCCAGCCCAGCAGGAATAGCCCAGAATTTCACTCTCTGACAGGATTTTTGCAGCCCAAGGCACCCAAGAGTTGCTGCTCAAACCCTGGGGCTGCTCCTCCAGTCCTGGAAGAGCTGCAAGGAATTAGCCCTGAATAATGAGTGTAAGGAGTCAGGCTGGGGTGAATGCAGAGCTCTTTGGGATGGTTTGGTTTGCTGGTGCCTCCTTGGCTCTGGGAGTGGACAGGGGTTAGCAGGGATTAATCTGTGGCCTAACCATAGCTAAACTTAGTCCTGTGTGTTCTGCTGGGGGGGACGTGCTGCAGAGGTGACACTTCTGCTCTTGGGAAAGAAATACCAGCAGTGCTGGGACTGCTCAGGAGAGCTGGTAGAGAGAAACTCAGCTTCCTTTTTTGGGGGTTTGGGGATTTTTTTCATTTCAGCTGATGTAGCCTGAAAATACAAGACTGAGAAAGTTAACATTCATTTTTCCCTACAAATGCTTTTTTTCCCTCTAAGTGAAGTTGCCAAAACTCTGGGCCAATAAAGGGCAAATAAAGCTTCCAGCCAGGTGAGTGGGACTGGCTGGGATGGGCTCTGCTCTGCTGCAGCAGCTCCAGCCCCAAAACCCCTTCCCTGGGCTGGGCACAGCAGAGCTGCTCCAGCTGGGGGGTCCCTGCACAGGGAAAGGAGCTGGGGGCTCGGGGGGGCTGGAGCCCCTCTGGAGCCAGGCTGGGAGAGCTGGGGGAGCTCACCTGAACAGGAGAAGCTGCAGGGAGAGCTCAGAGCCCCTGGCAGGGCCTGAAGGGGCTCCAGGAGAGCTGGAGAGGGACTGGGGACAAGGCATGGAGGGACAGCACACAGGGAATGGCTCCCACTGCCAGAGGGCAGGGCTGGATGGGATCTTGGGAATCAGGAATTGTTCCCTGTGAGGGTGGGCAGGCCCTGGCACAGGGTGCCCAGAGCAGCTGTGGCTGCCCCTGGATCCCTGGCAGTGCCCAAGGCCAGGTTGGACACTGGGACAGTGGGAGGTGTCCCTGCCATGGCAGGCTGGCACTGGATGTATTTCAGTGTGTCTTTCAAGAAGAGACCAGGTGCAGGTTTTTTCACAATTTAACTTTGAAGCTGTTCATGACAATAATAATGTTAAGTATCTTATTTTTCAGTAAGGAAAAATTTTATTTTTAATTTCCACACAGAAAGCTGCTGTTTTCTCAAGTGTGGTGGTTGATGTCATGCAGAAAGTTTTGGTCCCTCCCACACGTGTCTGGGAGTAAGAATTTTTTTAAATCAGTCCAGGGCACTTTCTGTGGTTTGAAGCACATCTCTGGGGCAGCCTCAGCTCGCTGGAAGCTGTGCTGGTCTGTAATTAACTCTGCTAAACGAAGTGTTCTGTGTTATTCTGTGTTCCATGGCAGCCAGGACACTGCACTGCTTTCCCAGGGTGGTCCCAAACTCTGCCAAGCCTCTGTTGGATCCACTTGAGTTTTCTGTTGTGTGCTCTGTGTGTTCCACACTCAGTTCTGTGCTGAGGGCTTGCAGGTTCCCAGGCAGCTCCTGGAATTCCCACAGGGAATATTCCCAGTGCAGTGTGCCCAGCCCTTGGGATGGGAGCAGGGAGTGGGATCCAGAACCCCCCAGGCACACACAGCTCTGGGGTTTGGGATCTGTGATCCCAGAACCCCCCAGGCACACACAGCTCTGGGGTTTGGGATCTGGGATCCCTGAGCACACACAGCTCTGGGGTTTGGGATCTGTGGGATCCCTGAGCACACACAGCTCTGGGGTTTGGGATCTGTGGGATCCCTGAGCACACACAGCTCTGGGGTTTGGGATCTGTGGGATCCCTGAGCACACACAGCTCTGGGGTTTGGGATCTGTGGGATCCCTGAGCACACACAGCTCTGGGGTTTGGGATCTGTGGGATCCCTGAGCACACACAGCTCTGGGGTTTGGGATCTGTGGGATCCCTGAGCACACACAGCTCTGGGGTTTGGGATCTGTGGGATCCCTGAGCACACACAGCTCTGGGGTTTGGGATCTGTGGGATCCCTGAGCACACACAGCTCTGGGGTTTGGGATCTGTGGGATCCCTGAGCACACACAGCTCTGGGGTTTGGGATCTGTGGGATCCCTGAGCACACACAGCTCTGGGGTTTGGGATCTGTGATCCCTGAGCACACACAGCTCTGGGGTTTGGGATCTGTGATCCCTGAGCACACACAGCTCTGGGGTTTGGGATCTCAGTGATCCAAGGGAAAGGAGCAGGGCATTAATCCCAAAGCTGCACTGCAGCTCTGCTGGGAATGGCTCCTGAGCTGCTGGGGCTCAGCCCTGCACGCAGCTCCCTCCTCCTGTGCCTGCAGCATTTCTGGGGCACTGAGGAAGGTGCCTGAGGGATTTATTGGTTTGCCCTGCTCCCAGCACTGCCTGTGCCATGGATTCCTGCTGGGGCCCTCTCAGCAGCCCCTGCCATTCCCTTCCCCAGTGATTTATCCCTCCCATTGGAGCTCCCTGGGGCGTTTTGTGCCCGAGTTCCTGGGTGGGGAAGGATCTGTTTGTTCAGCTCCAGTGGTGCTGGGGTCGGAGCCAGCCCTGCTCACCTGGCTCCTTGCCCAGGTGTGCTCAGTGGCCCCTGGGGATTGGGGGTTCAGTGGGGGAAGCAGCAGGGGGGACCTGGAACCCCCATCCCACAGCCCTGGGGCCTGAGGGGTACTTGGGGCAGTGAAAGGTGTGTGTGCAGGTACAGGGGACAGAGGGCAGGGAGAGGTTAGGAATTCTTGGGCAGGAATTGTCCCCTGTGAGGGTGGGCAGGCCCTGGCACAGGGTGCCCAGAGCAGCTGTGGCTGCCCCTGGATCCCTGGCAGTGCCCAAGGCCAGGTTGGACACTGGGACAGTGGGAGGTGTCCCTGCCATGGCAGGGGTGGCACTGGGTGGCATTTGGGGTCCCTCCCAACTCAAACCAGTCTGGGATTCCATGGCTGGGCTGTCACAGCCTGGCTCCTGTCACTGGGGTTTGGAGAGCTGCCCCTTTCCTGCCTCAGCTTCCCCTAAAACCAACTCCTCTCCACACAGGGCTCAGAACAGGGGCTCAGAACATTCCAAACCCTGCAGTGCCTCCCCGGCTGCCTGGGGGAAGCCACAGCTAAATCATGGTTTAGGAATGCTGGGGAAAAGGGGAGCTGCCCTTCTAGGGGAGAACCCCAGATCTGCTCAAATGTGAGGATTTTCCAGACATCCTACACCCTGTGTTCCCAGTGACTCAGGGAGGGTTAAGCTGGGTTTAGCACAGGCAGTGCAGCAGCAGCTGTGGGGTGGCACTGGAGCTGGGCTCAGGAAAGGTTTGGGGGTTTCCTTCCTTGGGTTTTTGCTTACACAACATCAGTTTAAGGTGCTGAATTGCAGCAGGGGTTGCATCACCCCAGAGCTCGTCCCTGTGTGCTGAGGATCAAGAGTTTGTTGTCCAAGGGGTTCCCAGCTTGTCTTTTGATGCCTCTTTATTGCTGCAGAGGGCCTGGAGGATTTTGGGAAGTCTCTGTTTGGGGAAGGAGCATCTGGGGTTTGGGATCACTCTGAAATCCCTGCTGCTCCTAAAGCACAAGTGGTCTCTGTGTGTCTCCTGGTGCTCAGGGAAGCCAGGAATGGGAGCTGCCTCTCCATGGGGATTGTCCAGGCCAAGGGTGAGGTTTCAGGAGCTGCTGAGCTGATGGAATCACCACTTGTCGTCACTGGAAAGCCTTCCCTCCTTCCCTCCTTCCCTCCTTCCCTCCTTCCCTCCATCCCTCCTTCCCTCCATCCCTCCTTCCCCCTTGTCAGCACAAGAGGGAACGGCCTCAGGCTGGGCCAGGGCAGGCTCAGCTTGGACAGCAGCAGGAATTTCCCCATGGAAAGGCTGCTCAGGCCTTGGCAGGGGCTGCCCAGGGAGCTTTGGAGTGCCCAGCCCTGGAGGTGGCACCTGGAGGTGGCACTCAGTGCTCTGGGCTGGGGACAAGGTGGGCATGGGGCACAGCTGGGACTGCCTGGGCTGGGAGGGCTTTTCCAGACTCTGGGATTTGGGGATCCCCTTCTGGCTTGGGCAGCTCCTGCTCTCAGCCCCCAGGTTTCATGGCCTGGAGGTGACACCTCACATTTTGTGTCACCTTTTGCTGCCCCAGCACTGCCAGGACTGGGCTGGGATGAGGAGCCTCAGGGTTCCAGTGCTGCCTTTGGTCTGTGTCTGCTCTAGAAAGTTCCTCTTTCCCTGATCACCCTCAGGAAACAGCCACTTTAGGAGAGGTATTTTTCATCCGAGGGGTGAATCTCCCCACTGTCTCCAAAAACAGCATTTCCATCTTCCAGTGTAGCAAGGCATAAAATTCCCAATTTAATCCCGATTCCACAGTGACTCATTTCAAGACTTTCTTTTTAAATTGTTTTTTTTAGTAACAACCTTTTCAGTGAGGCAGCTCCAGGCAGGCAGGGCTCACTCACTGCTGGCACGGTGCTGCTCCTTTTCCCCCTGGATTAAAGAACAGCAGCTCTCACTTTGGGGCACAAAGTTTGGAATTCGGGAGCACCTGCCTTGTCCCAGCACGTTTGGGATCATTGCTGTTTGCCCATCCCATCCACGGGTGATTTTTTCTACCTGAGGGAGTGGCTGGGCAGCCTCAGCTTGGATTGAGGGCAAGGTTCTTCCCTCTCCCAGAGGCTGCTGGGCACTGCCCAGGCTCCCCAGGGAATGGGCACGGCCCCGAGGCTGCCACAGCTCCAGGAGCTGCCAGGGATGCCCAGGCTGGCATTGCTGGGCAGGGACAGGGGTTGGATCAATGATCCCTGGGGGTCCCTCCCAGCTCAGGATATTCTGGGATTCTCTCATTCTGGCCCTGATGTGAGCCAAAGTGCTCGTGTGTGGCTGGCAAGGAAGGGAAGGTATTTTAAACCTGCTGTTTTCCTGATGTGAATGATCTCTGCCTGCTGGAACAGGGATTGATTTTCATCTGTGTCCCTGAATTGGTGCTTTTCACACTCTGCCACCCCATGTGCTGCCTGGTGTCCCCTGGGCCGGGCACAGGGAAGGGAGGTGCCTGGGGCTTGGGGAGATCTTTTGTGGTGACACTCAGTGGAAAAAAGAGCTGGGCTTTTCTGGGAAGAGTCTCTTTGCTCCCCCAGTGTGAGTGGAGGTCAGGATTCCCCTCAGGGGTGTGACCATGGCCCTGCAGCCTGTCCTGCAGAGATGTCACTTTGCTCCTCATTGACCTGGAGCCCCTTGTCTTGCCATGGCACTGAGCTGTCCCACGTGGGGTCTGGTGGCATTCCATTGCTGGGGCACTGCCTGGCACATCCAGGCTCTTGTTCTTCTTCTGGGATTCCCATTTGTGCCTGGAACCCAACAGGTCTGTGAGCACCAAGAATAACAAAACTTGGCTTTTTTTTTTGTGGACTTGTGTTGTTCCCAAGCTCCTTCCTCCTCCTGCTCCTCTCCTTCCCCTTCTCCCCATGCCTTTGGCTTTCTCCTCTGTGTGCTGGGATCCACATCTGCCCTGGGTGCCCCTTTGCTGCTGTCCTTGTGGGAAGGGAATTACCCAGGAGTTTGGGGAAGCAGAGGATAACAGGATCACTGGGAGGGCTTTTATTCCCAAAGAAGTCGAGGTGATGGTTGCTGAGGTGGGATGATTGAGGTTAGGGTTTTCCTGTGGGGTCAGCTGTACGATTCTGGGGACAGGCAGGGCCTTGCCCTCTTGCAGTGCTGCTGTGCAGTGGAAGGGAAGGGATTTTGCTGGAGCTGGCTGCAGCAGGACCAGGTCCCACGGCGTGGGTGGCTTTGGGAGCAGCTCGTTCCTCCTGCCTGTGCAAAGGCAGATTGTGCAGAGTGTGCCATGGCCACGGCACAGGCTGCTGTCACCCCATTTCCCGCTCCCCAGGGCTCCTGGGAACATGGGAATCATCAGTTCTTGCTGAGGCACAGAGGGATAAGTAAGGCTGAAACTGGGAGAAGCTGTCCTTGTAGGGCAGTGTGGGAATGGTGCAGCTTCCATTGCATTCATGATCCAGCAGCGTGTGTGGGAAGGGAGCAGGGGAGTCCTCGGAGCCTGGGGGCTGGGGAGGAGGAGGAAGAGGCCAGGAGATGCAGGGAAGAGCCCTTGTGAAGGTCCACACTGCTCCTGGGCCCTGGGCTCCCTCAGCCATCCTGTGAGGCTGTGCAGGTGACACAGAACCAGGCTGTGAGCCTGGATTCTGGGTCAGCTCTGAGCTCCCTGTGCCAGACCTCCAGCTTGGAATGGACCTGGAGCTGCAGGAACGAGTGCTGGAGCCAGGCTGGGAGAGCTGGGGGTGCTCACCTGGACAGGAGAAGCTGCAGGGAGAGCTCAGAGCCCCTGGCAGGGCCTGAAGGGGCTCCAGGAGAGCTGGAGAGGGACTGGGGACAAGGCATGGAGGGACAGCACACAGGGAATGGCTCCCACTGCCAGAGGGCAGGGCTGGATGGGATCTTGGGAATCAGGAATTGTTCCCTGGCAGGGTGGGCAGGCCCTGGCACAGGGTGCCCAGAGCAGCTGTGGCTGCCCCTGGATCCCTGGCAGTGCCCAAGGCCAGGTTGGACACTGGGACAGTGGGAGGTGTCCCTGCCATGCCAGGGGTGGCTCTGGGTGGGATTCAGGGTCCCTCCAAACCCAGCCCAGTCTGGGATTCCATGTTTCACCTGAAGCTGTGCTGCTTTGTGCCAGACAAATTCCTGAGCCACAGGAACAGGACCCCAAAGGGACAGACACAGAAGGAGTCACCTCATCGTGCTTAGATGAAAATTGTAATTATAATGGTCTTTGAGGTCCCTCCCAACAGGAGCTTTTCTCCCCTTCTGTGATTTCTCAGTAAATTCTGACAGCAGGAGAGGAATTCTCTACTTCTGTTACGTTGTCAGAGCTACCAGAATTTCTGCTGCTGTGTGTCGAGCTGTCCCTGCTGCAGGTGTCCTTTGCCGTGGGTGTGACACCCCTGTGCCCAGAGCTGGCACTGGCACTGGCAGTGCCTGGCTCTGTGCAGGCTGTGTGCAGGATGGATCTCCTGGCTCAGCCTGGCACAGCAGGAATGCTGTGGGTTTTTCTTTGACTTCTTCCAGGCTTTCTTCGGCTTCTTCAGGCAGGGATGACTCACTCATCCATTGTGTGGTTTCCTGACTTTCAGCGATTCCTCTTTCACTCCATGATGATGATTTGGATCCCGATGTGGGCTGGGGCTGCCTGGAGCAGTGACTCATGGCTGGGAGGGGGCTCAGGGGGCTTGGACTCCTTCCCACCCCTCACTGGGAGCCTTTTGGAGTGCACAGAACAGAAACTGGGGCTGCCCTGGATCCCTGGCAGTGTCCCAGGCCAGGCTGGGACAGTGGGAGGTGTCCCTGCCATGGCAGGGGTGGCACTGGGTGATCTTTGAGGTTCTTCAACCCAAACCATTTTGGGATTCTGTGCCAGTCCCTGGAAGCTGATGTGGGCCGTGGGATGATCCTGTGTCTTTGCAGAGCAGGAATGTTGATCCTGGGCCCCTGAGAGCTGCAGGTGCCACAGGATTGTCCAGCCCCTGGGTTCCTCTGGGCACAGCTCTGTCAGTGTCCCCCAGCACTGCCAGGGCTCTGCAGAGCATTCCCTACACATGGAATCACGGAATCCTGCACTGGTTTGAACTGGGAGGAACCACAGAGCTCATCTGGTGCCATCCCTGCCATGGGCAGGACACGCTCCACTGTCCCAGGCTGCTCCAGATCCCATCCTTGGACACTTCCAGGGATCCAGGGGCAGCCACAGCTGCTCTGGACCAAGCAGGGAAGAGCTCCCCCAATCTCCAACCTAACTCTCCTCTCTTGGTTTAAAACCACTTCCCCACACCCTGTTACTGCCTGCCCGTGTAAAATCCCTCTCCCATCAGTTTGGGATGGCCTGGCTGTGGCTGCAGTGTTTAATGGCTCTGTTTTGTTCCAGTAGGGCAGGAATGTGTCAGCAGTCAGATCTCTTGGTTTCTGGCTGTGAGGTAACCCAAGCTCCAGTTATTTCAGCTCCTTAGAGCTTCCCTGCCCACGGGATTTTTTGGCTCCTGCTGCTCCAGAGAAGCCCTGACGTATTTTGGAGCTGCCCGTGGGCAGAGCTGCTGTGCCTGGCAGGGTGGGACCAGAACAGCCTCTTTATCTTATTTGTTCAGCCCAGGAGAATTGTCCCACGGGCCTTGGGCGTGAGGGAAACAGGGATCCCTCGGGAAGGAAATGGGTGAAGTTGGCACTTGGAGGCTGGAGCAGCCGGCCAGGGTGCCCAGATCTGCTCTGGGGAGGTTTGGGAGGCTCAGGGAGGGTGGAGTCAGTCCCAAAAACTGTTCACAGATAGAGTGGAACATGTCTTGGGCCAGGGGTGGGCACTGCCAGGACAGGCAGTGATGATGGGATGGGATGGGATTTGGGATGGGATGGGATCAGTGGGATGGGATCAGTGGGATTTGGGATGGGATGGGATTTGGGATGGGATGGGATCGATGGGATAGGATGCTGGCCTTGTCTTTGGGGGTTGTGTATGGTTTGGGGATGTGTGTTGTTTTAATGGGGTGGAAAGAGTGAAACACTCGAAGCAAAGTAGGGTGACAGATTTCTAGTGAGGGGGAAGCCAGGGCTGAAAGGGCTGTGCTGCTGCTGCTGCTGCTGCTGCTGCTGTGGGGAAGGGGAGGGTGCTTGGATGCAATGGGCTGACATTAAATCAGTAAATTGGTGCATGCAGAGGATGAAAAAAGCTGATTGCACTCGCTGGTGAGAGAATTGATGTAGTAAATAAATGCTGAGCGTGTGCCAAGGAGAGGAGCCATTTGGGGAAGGAATTTGAAGGTTTTAATTGAGTGTAAGTTCGTGACTGTACAATAACCTCCCTTTAATTCCTCTTGTGGCTGTGTTCAGCTGTGCTGGTGCTGGGAGGGTCACACAGAGCCTCCTCCTGCCTCTGTGTGAGCCTGTGTGGCTTTGTCGTGCTGATCCTGGGGCACCAGGGACTCCCAGAACTGAGGGGGCAGGTTTGACCCAGGAGCTCAGCCTGCTTCCCTGGGCACTGTTATTAAATGCTTTGTGAACATTGGGGGTTGGACCTTCCAGCAGAGGCACCCGAGGGTGTCGGTGCTTCTTTGAAAGTCTCTCAGAGATCAAACAGTCCGACCTCTGCTTTGATTTACATTTTTTCTAGACTGTTTAATCAGAGTTGGGTACAAGGATTTGGTTTTTTGCATAGTGCAAGGTGTGCTCCCTTAGAGGAAAAAAGTCTCTTTGAACTCCTCCTGAAACTTCCCTAGTCCTTGAAGGTTGGGACAGCCTGGGACTGGCTGGGCTGGCACTGGATGGGCTTTAAAGTCCCTCCCAGCCCAAAGCAGTGTGGGATTCCATGGATTGGAAAACAGTGCAGGGAATCCCTGCTGTCCCAAGGGTGATGGGAACAGCAGCAGGAGCACGGGAATAATTCCCTCTTGAGCAGATACTTGAATCCCTGAGCAAATTCCCTTCAGCTGCCAGGTCCTGCATCCCAGAAGTGCTGGGACAGTCACTGTGGGAGTTCCCACACTGTGAGGGAGGTGGGGACATGGATGGGTCTGTCTTGGGCATGGAATCACACAAAGTTTGGGTTGGGAGGAACCCCAAATCCCACCCAGTGCCACCCCTGCCATGGCAGGGACACCTCCCACTGTCCCAGGCTGCTCCAACCTGGCCTTGGGCACTGCCAGGGATCCAGGGGCAGCCACAGCTGCTCTGGGCACCCTGTGCCAGGGCCTGCCCACCCTGCCAGGGAACAATTCCTGATTCCCAAGATCCCATCCAGCCCTGTCTACCCTCACAGGGAACAATTCCTGATTCCCAAAATCCCATCCAGCCCTGTCCACCCTCACAGGGAACAATTCCTAATTCCCAAAATCCCATCCAGCCCTGCCCTCTGGGTTGCTGCCTGCCCTGAGCAAGACTTGGTGCCCTGGCTCTGCACCTCCCAGGGAAGGAGTCTGCCAGGGAAAGTAGGTTAAAAGGAATAGGAAACAAGCATGTGCTGAAATCCCAATTCTGTTTGATAAATCCATAGATTTTTTTAAAGGATTTCTGTGTGAGTTTCACACATGCTGGTGGCTGGGTGTGGTGGGTTAGAGCTGGAGTGTGACAGTTCTGTCTGTAGTGACCAAGCTGTACAGTGTCAGCTCGAAGTGTAAAACCCCTGAGTGCTTTCCTGGCAGTGGGAATGGCTGGAGAGCTCGTGGCTCCATCGGGCTCTGATGTTTGGGCCTCAGAGCTGGGAACCCGGGATGATTCCTGTGCCCTTGTGCCCCTGCTCTCTGTGCTGCTGCTCTGCAGCCTTGCAGGATGTCAGAGTTCCCCTTGCTGCTCCTCACCCCTCCGTGGGGAATGGAAATCTCTGCATGCATCCCTCGCAGTTTAATGCCTTCGTTAACATTCCTGCAGTTGTCCTTGGCATTTTTTCATTGAAAGCCAGAGTTCTGTGGAGGAGCCCTGAGCACGGAAGTTCACTCAGCCCTTGTTTACACGGGTGAAATATGTAAACAGTTCATTTTCCCCAAATATAGGGCTTTTTTCCTTGGCTGCCCTCCCGGTGTTTATAAAAGCCAGTTATGTAAATGACAATTGTAATAATTAATCTGCTGTTTGCTGCTGCTGCTGCAGAGCTCAGAGCTGCAGGGGCTGAGCCCCATTAACAACTTATTGGAGATAATGGGACTTTGCAGAAGGAAATCAAGGGAGATTAAACAAACAAAATCCTCCTTAGAGAGGATCTCCCATGGGAAGGGGAAGGTCTGGAATGAAGTGATGTTCCAGGTGATTGTCCTGTCCAGCCCTGCTCAGGCAGAGCTGCTGGTCCAGGCCGTGTCCTGTTGAGTTTTGGGTTCTCTGTGGCTGGAGCTCCACAGCTGCTCTGGGCTGCTTGTGCCATGGGAGCACCATGAGACACATCTTTGTCATCTGTTATAAAACCACCCCAAACTGCCTTCTCTGGGAGCTGAAAATGGCTGCAAACTGCACCAGAGAGGTTCATGTTGGGTACTGGGGAGAATTACTTAATGGAAAATGTTGTCCAGCCCTGGCAGTGCTGGGGTGACATCCCAGGGTGGATTTCACAACGCTGTAGATGTGGCACATGGGGACATGGTCAGTGGTGGCCTTGGCACTGCTGGGGACAGTTGGGCTTGATGATGTCCAAGGGTTTCCAACCTCAGTGACTCAGTGAAATTCCAGCTGTGCTTTAGCACTCAGGGTCAGTGCCCTGTGCTGATCTCTGGGTGCCCTGTGCTGGTCTCTGGGTGTCCTGTGCTGATCTCTGGGTGCCCTGTGCTGGTCTCTGGGTGTCCTGTGCTGATCTCTGGGTG
>VWZS01001988.1:37996-48679 GCA_013397075.1 Rhabdornis inornatus | reverse complement strand
AAATAATTAATAAATTGCTGTATCACCTGGATACAATAAACAGCATTTAAAATAATTAATAAATTGCTGAATCACCTGGATACAATAAGCAGCATTTAAAATAATTAATAAATTGCTGTATCCTCTGGATACAATAAGCAGCATTTTAAAGAGCCATCTGGAGCCCCTGTCCCTCATTTCGGCTCTTACAGTTGTTGTTGGTGGTGGTGGTGGTGTTATTGTTGTTGTGTTGTGTTGTTGTTGTTGTGTCTCCAAATTGTGTAAATGTTGTCAAGCTCCCAGTTTCCCCCTCAAACATTGACACAGCTCAACTTGTCCCTTGGTGGCTCCTGTGTCACAGCTGCCTGTTGTGGAGCCTCCCCTGAGTTTTGCTGTCCTGCAGTGGTGCAGGCAGAGCCCTCTGGAGTTCCCAGGGTGGTTTTGAGTGCCTGCTGTCCCTGTGTGTTGCAGTGACCCGTCACAACCACCTCAAGGACTTCATGCTGGTGGTGTCCATCGTCATCGGCGTGGGCGGCTGCTGGTTCGCCTACATCCAGAACCGCTACTCCAAGGAGCACATGAAGAAGATGATGAAGGACCTGGAGGGGCTCCACAGGGCTGAGCAGTCTCTCCATGACCTGCAGGAGAGGTAGGTGCACTGTCCCTGCACTCCTTCCTGCAGGCTGCTCGTGCCTTTAGCTTTCAGGAAATGTTTGTTTTCGCTCTGCTGCTGCCCCACACCAGAGTCAGCTCCTTCCTGAGGGACCTGGCAAAGCTGCCAGCAGCCTCTGGCTCCTCCTGCTGGGGCTCGTGGACCAGGCTGTGTGCAAACATCTGCCTGTTCTCTCACCCTCCCAGAGCCAGGGAATGCTTTGGGTTCAGAGGGATCTTAGAGCAGGTCCAGCTGCTGCCCTGAAACCCAGCTCCCATAGAATTTTTCATCCCAGTTTGTTTCATCCAGCCCAGCTCCCATAGAATTTTTCATCCCAGTTTGTTTCATCCAGCCCAGCTCCCGTGGAATTTTTCATCCCAGTTTGTTTCGTCCAGCCCAGCTCCCATGGAATTTGTCATCCCAGTTTGTTTCACCTTGGCCTCTGATGGAGAAAAAGCATGTTGGATCAGTAGGAGCAGTCAGAGGATTTGCACATCCCCTCTTGAATTCTTGGAGCTGTGTGGGGAAGCAATACCTGACTTGAAGGGTGTTGCTTGGAAAGTGAAAAAATCCATCATTTTGATATTAAATAGGAATATCTGGGCTTTTGGCATATGGATCCAGTCCTGCAGCCTCAGGAGGGGGGTCTGTACTCCCAGGAATCCCTGCAGTGGTTCCAGTAAAGCTCCTGATGGGAGAATGTGCTCCAAGAGACCCTTTGGGGACAGGGATCTTCTGGGACAGGGAAGGGCCCTCAGCCCTGGGGATGACAAACCCGTGGGGTGCTCTGGCAGTGGAATATTTTAAGGGCAGATTTAGCAAATGACAGAGCAGGATAGTCTGGGGCTGGAACGATTTCCTGTGAGGTTTCAGTGGAGTTTGGGAGGATAAACCTTCGCTAGGGTGTCCTGTGAGCTGATGGCTGCATTTCTGTGCACACAGAGCTGGGTCCCAGGTCCTCACCCTGGCCACTCAGGGCTGTGCTGAGTGCCCTGTGCAGGCACCAGGATGCCCAGGGTGTCAGGCTGCCCTGGGGACAGGTTTGGGGGGCCTGTGCAGTGTACCCCCAGCTCTGCAGCCCCATTCCCATTGCCTACAAGGCCATTCCAGCTGCAGGGGTTCCTGCTGCCCGTGGGTGTTGCTGGAAAGGCTCCTGCTCCCCCAGTCTGTGAGGAGAGTGAGCCCCTGGGGAGCTCCCAGGGGCTGGAGCCCCCCTGGGCACCTTCCCCTGGCACAGAGCCCACTCCTCTCTGTGGCTCCAACCCACAGCTCCTCGTGGAGTTTGGTGTTACAGCTTGGAAATGTTCCCAAAGAAAAGTTTGATGGATTTTTTCTGCATGTGAAGGAGACAGGAACCCCTTCCCCGTGTCCATCCCCTGCAGCAGCAGTGTCCAGGGCTCAGCTGGGTGTCACCTCCCAGCTCCAAACTGGGAATATGCCTGTGGGGAACGACCTTGGGCCCTGCACGAGGGCAGAGGCACTCTGTAAACGAGTAGATGTTCCTGGGAAGTTCAGCTAATGCTCTAAAGCCCCTCAGGAAGAAACACAAAACCACAGGGACTCGGCAGGGCTCGTCCTCCACAGAGGGCACTGAGCAGGAGCTCAGGGCCTGGGAGGTGAACTGGGGACCTTGGGAGGCCTTGGAGGGGAAATATTCCAGAAATACTCCTTCATTTCCTCATCCCTGCCTAGTGGGGTTCAGCTGGGGTCTGCAGCTGCCACAGGAACAGCAGAAACCCCGACAGTGCTCCTGGACTGGTGGAGAAGTTGTGCTGCAGTTGTGCTCAGAGATTTCTTTTGCAGAGATTGCAGAGCCCTGCTGTGCTGGCTGGGGGAAGCTCAGTGCTGAGCAGACCTCTGGGAGGCTCAGGATGCCTCTCCAGTGCCACTGCTGCTGGAATTTGCTGAGCAGCTCAGACATGAGAGCATTGACAGCAAACCCCGGTGTTTGTTCAACTTCAGAGCACCTTGGAGAACATCCTGCAGCACTGACACTTCCCAGTCCACTCAGTGCCTCTCCGAGGCTTGGCACATCCTGAGAGGGGTGGGCAGGTCTGTTCTGGAGATGTGTGGATTGTGTGGCAGCCCCTGGACTGAGCTGCCCCAGCAGCTGTGCCCTGGACCCCTGGCAGTGCCCAGGCTTGGGCACTGGGAGCAGCCTGGCACAGTGGCAGGTGTCCCTGCCATGGCAGGGGTGGTCTCACCTGCAGGTTCCTGGTGCTGGGCGTGGTTCCTTCTGACCTCAAGAGTCTCTGCCTCGGGCATTGCCCCGAGCCAGGTGCAGCAGCCACCCCTGGAACCACCTGAGGCTCTCATGGTGCCCCTTGTGCAGCTTGGCCAGGTGTCTGTGCATGGCCCCAGCCTTTCCTGGTGCCCCTGCCCTGCTCAGCTGAAAACAACCACAATGAGCCCTGATCTGTGCTCCCAAATTCCATGTTCATCCCCCTGGCCAGGCAGGAGGGGGACGCCTCATCGGTGTGTCACTTGTGTGAGGGGACATTGGTGTGGGGCACAGCAGGGCCCAGGGCTGTGCCAGCAGGGTGTGTGGGGTGTCCTGGGGACTGCAGGGCTGTGCCAGCCTGTCCCAGCTGGTGTCAGACACTGCTTTCAGTTCTGCAGCAGCTCTTTGTCACTGTCATCTTCACTTTGGGACAGCTCTGTGTCTCTTGAATTCCCCTTGGTAATGGTCTTGGCCAGTGGTGCCTTCCCCTTGGGACATCCCCTGGTCTCTGCTGAATTCCCTTGGGACAGCCCCTGGTCTGTGCTGAATTCCCTTGGGACAGCCCCTGGTCTCTGCTGAATTCCCTTGGGACAGCTCCTGGTCTGTGCTGAATTCCCTTGGGACAGCCCCTGGTCCGTGCCCTGCTCCCCTCGTGGCAGCTCCAGGTGGGTGCAGTGTCCCCTGGGACAGGTGACACTCGGATCCTCTCTGGGTCACTGGCCCAGCTGATGCCCTGCCACCCTCACAGCCTTGCTGGGAGCCTCAGCACAGGTCAGCTCCTCATGGAATATCCACTGATCCATAGAGATCCAGGGTTTCACTGCTGCCACAATTCCAAGTTGTTGCCATGTATTCCTACTGATGGAATCCTGTCAGGAGGAAGAATCAGAATGTCCAGACATGTCTGAGTTTGCAGGATTTTGTGGGAGGAATGCAGAGTCATTCTGTCTGGGTGGTCTGATGTGCTGTGGCAGATCTTCCCCTGCTTTGTTTTATCAAAGTCTTCACTTCAGTGGAAATATCAAAAATTGAGCTTAATTTGGGACTCATTAGAGGAAATCCGGGTGTGCTTTGGAAAAGGAAGAAAATGCATCCTGAGTATTTGATAAACAAATAAAGCTGAGACTGAGGGGTTTACAATTTCCTTTCTTCCCAGCCTTGGTGAACTTTCTCCCTGCCATCCCCATGGGCAGGGCAGGGCTGGAGCTGCTGGGCAGAGCTGGAGCTACTGGGCAGAGCTGGGCAGAGCTGGAGCTACTGGGCAGGGCTGGAGCTACTGGGCAGAGCTGGGCAGAGCTGGATTTGCTGGGCAGAGCTGGAGCTGCTGGGCAGAGCTGGAGCTGCTGGGCAGGGCTGGAGCTGCTGGGCAGGGCTGGAGCTGCTGGGCAGAGCAGGGCAGAGCTGGAACTGCTGGGCAGCTCTGGTCCCTGTCCCCCTGCCCTGTCCCCAGAGCCAGCCCAGCACTGGCCCTGCTGCTCTGTGTGCATTGCAGGCTGCAGAAGGCACAGGAGGAGCACAGGTCTGTGGAGGTGGAGAAGGTGCACCTGGAGAAGAAGCTGCAGGACGAGATCAGCATTGCCAAGCAGGAGGCACACCGGCTGCGGGAGCTGCGCGAGGGCACCGAGAACGAGCTCAGCCGGCAGAAATACGCAGAGCAGGAGCTGGAGCAGGTAAACACTCACCTGGGGCTTCCTCCACTGACACCTGGCACTGAGGGCACTGCTGCCTCATCCCTCTGGGAAATCATGGAAACACACAATGTCTGTCTTGGAAGGGACCTTAAAGCCCACCCAGTGCCACCCCTGGCATGGCAGGGACACCTCCCACTGTCCCAGTGTCCAACCTGGCCTTGGGCACTGCCAGGGATCCAGGGGCAGCCACAGCTGCTCTGGGCACCCTGTGCCAGGGCCTGCCCACCCTGCCAGGGAACAATTCCTGATTCCCAAGATCCCATCCAGCCCTGCCCTCTGGCAGTGGGAGCCATTCCCTGTGTGCTGTCCCTCCATGCCTTGTCCCCAGTCCCTCTGCAGCTCTCCTGGAGCCCCTTCAGGCCCTGCCAGGGGCTCTGAGCTCTCCCTGCAGCTTCTCCTGTCCAGGTGAGCACCCCCAGCTCTCCCAGCCTGGATCCAGAGGGGCTCCAGCCCTGCAGCAGCTCCGTGCCTCCAGCTCCTCCCTGTGCTGGGCCAGATCTGCAGGTGAGGTCTCACCTGAGCACAGCAGAGGGGCAGAATCCCAATCCCTTTCCTGCTGCCCACACTGTGGGAGCAGCCCAGGGCACAGGGATTTCAGGCCCCAGCACTCATGGCCAGGGCCTGTGGAGCTTCCCCCAGCAGTGGCCAGCTCCTTGTCCCCAGGGCTGCTCCCAGCCCATTGTCCCCAGGCTGTCTGAGCTGGCATTGCCCTGGCCCAGGTGCAGGACGTTGTCCCTGGTGCTGCTGAGCTCAGAGCCTGGCACAGGCCCAGCTCTCCAGGCTGGGCAGGGGCCTCTGGATGCCCCATCCCTTCCTGCAGGGTGTGACACGGCCCCAGCACTGTGTCACTGCAGTGTGTGGGGCTGTCCTGGCTCCAGTGTCCCTGTCACCAATAGAGACATTCCCCAGTGCCAGTCCTGGCTCCAGTGTCCCTGTCACCAGCAGAGACATTCCCCAGTGCCAGTCCTGGCTCCTGAGGGACACCTCCTCACTGCTCTCCACCACTCCTGAATCCAATGGTGCTGCTGCTCTTCTGCCTTTGTTTTCCCACTCCCCTTTGTGGAGGACAAGCCCCAAGTCTCTTTTCCAAGTGTCCTTTCTGCATTCCAGTCACTGCCGTGGTTTTGGACAGGACAGGCACCTTGAGACATCCCAGCAGGAGCAGAGTGTTGGACTTGCCCTGGAGCTGATTTCTGACTCCCTCCCCAACCCACACAGTCTCTCTTTATTTGTGTTCATGCTTTTGGGACAGATTTAGGAGTTCAGTTATGCTTTCCATGTTTCCTCGTGGATCAGAGGGGTGTGTGAGGGCTGCCCTCTGAGCCCATCAAGTGCAGCCATTCCCCAGCACTGCCAAGGCCACCACTGACCATGTCCCCAGTTGCCACATCCTGTTAAATCCCTCCATGGATGTGCCTCCAGCCTGTGCCAGGGCTGGACAACCCTTGCCATAAGGAAATCTTCCCAGTATCCAGCCTTAACCTCCCCAAACCTACAAGAAATCCAAACCCACAATCCCAGTAGCTGCTTCCTGTCTCACCTGAGGGACAATTCTCACCTGGCTCTAAGTTACAGATCAGTTTAATCTGAGTCTGGGAGCCAGACCTGCATGAGCCAGGGAGGTTCCTGGGTTATTCCAAGGCCATGTGTGTATCCTCCCTTGGAATATCCTGGGTTATTCCAAGGCCATGTGTGTATCCTCCCAGCTGTATCCAGTCTTTCTTGTCACCATGGGGAAGAAAACAAGGCAGGAATGCAGGGCTTGCCCTGGCAAGGCAGGACCCTGGGAGTGTCCTGGGAGCCCTGGGGCAGTGCAGGGGTGCAAACAGCAAATTCCCTGGGAATTGTCCCTTGCTGCCTGGGACAGCAGAGCCCCCAGACCCACGGTGCCTGATCCAGGAGTGCTCTTATCCAGCCTCCCTCCTGTGGCCACCCAGCCCCTCCAGGGGCCCCCGAGCTGCCTTTGCCATCTGTGATGTCCATCCTGAGCCAGGCAGGCACTGGGGCAGTGTGCTCTGGGCACGGGCAGGGCTGGGTGGCCCCAGGTGCCCCAGCTCTCACCCTTTGCCCTTCCCCCTGCGTTCCCCCCGTAAGGAGCCCGGGCAGCTGGAGCTGGCCTGACCTCAGTGCTTCCTCAGTGCTTCCTCAGTGCTTCCCCATCCCTCAGGAGGTGAGTACTGGAGTGTCCCACCTGACCACTGTGTGACCGTAACCCCAGCACCGTGCCAGCAGCTCCAGGACACTCGTGACATTAACCAGTCACCCCCTGTGACCCCACAACTCCTCCCAGTTCAGCATCCTCCCTGCTCCCAGGGATTAACCAACACCTCCTCCTGCACCAGCTGATTCCTGTCACCAAAGCCACACTGGAGGGTTTGGGTGGTCCTGCTGGAGTTGTGTGTGTGGGATGGAGAAGTGTCCTGTTCCCAGGATCTTCATCCACCCCTCTCTCCTCCCTGGGTCACCCTGCACAGACCCAGAGAGCACTGACAGAATTGTGGAGTAGAATCCCACACTGCTTTGGGTTGGAGAGACCTTAAATCCCATCCCATCCCACCCCTGCCATGGCAGGGACACCTCCCACTGTCCCAGTGTCCAACCTGGCCTTGGGCACTGCCAGGGATCCAGGGGCAGCCACAGCTGCTCTGGGAATTCCATCCCCACCCTGCCAGGGAACAATTCCTGATTCCCAAGATCCCATCCAGCCCTGCCCTCTGGCAGTGGGAGCCATTCCCTGTGTGCTGTCCCTCCATGCCTTGTCCCCAGTCCCTCTGCAGCTCTCCTGGAGCCCCTTCAGGCCCTGCCAGGGGCTCTGAGCTCTCCCTGCAGCTTCTCCTGTCCAGGTGAGCACCCCCAGCTCTCCCAGCCTGGCTCCAGAGGGGCTCCAGCCCTGCAGCAGCTCCAGGGCTCCTCTGGGCTCTCTGCAGCAGCTCCAGCTCCTTTCCCTGTGCTCTTGGTGTCCCAGGGCTGGAGGCAGCACACTGGGGAATCTCACCAGGACAGAGTATAACTTTTTTATAAATTTCCTTGTAAATTGTTGCTCTTAGTGATCCAAATGGGATCTTAAAGATCTTCCCAGGAGGATGGAGACACACAAAGTAACTCCTGTTTGCACAGATTCTCTGCAGAACCACGAGGGTTTGGGTCATGGACACTCATTTTAGCCACTGGTCCTTGCCTGTTCCACACCACTTCCCTTTCCCACCATTCCCTAAAAATGTTCCTGTGGGTTTTATGAGCACTCCTCCACCCCAAGCACCCAGTGACAGATTTCCCAGCCGTGTTTTCTCGTTATTCCCAAATCCCAGATGCCTGTGGGTGATGCTCAGAGTTCTGCTGAGGTGGGAGCAGCTGCTGCTGGTGTCTGACAGGAAAGGCAGGAAAATCCCAGGGTCTGGGACTGAATTTGGTGCTCTGGGACTGGTTTGGGCAATTTTAGTTTGAACACCCCTAAATCACACACAAGTGGTACAAGTGTTTGACCTCTTGTGTGTGGTGCCTCGGGGCTGCTCCTGCATGGATGGTGCTGGATAAAAGATGGGATTTCAGAGTATCTGCCTGTACCCTGGGGCTCTGAGCTCCCTAAACCCCCCCTGGGCTGGGCTCAAATGCAGGGAACAGCTCCAAGTGTGAGCAATCCTCCACAAAAACGCTTCTGTGCTCCCACCCACCCAGGAGGGAGGGGCTGGGAGCTGCTCTGGCTGGGAGGCAGAGCTGTGAAACCACAACCCCCCCTGAGCTGTGGGCTGCTCTGGGGCACAGTGCCCCATCCCTGCAGTGTGTCCTGGGCTGTGTCCCCATCCTTCACTGCCCCAGGCTGGCACACCTTCCCTTGTCACTGTGACAGTGGGGGGAGTTTGCAGCATTTCATTTCTGCTTTGTCTCAGTCTCTTGTGCCTTCACTCAGAGCCAGGATTGAAAAATACACAAAGGAAATGAATTTTCTCATGTTTGGGCTTGGTTGTTTATTAAATGTTATCTAAAGTACAGAGAGTTCAGTGACACCTCCAGCCACCAGCTAAAAGTGAGCAAAGTGGAGCAGGATCCAGCTGCTGCAAGGTCTCTTAAAGCTCAACAGTCCAATAGAGAATTAACACCTCTATTATTGATACTTTTAACCCAATCACCAAATTCCCATGACCCTCAGTGTGACACTGACTGACCAACCAGAAACTACAACCTGAAACCATGAAGGAGAAGGAAGATGAGCACCCAAAGAGACACCACCCAAAATCCTCCATCTTGTCCCTATTACTGTATTATAAAATATTGTCCCTGTTACTGTATTATAAAATATTGTCCCTGCTACTGTATTATAAAATATTGTCCCTGTTACTGTATTATAAAAACCCCAAATTCCAAACCCTTCCCCATGTGAAATCACACACTTCTGTTTAACTCCACACCCGTGATTTTAACTCCATCACTCCGATTTGGGAGATTTCTCCAAGGGCTCAGGTGCAAAGCAGTGTTCTGCAGGGGTCAGTGCCAGAAAACACAGAAAGCTCAGGAATTCCAGGTTTGTGGGATCCAGCAAGGCTGCAGGGCTGGGAGAGCCTCTCCCAGGGTGGGCACTGCAGAGCTGAGTTCGTTCCTGATGGTCTCCAGCACTGAAGGGTTTTCTGTGGGGCTGCACTGTCCTCAGCTGATGTTTGGTGTGTAAATATTTTTTTTCTTTTTTTTTTTTCTTTTTTGTTAGGGTCAGGATTAAAAGCACGAGAGACAGTATTTTTGTTTGGACTCAGATGTTTATTAATTTTTATTTATATTACAGTGAGTTCTGCAGCACTTCTAGCTAACAAGCTAAAAATGGAGTCGTAGCTTTTTCTCTACACGGCCTTGTAAGGGCAAATTGTCTAATTAAGAGCATACACTTAAATTATTTTTAATTTAATAATTAATCACCTGTGGCCTGTAATGCAGATTTTTTTATTTAATTACACAGTACTACCTAAACTCATGAAGAAGGTGAAAATGAAGGAAACTTCTGTTCTAAAACTTCTGTTTTGCTTTTTATATATTGTTATATTTTAAGACTTTAAATTTTAATTTTTTCACTATGTGCTATTACACACTTCTATTCAAACTACACACTTATAATTCCAGTTTTATTAATTTTGGAAGCTTCTCCACAGCCTCAGTGTTTTTTTGGGGGTCAGTGCCTGGCAGCACAGAAAGTGTCAAATTCTCAGTGCCCAGGGTTCCAACAGCTGGGGAGATTTGTGCTGTTTCCCTGGGGTTGGCAGTGAGGGGGATGAGCTGGGGGAGGGCTCTGTGTCCCCCTGGCTGTGTCCCCACAGTGTCCCCACTGCTGTGTCCCCCTGGCTCTGTCCCCACAGTGTCCCCATGGCTGTGTCCCCACNGGGTTCCAACAGCTGGGGAGATTTGTGCTGTTTCCCTGGGGTTGGCAGTGAGGGGGATGAGCTGGGGGAGGGCTCTGTGTCCCCCTGGCTGTGTCCCCACAGTGTCCCCACTGCTGTGTCCCCACAGCTCTGTCCCCACAGTGTCCCCATGGCTCTGTCCCCATGGCTCTGTGTCCCCACAGTGTCCTCATGCCTCTGTCCCCATGGCCGTGTCTCCATGGTGTCCTCTTGGCCATGTCCCCATGCTGTCCCCATTGCTGTGTCCCCATGGCTGTGTCCCCACAATGTCCCCATGGCTGTGTCCCCATGGCCATGTCCTCACGGTGTCCTGCCCTGTCCCCACGGCCGTGTCCCCATGGCTGTGTCCCCATGGTGTCCCCATGGCCGTGTCCCCACGGCCGTGTCCCCACGGTGTCCCCACGGCCGTGTCCCCTTGCTGCCCCGCCGTGTCCCCATGGTGTCCCCATGGCTGTGTCCCCACGGCCGTGTCCCCATGTTGTCCCGCCGTGTCCCCAGGTGCGGATGGCTCTGAAGAACGCTGAGAAGGAGCTGGAGTCACACAGCAGCTGGGCTGCCCCCGAGGCGCTGCAGAAGTGGCTGCAGCTCACGCACGAGGTGGAGGTGCAGTACTACAACATCAAGAAACAGAACGCAGAGAAGCAGCTGCTGGTGGCCAAGGAGGGGGTGAGAGCCATGGGGAGAGCTGGGACAACCATGGGGGGAGCTGGGGCAACCGTGGGGAGAGCTGGGACAACCATGGGGAGAGCTGGGGCAACC
>VWZS01001988.1:23093-37684 GCA_013397075.1 Rhabdornis inornatus | reverse complement strand
TTCCCAAGATCCCATCCAGCCCTGCCCTCCCTCAGCTCAAGGACAGTTTCTCTCTTCACCCCTAAATTTGCATCTTGTAAAAGTGCAGCACAAACGAGGTGTAAGCAGGGGATGAGGCTGAGGATGAGGATGAGGCTGAGGATGGGGCTGAGGATGAGGATGAGGATGGGGCTGAGGATGAGGCTGAGGATGAGGATGAGGCTGAGGCTGAGGATGAGGATGAGGATGAGGATGAGGATGAGGATGAGGCTGAGGATGAGGATGAGGATGAGGCTGAGGCTGAGGATGAGGATGATGCTCTGAGCCATGGGCAGGCCCCAGCCTGGGCTCTGTTGGAGCCTGCAGCCCTGGGAGCCTGGGGCAGGGGTTGCTGCCCTGGGTACTCGTGGGCAGGAGGTTTTGGAGCTCTGAGCACAATCCCTGCTGCAGGTGAGGAGCAGGCACAGGCAGTGAACCATCCCCAAATTCCCACCTGGGCTCTGTGTGCCAGCCCTGGGGGATGAGCCCAGGGAGCTGTTGTGACTTGTCCTGGTCCCCATGGCCGTGTGGAGCCAGCCAGGAGGGAAATCTCTGCCTTCATCTGCTTTGATTGGGAACATTTCAACATTCCAACAGTTTTCCTTTACCTGTGTCAGTTCTTGCATCCCCATCCTTGGCTTTCCTGAGTCCCAGGTTCATGCCACTGCAGCTGGGAGTGGCAGAGCTGTGGGAGGAGACTTTAATTTATGATACAATGACACAAACTCAACCTCAAACCAAAAATCTTCCTCAGTCCGCACCCTGGGGTGTGTTTGGGGGATTTTCATGGGGAGATGAGAATGTGTGGGAGCCCTTCACAGAATGGGGCACCTGGTTCATGGAATTCATGGTTTGGGTTGGAGAAACTCTTAGAAGACCTTTAAGTCCCCCTGTTCCCCAGCAGTGCCAGGGCCACCATGGCCCCATGTCCCCAGGTGCCACATCCACAGGGCTGTGACATCCCTCCAGGGATGGGGACAACTCTGCCCTGAAAGTTCTGCATTTTTGGTTCAGTTCCCTCTGATTTTTGGGGAACTGGGAGAAGGGAGGATGAGATCCCCAAGCTGCTCCTTGCTGCTGGTGGATTCCTCACTCACATCAGGGAGAGCAGCACTCCCCAGGAACACCATTCCCACTTTCCACATGTGCAGGGACTGCTCCTGTCCCAGCCCATCCAGGATGTCCATGGCCTGGAGGGAACTTCAGGCTGTGTTCTTCCTCTGACCTTCCTCTGTTGATATTCCAGGCTGAAAAGATCAAAAAGAAGCGAAACACCCTTTTTGGGACATTCCACGTCGCTCACAGTTCCTCTCTGGATGATGTTGATCACAAAATCTTAACTGCCAAGTGAGTGTCTGCCCAACACCTCCCTCAGCCCCCATCCCTCCCTGTCCCAGGAGTGTCCTCACCTCTGCAGGGCCTTTGGGGCTCATTTTGCTCAACTTCTGTTGTCCTCAATGACCTGGGCTTGGGCTTGCTGCTCTTCATCAATAACCTGATTTTACCTGGGACAAACAAGGGATCACAGTTACCTGGAGCAATTGAAAGTCCTGGCAAAACGAGGTTCTGGGAGGCTGCAGGATGCTTAAGGGATTGTCATGGAATGGTTTGGGTTGGATGGACCTTAAATCCCACCCAGTGTCACCCCTGCCACGGCAGGGACACCTCCCACTGTCCCAATGTCCAACCTGGCCTTGGGCACTGCCAGGGATCCAGGGGCAGCCACAGCTGCTCTGGGCACCCTGTGCCAGGGCCTGCCCACCCTGCCAGGGAACAATTCCTGATTCCCAAGATCCCATCCAGCCCTGCCCTCTGGCAGTGGGAGCCATTCTCTTGTTATTTTCCCCAGATACTTCAGCTACCACTGCATTTTTAAATTGCATTATTTAAATTGAATTTTTAAATATTCCTGAAGTGGGAATGGGAAATGTCTCCAGTGTCAGCTGGACTCTGTTCCAGGTGATTTCAGGCTGCTGTCCCTTGGCTGCCCCATTGTCCTTGTGTGTCCCTGTCCCCAGACAAGCGCTGAGCACTTCAGCTACCACCGCAGTTCTAAACTGGATTATTTAAATTGAATTTTTAAATATTCCCGAAAAGGGAATGGGAGGTGTCTCCAGTTTCAGGATAGACTGTCCCCAGACAAGCGCTGAGCACTTCAGCTACCACCGCAGTTCTAAACTGGATTATTTAAATTGAATTTTTAAATATTCCCGAAAAGGGAATGGGAGGTGTCTCCAGTTTCAGGATAGACAGCTGGACTCTGTTCCAGGTGATTTCAGGCTGTTGTCCCTTGGCTGCCCCATTGTCCTTGTGTGTCCCTGTCCCCAGACAAGCGCTGAGCGAGGTGACGGCGGCGCTGCGGGAGCGGCTGCACCGCTGGCAGCAGATCGAGCTGCTCTGCGGCTTCCAGATCGTCAACAACCCCGGCATCCCCTCGCTGGCCTCCGCCCTCAACATCGACCCCGGCTGGATGGGCACGCCCCGGCCCAACCCCTCCCACTTCATCATCACCGACGACGTGGATGACCTGGACGAGGAGCTGGTGTCACCCATGTCCATCCAATGTACGGGGTGGGAGANGCCTGGGACACTTCCAGGGATCCAGGGGCAGCCACAGCTGCTCTGGGCCACTCTGGATGATTTAATCCAGGCCAGGGCAGTTTGGGGGAGCAGGAGGGAGGAGCAGGAGGGTCTCAGGGCTGGCACCATGTGCTGCAGGAGGTGGCCTGGCTGCCAGGGCCGTGTCCCCTCAGCCTGGGGCTCAGCTCTGGTGCTGGGAGGTCCAGGGGCAGTTGCTGAGGGGGGCTCAGGGCAGGGGCCAGGGGCAGGCAGAGCTCTGAGGCTTTGGGTAGTGCAGGAGGAATGGGGGTCCCTGCCTGCTCCCAGGGCTCTGCAGCCACAGTTTGTGGGGTCAGGTGTGCTTGGGGACATGAAAGCTTCAGGGAGCAGAGACCTCCTGCTCTTTGTCAGTACCAGTCACCATCAGAATGGAGCTGACATCTCTGACAAAGCCCTGGCACAGCCCCAGCTGGGCACTGATGCTTGGGACAGTGCCAGGGGACACCTGAGGAGCTCAGCTGGGCCAGGTGGGAGCCTTCAGCCCTGAGTTCAGCCTCAGCTTCTTCACACTCCAGTGAGACATTCCCAGGGAGCACTTCCATCATCCCAGAGCTGGGCAGAGCCTGCCCACCCTCCTGCCCAGCTGTCCCCCTCCCTGCAGGTGACACACACCCTGTACACCGAGCACCCCAATCCCAAAGCAAGGGAGCCTTTCCCTCTAGGATCCTTTCCCTTTGTGTAGAAACCCTCAGGAGAGCAGGGCTGAGTTTCTGCTGCCCAGATGTGTTGCTGAGGACCCGTGGTGCTTCTCCCAGTAAATCCCATGTCTGTGTTTCCTGTTCCCTGGCTGCCCCCCCAGATGCAGCCTGGCTTTTCGGGCGCAGGTTCAGCGACCGCTCCTCGCTGTCCTCGGAGGATCAGTCCCTCTGGAAATACCCTGGTTTGGTTCTCTTCAATTATATTCTCCTTTTTTTTTTTTTATTCTGCCTTCTGGCCTTCTTCTGGACTAAAATACATCCACCAATTTTCCATCTTTCTGGCACGGGAACTAATGAATGTATCTGTCCTCACTGAGCCACTGCCACCTGCACTAACCCCAGGAAGAGTCTGGTGGGATGAAGAATCTCAGCTGCAGCTCCTGGGTGCAGTTAGGGAATCTGGAGGCTTGGACTCACTCCATTTTACCCTTGAGGTGGAGATTGAGGACCCAGTGAGGGCAGGAGGAGGTGACAGCATTCCCTGTCCCATCCCACCTCCTTCCCTCCCCGCAGGTGCTGCTGGTGCCAAGTTCCCCCAGAACCCCTAAATTTATTTCTGAGTAGTGTCACCTGCTAGGGAACTCTGTCCCCTGAACCCCAGTGCCATGGGGGTGGCACTCAGCCTCTTGGCCTTGGCTTCCTTTGGCAGCCTTCTCTTGGGGAGCACAGCTGGGTGTGCCAGCCTGGAGCAGGGAGGGCTTTCCTGAGCATACTGGGCAGGGAATTTGGGGAATCCGGTGAAACTTGTGTCTGGAGGGCAGTGGTGGGCCTGGGGAGCGAGGTCCCAGGCTGTGCTCCAGAGCTCAACACAGAGTAAATGTTGGAGAAGGAGAGCACAGAGGTGCTGAGTTGGGAAACGAGGGGTGGAACACCAGGAAAAGAACAGGGAATCCATAGGGAAGAAAATGGCCCAAGGGAAGAAGAAACTGCAGCAGAAACCCATCACCCCAGTGAGTTACTCTGCAGTCAGATCCCTGTGAACCCTCCACACTGAGATTCCCAAATTGGAATTGCAGCTCTGGAGCTGAGAAACAAAATCCTGCAATAGGAGGTGGATGGTGTGAAATTCCAGGTTGGAATGTGCACTGTAGGGAACAAGGAGCAGCAAACCTGAGCAGTGGGAAAGGCTGGGATTCACCCTGGGGGTGTGGAAACAGCCAAGCTGCCAGAATTATTCCTTCTTCCACTGGAAATGTGTCCCTGTGGATCCCTCAGTCCTGAGTCATTCTGCCAGAGGAGCCCTGTGTGTCCAGCTGGGAGTTTCCAGAGCAGGGATTGCTGGTTCTTCCATTCCCAAAGGAGCTCTCCTCCTCCTCCTCCATTCTGAGCTTTCCTGTCTCTGCATCTTTTTAACCCATCTGTACATTAATTTCTTACACACATAAGAAATTCTGGGCAATCCTGAACACCTTATCTCCTGCCAAAGAGGGAACATCTTGTATGGAATGGCAGCAAGGGGATGGGATGAAGCCAGGATGGCTGGCTTGGGATGGGGCTGCAGCCCTGGGATCCCGTTTTCCTTGATGGAGGGGAGCATTCCCAAGGCTCCAGGCAGGTGCAGAGGCCTGTCCTGGCTCTGGGGGTGACCCTGGGGCCATGTGGGGCACAGGCAGCTGCTCAGGGATTGCTGGGCTCCACTTCCAGCCAGGAGTGACCACAGGGCTGCAGAGATCCCGAGGAGCTTTGCAGGCAGTTCAGGAGCTGGTGCTGGGGCTCCAAAGGACATTCCCGTATGGGTCCCCAAAGCAGGGGGAATTGGCAACCAGAGGAGAATATTCCTCAGGTTGAGGGTCTGTGATCATGGAGCAGGCTGGGAGCAGGTGAGGCCACCTGGGCCAGAGTCACCAGTTCAGGCATGGGGGAATCAGGCATGAATCCCAGACTGGGTTGGGTTCAGGGGGACTTCAAATGCCACCCAGTGCCACCCCTGGCATGGCAGGGACACCTCCCACTGTCCCAGTGTCCAACCTGGCCTTGGGCACTGCCAGGGATCCAGGGACAGCCACAGCTGCTCTGGGCACCCTGTGCCAGGGCCTGCCCACCCTCACAGGGAACAATTCCTGCCCCATATTCTCAACCCCAATATTTTCAACCAACCAGGGAACTGCTCCATCCCTCTGAGTGCCCAAGGCCAGGTTGGACTGGGACAGTGGGAGGTGTCCCTGCCATGGCAGGGGTGGCACTGGGTGGGATTTAAGGTCCCTCCCAAACCCATCCCTGTATGATTCCATGCTCTGCTCCTGGTGCTGCCCCTGCACAGCAATGCTGGAATCGAGCAGAGCTGAGCTCTGGGACTGGAGCTGCAGGTGCCAACACTGCCCTGCTCACCTGGGGCTCCTCCTTTGGGCTCTGAAGGTGCCACCCAGGCAGCAGGGCTGGAGCCATGAGATGTCTGTGGGGGTGGAATGGCCCTGAAGTGCCCAGTTGTGTCTCTCCAGGGCAGGGTGGTGGCTGCAGGAGGGATGAATCACTGCAGCCACTCTGTGTGTCAGGGAAGATGCTCAGATAAGGTGTTCAGAGGCACCTCCATCAGCAATGCTGGACTTTTCCATGGGCTGGGCATTAATCCAGCATGTTCAGCACCAGCTTCAAGCTGCTTCTGCATTAAACAGGCCTTAACTGCTGGCACAACGTGGGACAGTGCTGGGGGCACGGGGGCAGTGGGGTGGTGCTGCTGGGATGGTGCCAGTGGGACATGGAGGGTGGGACAGGGATGGTAGGACAGTGCCAGTGGGACAGGAATGGTGGGACAGTGCCAGTGGGGCAGGGATGATGCCAGTAGGACAGTGCCAGTGGGATGGTGCTGATGGGATGGCTCCAGTGGGACAGGGATGGTGGGACAGTGCCAGTGTGACAGTGCCAGTGGGATGGTGGCGATGGGACAGGGATGGTGGGAGAGGAATGGTGGGACGGTGCCAGTGGGACAGTGCTGATGGTGTGGCACTGGTGGGATGGCACCGGTGGGACAGGGATGGTGGGACAGCACCAGTGGGGTGGTGCTGATGGATGGCACTGATGGGACAGTGCCAGTGGGATGGTGTCGATGGGATGGCACTGGTGGGATGGGGATGGTGAGACAGTGCCAGTGGGATGTCACTGATGGGTGGCGCTGATGGGATGGTGCCAATGGGATGGCACTGATGGGGTGGCACTGACGGGATGGCACTGATGGGGTGGCAGCGGTGGGATGGCACTGATGGGATTGCACTGATGGGCTGGCACTGACGGGGTGGCACTGACAGCCTGGCACTGACGGGGTGGCACTGATGGGGTGGCACTGATGGGGTGGCACTGACGGGCTGGCACTGATGGGGTGGCAGCGGTGGGATGGCACTGATGGGCTGGCACTGATGGGGTGGCACTGATGGGGTGGCACTGATGGGGTGGCACTGATGGGCTGGCAGTGGTGGGCNGCTGGTGGGGTGGCACTGATGGGCTGGCAGTGGTGGGATGGCGCTGACGGGGTGGCACTGACGGGCTGGCACTGACGGGGTGGCACTGACGGGCTGGCACCAGCAGGCCAGCACTGCTGCTGGCAGAGCTCCGTGGCCAGGCCATGCCTGAGCTGTGCCCTGTCTCGTTGCAGCTCCAGCCCTGGGCAGCACGGTCCGGCAGCGCCTGGTGGAGCCGCAGCACGGCCCTGGCTCGCAGAGGTTGGTAGAGGCGCAGGCCGAGCCCGGCGCCCTGGCCCCGGCGCGGCCGGGCCGAGCGTCCCTGCGCCGAATGCCCGGCCTGAGCTCCGGACCCTCCTTCGGCTGCGACCCGCCCGGCTCCAGCCCTGCGCCATCGCCTGCCTGCTCCTCCTCCGCCTCCTGCTCCTCATCCACCACCACCGCTGCTCCTGCTTGCCATGTCCACCCTATCTATTACCATCACACCACCTCTTATTTCCTCCAGATGGATTCCATCCCCGACCTGCCCCCTCCTGATGTCACCTCTGGAGTTCGCTGTCGCACTGGGAGCTTTGGGTATATTGCTGTTTCTTTTCTAGCTGCCTCCTGCCTGCTGTGCCTCACAGCTCACGCTTGCTCTGGGGTGCTCTTTCTCTCACGTTCCTGCTGCTCTTTTCTTTCGGGTCTTTATTCCATGATTTATCGGCTTTTGTTCCTCCCGCTGCCCTCCCGAGCTGCTGGAGCCTCTGAGGAGGATTCCGTGAGCCATCCCCACCCCCACCAGCTCAGCAGGGGCATCCCAAGGTGCTCTGCTGTTGTTTTACTGGAGCTGAGCAAATGAGAATTCCCAGGTGCTCGGCATTCCCTAAACAAGGGGATGTGAGGAGGTAACAGAACTGACCACCAAACCTGACCTCATTTGAAGCCTGGACCTCCCTGGGTCCTCACAAGAGAATTGCAAACAGAACACGATGGGTGGGGACCAGGAGGTGGCAGCTGGAGAAATTTGGGGTGGTTTTCAGAGGTGCTAGGGTGGCAGTTCAGGAATGTGTTCTGGAATTACTCCACCTCTGGCATGGTAGGGATGAGGAATGGGGGTGTTCTGGCTAAGGAATGTCTGAGGAGGGAGCTGGAGCTGCTTCTGTTGGCTTTAGTTTGGTCCCTTTCAGTTGGCTCTTTGGAGAGCTGGCACATCCTAGGGACTGGTTATCCTCCATCCCTAAATCCCAGTTATCCTCCATCCCTGAATCCCAGAGCTGTCCCAGTTCACTGTGCTGGTGACAGGGAGGAGCAGGAATCCTGCCTGGTGCTCCAGGGGTCCCTGACAGGACTCAGGTGTGTGTGTGGTGTGTCCCAAACACAGGATCAGGTTCCTCACACATCCTTGTCCCACGGGGTCAGGGGTGCAGCCAGTGCCCAGGAGTTGTGTCCCTGCAGGTGTGGGATCCCCTGGATCAGTGGGATGTGAGCTCTGGTCTCAGGTGTCCCTGCAGGTGTGGGATCCCCTGGATCAGTGGGATGTGAGCTCTGGTCTCAGGTGTCCCTGCAGGTGTGGGATCCCCTGGATCAGTGGGATGTGAGCTCTGGTCTCAGGTGTCCCTGCAGGTGTGGGAAGGCTGTGATGGACCTGGGAGTCCTGTCCCTGCCAGGTGCTGCCTGTGGCCCTGGACAGCTCATTCCATCTCTGCTCCATGCTTTCCCCATGGCACAAACAGTCTCCTAATCCTCGGTGTTGGGGAGCAGGCTGCTGGGAGAAGGCTGAAGGCTCTGGGTGAGGCAGAGGATGGGGGAATGTCCTTCACCGTTACTTTTCCAGGCAGGGAAACATTCCCAGTCACCACATCTTCACCCATCGCAGCACATTGTCCCATTATCCCCTTACCTGTGGGTGCCTCTGCCCTCAGGTGCTGGGATCTGTCCTGGCCTTGTTCACAGTCCCTGGTTTGGATGTTCCACCCCCTCCCTGCCTCTGTCTCAGAGCTGAGCAGCCACAGGCACGTTCTGGAGTCTGGAATACCAAGAGGGAAATTCCTGCACCTGCTCCACAATGGAGAATGAAAGAGCAGCATCTCAGTTAATTCAGTAATGGTTGGTTGGGGATGATGAGAAGCAGAGTAATTAATTAACTCCTGCCAGTGGGAGCTCAATTGCAGCTGTCCCAGTTGGACTGGTAAAAGCTGGGAATGCTGCTGGTCCTGCTTCCATTGCCTCCCTGACTCTGCAGGAGGGAGGGCTCGTCCTGCCAGCCTGGGGCTTATGTCCTGTGTCCTGAAAAGCTGTTTAAATGGGATTTATTTCCACCTGAGGCCCGTGACACATGGAATTAATTCCTGCCCAGGACAAATCCTGAGTCCCTGCAGACTCCCTGAGAGTGGCAAACAGGATCCGGTGTGGGGAGGGAAGGGGACGGTGCCAGAGGTTGTTAGGAGGGAATGAGTGGGGTCAGAGCCCAGCTGGTCACCCCTGGGTGCCAGCAGGACTGTCCCACCCTGCTCCCCTGGCAAAGCCCAGCTGGTGATGCAGGAGAAGGAGTCAGAACCTCCCACCTGGGATTTGCTCCAGCTGCAGCACAGCAGGCAGCTCCCCCCTCATCCATCCCTGCTCAGCCCAGCAGCAGAAATGCAGAGCTGGGTGCCCAGAGATGAGGTTTTGTCGCTGTTAATTGTTTTATCCAACTGCATCATCAGCAGATCCTGCTCTGATGCACCCCAAAAGCGCCGCTGTGGGGCCGATGGATTGCTGCTCCTCCCTGACACCCCCATTCCTGGAGCCTTTCCATGCATCCCTGCAGCTCCACAGCCACAGGGGAGGCTCAGAAAGGCCTCCAAGCAGCAGAGCAGAACGCCAAAGATCCCTCCCTGGCTCCCCTGGTAGAAGGAATGTGCCACCCTGGTGGCTGCTGGGGCTCTCCCCAAGGCTGGGCAGAGCTCACAGGGGAAACCTGTCCAAGGAGCTGCCCCCGAGCAAGGCTGGGGGTGTCCAGAGTCCTGCTGGGGTCACCCTGGCAGGGAGCCCCCCCTCACCTCCTCACTCTTTGCTTCTCTTTTGCAATTGGCTTCAGAGGATCCGGCACCAATAAGGTCAGAGCGGCTGCGGGCTCGGGGGGAGAGGGGCTGGGGGGCTGCGTGTGCACAGAGGTTTGTGCTGCCAGTGCCTGCCTCAGGGGGATCAAACTGATGGGGATGGGAGTGCAGCCCCAAACCCCCAAATCCCCAAATCCCCACGGCCAGGCCCTTCTCCCACAGGAAGGGAGCCAAAGCTCAGGGAAGGGACAGAGTCAGGAGTGCAGGGAAATGAGGAACTCACAGCTCCTGCAGGGTGCTGGGTTTGTGTTGAGGCTGTGCCAAGCTCAGCCCCACGGCAAATTTGGGAATTTGCCGTAAGAAAAGGCTTGGTCCCTGTGCCACATGCACAGAGCCCAGCAGCCAAGGGTGCTCCCAGAGCCAGGCACAGAGGGGTGAGGCAGGAGGGCTCTGGGGCTGCTGGGGCACACCCAGGGCAGCTCCTGGGCCCAGCTGGAGCACCCAGAGAAATCCCTCATGGGCTTCAGGGCTGGGGAAAAACGGGAGTTTGTTCTCCATCCTCCTCCTGCTCCTCCCCTGCTCCTCTCCACTCCCAGGCTTCCTGTACTCCAAGCTTTCCTTACTCCATGCTTTGCTCTCTGCTTCTTCTGTTTGCCATCCCCATCTCCTCTCCCTCCCTCCCTCTCCCTCCTGGCTCGGGTGGATCCTGGTGGGTGGGAGGAGGCACAGGAGGAAGCAGATCCATGGTGCCTTAGGCAGGTGAGCAGTGGCAGGAGCTCTGTGGAGGTGCTGGGGGTGCCTGGATCCATGGAAAAGAGCAGGGAGCACTGCTGGCATGGAGGAAGGCTCCCAGGTATTTCCCTGTGTAGGTTCTCTGTGGTTTGCAGGAGGGATGAGCTGTCAGGGGCTGCTGCTGCTCTGCACAAACATTTCCTCTGATCCCTTCCTGGGGTCCCATCAAGGCCAGCCATGTCCTGGGATAGCTTTTCCTCTTGAAAATGTGCTGTAACAGCTCAGGAGGATAATCCTCCTGGGAATTAGTGGGATACAAGCCAGGCCTTGGCTGAGCCTCCTCAGGGATGATGGCAGCATCCTGGGAATGCTCTTCCCTCCCTCTTGTCCTGCCATGGACTCAGGGGTGGCCACTCCTCTTGCTGTCTCTGTCCCAGCCAGTGTGATCCCAGCAATCCTGTCCTGCTGTTGTGCTCTCCCTTGTGGCAGCCACCCAGAAAAGGCTCATTTGGGGACAAAGAAAACCCCAGAAGTTCCTGGCCATTGGTGTTCAGCTCCCAAAATCAGCCCGTGGGTGCCACAGCAGGAGTGCAGGAGGTGCCTGTGCCAGGTGTCCTGGTCTGTGGGGTGTCCCTTGGACTGTCCCTGCCATGGTGGCTGTGTCCTATGTGCTGGGATGTCCCCAGAGCCTGGCACGGCAGGGTGGCCGTCACCACTGCTGCTGTCACCAGCTCTTCCCTGTGTCCCTCAGGAATGTATCCCTGAGTTACAGCTGGACAGGTTGTGTATGAGCAGAGCTGGAATTTTGGGAACTGTGTGCTCCTGGGCATCAGCTCCTGGATGAGCCCAGAGGGACAAACTGGGGCTCCAGCGAGGTAGAACCCGTGTGGTGCATCCAGTCCAGGGCTGGAATCCCATCCAGCCACACCAGGAATGGGGACAGGGACCCGGGCCCCTGTGCTGCAGGGAGGGCTGTGTCACCAGGAGGTGACCCAGTGGTGGCACTCAGGCCCTGCCCTGTCCTGTCCCACCTCCCAGCAGGACCAGCTGTCCTGGGATCAGGTTCCCAGCACTGCTCTCTGGGAAGAAACCCCTGCTGGAGCAGGGCTTGGCTCTCAGCTGCTGCTGTCATGTGTTCCTCACGCTAGGACACTGATGGTGAAGGGAGGAGGTGTTGCTGTGCCCCCATCCCCAGCCAGGGCACACTCTGGGGTCCCTCAGGGCTCTCCCAGCTCCTCCATGAGGAGTCTGGAGTTAGCACTACATTCCTGCCAGGATGCCATCCTGCCTGTCCCTGATCCTGGCTCTGAGCAGCCCCGTTCCTGTGCCGAGGCTCTGCCCCACAGCCTCGCTCCTTCTCCTGGCTCCGTGCTGGTGCCAACCCCTGCAGCCAAAATCTGCTTTGTTTTCCTGGGAAGGGGGCACTTCCCAGGGATTTGTGGAGGAAATAAACCGCTGGAAGTGGGTGTTCTACCCTGGTGGCATCTCAGCAAGACTCAGCATGTGCAGGTGGGGGCTTCAGCCTCCTTTCCTGGGAGAGGAGTGTCCAGGCAGGAATTCCCAGCAGGAATCCCCCTTGGCAGGTGTGGTGAGCCGTGAGCAGGAGATCCTGAGCTCCTTGCAGGAGCTGGGGGTTGTGGTGGCAGTGACATTGACGGAATGTGGTGACATTCCATCTGCAGGCACTGGCAGCACCCCGAGGTGTCCCAGGCCAGGAGTGTGGCTGTGTCCACATTTGGGGAGTGGGCTGCAACACCCCACTGTGCTCCATGGCTGCTGCTGTTCCCAGTTATCCCAGTTACCCCAGTCAGTAATCCCAGTGCCAGCCGTGGGCCAGCAGCCGTGACAGTGACCTTGTGCAGGATCCGCTGGTGGCCCTGGCAGCTCGGTGGCTCCACACGTGTGACCCGTGGCACTTGTGTCCCTTGGAGAGGCTCCAGCTGCTGGCTCAGAATAGCCAGGATTTCACACCCTCGGGATTGTTCCGTTCTGCCAGAGCTCCCTGGGGTGGGGCTCAGTGTGCGAGGACAGGGACAATGCCAGCAGTGCCTGGGGCTCTGCTGGGGAGAGGACAGAGGAGCTGTTCACAGCTGGAGCTGAGCTCTTCTCCACAGCTGGAGCTGAGCTCTTCTCCACAGCTGGAGCTGAGCTCTTCTCCACAGCTGGCTCCCCCAGCAGATCCATGGCTGAATCCCTGGGCTCTCGTGGTTCCCTTTTCCTCTGTGTTCCAGTGGAGCTGCTGAACCAAGGCCTGCCTATTCCATGGGATTTGTTAAAGGAATGCACTTGTTCCAGTATGGGGGAATGTTCTGGGCCTGTCTGACCTCCCTGTGCCAGGACTCCAGCCTGTGCCATCACTTCATGGAGAGCAGTCAGCAGTGCCTTCATCAGGAGCCAGGATTGGAACCAGCACTGGGAAACATAAGTGACAAGGACACTGGGAGCCAGGGCTGGCACTGGGAAATGTCTCTGCTGGTGACAGGGACACTGGGAGCCAGGGCTGGCACTGGGAAATGTCTCTGCTGGTGACAGGGACACTGGAGCCAGGACAGCCCCACACACTGCAGTGACACAGTGCTGGGGCCGTGTCACACCCTGCAGGAAGGGATGGGGCATCCAGAGGCCCCTGCCCAGCCTGGAGAGCTGGGCCTGTGCCAGGCTCTGAGCTCAGCAGCACCAGGGACAACGTCCTGCACCTGGGCCAGGGCAATGCCAGCTCAGACAGCCTGGGGACAATGGGCTGGGAGCAGCCCTGGGGACAAGGAGCTGGCCACTGCTGGGGGAAGCTCCACAGGCCCTGGCCATGAGTGCTGGGGCCTGAAATCCCTGTGCCCTGGGCTGCTCCCACAGTGTGGGCAGCAGGAAAGGGATTGGGATTCTGCCCCTCTGCTGTGCTCAGGTGAGACCTCACCTGCAGATCTGGCCCAGCACAGGGAGGAGCTGGAGGCACGGAGCTGCTGCAGGGCTGGAGCCCCTCTGGATCCAGGCTGGGAGAGCTGGGGGTGCTCACCTGGACAGGAGAAGCTGCAGGGAGAGCTCAGAGCCCCTGGCAGGGCCTGAAGGGGCTCCAGGAGAGCTGCAGAGGGACTGGGGACAAGGCATGGAGGGACAGCACACAGGGAATGGCTCCCACTGCCAGAGGGCAGGGCTGGATGGGATCTTGGGAATCAGGAATTGTTCCCTGGCAGGGTGGGCAGGCCCTGGCACAGGGTGCCCAGAGCAGCTGTGGCTGCCCCTGGATCCCTGGCAGTGCCCAAGGCCAGGTTGGACACTGGGACAGTGGGAGCTGTCCCTGCCATGGCAGGGGTGGCACTGGATGATCCTCATGGTACCTCCTCACCCAAGCTAGTCTGGGATTCCTGAACATGTCCCCAGTTCTGCCTGGTGCCATCTCCACAGGTGCCAGCTCCGTTGAAGTTTTCCCTTGTCTTGCCGGTCCCTTCAGCTGCCTCCAGGCTGATGTCGATGGTGGTGCTGTAGGGGATGATCTGGGGGCTCAGGCAGCTTTGGTGACCCGTGTGCAGGGCTCAGTGCCAGGAGCAGGGATCAGGGTGGCTCCAGGGCGAGGGACAGGTCAGCACCTCCCATCTCCTCTCCCCCGCTGTCGCTTCCCTTCCCTTCGCTCCTTTCCTTTCCATCGCCTCCCATTCCACTCCCCCCTCCTGTTCCTGGGGCAGGGCCGGGGTCCCTCCCCCCTTGACCCCCTCCCCTCTGCCCGGGCACGCTGGCACTGCCAGGGGCCGTGTGGCCAGCGGCCATCGGGCCGGGAGGAGCGAGCTGTGACTTGTCATTTCCCCGTGCTCCTGCCTGCGGTGNTTTATTATATCTATTATATCTTATCTATTATATATATATTACATGTATTTTATATATATTATATATTATATATTTTATATATATAATATATTTTGTATATTATATATATATTTGTGTCCTCGCTCCCTCCAGCTGCTCGGGGTGCTGGCAGTGAGCCCCGTGCCGGGCATCCCTGACCCCGAGGGGCAGAGCCAGGGGCGGGGTGGCCAGGGGCTCAGTGCCAGGGGTGGCCAGGGGGGGCCAGGGGTGGCCAGGGGCTCCGTGCCAGGGGTCCCTTGGGGGCCCCTGCCCCC
>VWZS01001988.1:0-22810 GCA_013397075.1 Rhabdornis inornatus | reverse complement strand
GCTGCGGGTGGGGACGGTGCCCGACCTCCCATTCCTGCCGCCGGGATGCGGGCTTGGCACCGGCTGAGCCGGGCATGGGGCGGGCTCTGGGGGGCACGCATGGATGTCGCGAGGGCTGAGGGACCCCCGGGGAATCTGGGGGGACACCGGGCTGGGGGCGAGGTGGGATCCATGGAGAGCGGTGAGGTTCCACCCCCGTTCTGGATATATATATATAGAGTGGCTATTATATATATTATGTCTATTATATAATATATATTATATCAAATTTATTATATCTATTATATCTTATCTATTATATATATATTACATGTATTTTATATATATTATATATTATATATTTTATATATATAATATATTTTGTATATTATATATATATTTGTGTCCTCGCTCCCTCCAGCTGCTCGGGGTGCTGGCAGTGAGCCCCGTGCCGGGCATCCCTGACCCCGAGGGGCAGAGCCAGGGGCGGGGTGGCCAGGGGCTCAGTGCCAGGGGTGGCCAGGGGTGGCCAGGGGTGGCCAGGGGCTCAGTGCCAGGGGTCCCTGGGGGTCCCCTGCCCCCTCAGCCGCTGTCCCATCCGTGTGTGCGGGGCTGGCCGTGCCGGGCCGGCACTGACCCCCCTGTGTCTGTCCCTCCACCGCAGAGATTTAACTCGCTGCGACTCCGACTCCTCCATCCCGCACCTGAGCGAGCAGCAGCGCATCCCCAGCTCGGCGCCCAAGCTGCTGGCCGCCCGGCCCACGCTGCTGAGCCGGTCCATGGAGGAGGCTGTGCCCGCGGCCCCGGGCCCCGCCGCGCCCACCCCCAACGGCGGCAGCCGCCACGGGGAGCCCCCCGCCCTGGCGGCTTTGCAGGAGCGCCTGCCCGAGAGCCCCATGGCGATGAAGAAGATGATGATGGTGAACCACGGCATGGAGAAGTCCTCCAGCCTGGGGGAGATCAGCCACCCGACGGCGGCCGGCAAGCCCAGCCACTCGGATTCGTCGCGGTCGCACAGCCCCAGCTCCACCGAGCCCGACACCCCCTCCCCCATCTCTGACTGCCGGCCCAGCGGCGCCAGGAACACCCGCATCCCGCAGCTGGCCGCCAAGAAGAGCCCGGGGGACGAGGACAGCAGCCTGACGGGCGACGAGGTTGACCTCGGCCAGAGCAAGAAAAAGTTCCCCCTAAAGATCTTCAAGAAGCCCAAGAAGTAGGGGTTTGGGGGCGGTGGGGGGGACACCCCCGGACGCGTCCCCGCCGGGCCCGGGGCCGGCCGTGCCCCGGCACCCCCCGCACCCCGAGTCACCCCCGGCGCCGGCACGGCAGGAGCTATTTAAACTTATTTATTTCCTCATCTCCGAGACGAAAAAGCTGCGAGGCCGCCGGCTCCCCCGGGAGAAGAGCCGCCCCTGCCCTCCCTCCGCCCGCTGCCGTCCCGGCTTTGCTGTGCATGGCTTCCAGTTACTCCTGCTCCGCTCAGCCACGCGGCCTTTGGGTTTGGTTTCAATGTGGTTTTATTTTTTAATTTTATTTTTTATTGTTGTTATCAGTTTGTTTTTCCTGCCTCCTCCAACTTTTTGCACAGGCTGATGGAGGGTCGGGGCTGCTCGGCTCCCCCCGGGGTGACTCTGCTCGCAGCGGTTCTCCCTCATTTCTCCGAGTCACTTTTCCTCCCTGGCCCCCTCGGGGATGGGGATCCCGTCCTGAGCAGCTCTGGCTCTGCAGGAGCAGGGAGGGCTCTGCCCTTGCCGGTACTTGTGTGCTCCCAGTCCCCACTGGGGGCTCGGGGGACGGGGCTGTCCCCGCACTGCTCTGCCCGGTGCCCGGGGAAGGTGGGGACACTGCGGGGGAGGGGAGGAGCCCATCCCTGTCCTTGGCTTTCCTCCCCCGGGCACCCTCCCCAGTCCCCTGCACTGCTCCGGACCCGCCGTGCCCCCGGCTGGGGACCCTGGTGACAAGGGACAGCGAGGGCAAGGCCATCCCCAGGGGTGTTGGTGCCAGCTCCAGCTGCCACAAACACACCAAGAGCAGGGGGCTCCCGGGAGCACGGCTGTCCCCTGTCCTCTCTGTCCCCGTGTCCCCTGTCCTGGCTGGGCAGGGTCAGAGGGAGGGACCAGGACACAGCAGGGCTCTCCGGGGCAGGGGACAGGCTGTGCCTGGGTGGCAGGACCATGACAGAGTCCTCCCCTGGAGCAGGCTGGGTGCTGGGGGCTCTGTGCCCTCCCAAGGGACACAGAAGGCTCCCACAGGCAGTGTCCCCTGTGCCCTGAGGCCACACACCGGGGTGTCCCTGGCTGTGCCAGCCCGTGCCCACTGCCAGCACAGCCTGACCCGGCTCTCAGCCCATCCTGAGCCACTCCCAGGGGCTGTCCCGTCCTCCCTCAGCACATTGTGGGTCACATCCTGCTGCTCACAGGCCCTGCCTCACCTCGGGGTGTCCCCCATCACAGCCCTGGCCACTGAGCAGGTCCCCAACTGGGGCTGAGTCCTACTCCCTCCTAGAGCTGAGCCTGGCCCGAGGGATGAACCCTGCTCCATCCCTGGGCACCATTCCATCCTGAGGGATGAGCCCTGCTCCATCCCTGGGTCCTGCTCCATCCCTGGGCATCCCTGGGCACCATTCTATCCTGAGGGATGAGCCCTGCTCCATCCCTGCTCCATCCCTGGGTCCTGATCCATCCCTGCTCCATCCCTGGGCACTGTTCCATCCTGAGGGATGAGCCCTGCTCCATCCCTGCTCCATCCCTGGGCACGGTTCCATCCCCAGGGCTGAGCCCTGCTCCATCCCCTTGCCCCCTGTCCCAGCTCCTCCAGGAGCATCCCCCAGCCCCGGGGCTGCCAGGGGACCCCCTTGCCCCCCTCCCACCCCACTCGAGGTGGCTCCCTGGCACCACATGTCCCCCGAGCCCAGGGTCCCTGTCCTCTCCACCCCCTCCATCCCCATCCCACACATGCTGGGGGTGGGCAGGGGGCTGCTCCTGCCGAGGCAGAGGAGGATGCACAGTGGGGGGAGAAAGAGGAGGCCAGGCAGAGCCCCTGGAGCCTTGCTTTATGCCAGAGTAATATATTTGTGTCTTGACAATTCAGGAAGGGCTACAAAGGTGTTTTTTGTTCCGTAGGTGGGAGTTAAACAATTTCACTGTTGCTTTGGGATAAGTGAAAAATTCCTCTCAATGACTTTTAAGTGCCTGCATTTCCCTGGGGACGGGGGGGACGCGCTCGGCCCCACAGCCAGGGCTGCTGCCCGGGCACCCCGATTTTGTGGGCACCCTGATTTCGTGGGCACCCCAATGTTGTGGGCACCCCAATTCATGGGAACCCTGATTTCGTGGGCACCCCAATTCACGGGCACCCCGATTCTGAGGGCACCCCAATATGTGGGCACCCTGATTTGTGGGCAACCCTATGCTTTGGGCATCCCAATTCGTGGGCATCCCAATTTGTGGGTACCCCGGTTCTGGGGGCACCCCAGTTCGTGGGCACCCCGATTTTTGTGTACCCCAATTCTTGGGGGCACCCTGCTGTCAGGGGCAGGGGCTGGCAGGGTCGGGGCTGGAGCTGCTTGTGGTGGTGGCAGAGACCTGTGGATGCTTCTGGAGAAGGGGTTGGGGATCCACCAACTGTTGACACATCTGCCAACTCTTGATTTAAGGTGGTTTTTTTGTTTCTTTGTTTTTTTGTTTTTTTGTTTTTGTCATTTCATAAAACTTTTCAATCCAATAAAGCATGTAGTCTATTTTACGAGCTGCTGGCTGCTGCTCTCTTCTTCCAGCCCTTCCCTGGCTTCCAGCACAGAGGGGTTGGGGCACTGGGTGCCTGCTGGGGATGTGGTCCTGGCCAGGTCACTGGGGACAGAGGGACAGCCCAGCTCCCCCCTGCACAGGGCACTGTGATCATCCTCACCCACAGGAATTGGATCACTCTAAAAAACTCCAAAAACCCTCTATTTCAAACTCCAACAGGGACAGCTCCGTGGACAGCAGGTCCTGCTCACAGAGTCCCCCAGAAACACCTCTGAGGTGCAAAATTCCAGGAAAAACTGTGGAATACACTGGGCTCAGTGCTTGGCATCTGCTGGGGTTCGGGATGGTGATGGCACAAGGGGAGCATCCCATGGGATTGCCCCCAGTGTTCCCTCTGCACTGGGAACAGTGCACTGGACACTGACCTCTCCATCTCTGTCTCACCAACACCCTTCTGGAGGAGATCCTGCTCCCTGCAGCCTCAGCCTGCCCATATTTACCCTGGAAAATCACATTTTACAGGGGAGAAATTGGCGTTTCCCAAGCCTGGCTTCTCCAGGTGGCAAAGTTCCTGCACAGCCTTGGCTTCCTCAAACCCCACAGCCCCTGGGGCTGGCTCCTCATTAGCCTGGCGCTCATTAACACTCATTAACACTCATTAGGGCACGAGGCAGGGCTCAGGGCACCTGCTGGGGGGTGGCACCAGGGTGTCCCTGCTGTGCCCTTGGCGCTGGGGTCGCTCCGTCCCCAGCCCTGTCAGGGAGCTGGAGCAGGGACAATGTCTCCATTTCCCTGTGGGAACAGGGCCAGCACTGGCCCAGGGCTCGCTCAGCAGGGCTGGGGCCATGGCAGCTGGGGCAGCACCCCCAGTTTTCCTCTGCACCCCCTTTCAGAAATGAACCAAGTGCTGCAGCTACTCCTGCTTTCACAACAGGGTGAGTAAAGCTCAGAGGAGAAGAACCTAAGGGCAGACATCTGTGAGTGCAGCTCAGGCTCCAAACAGCTCACAATGCCATTGGGGATTATCTTCCTTCTTTTCCAATCAAATAGAGGCACCACCCTAGCTTTATTCCCATTTCCTTATCAGTTCCAAGCAGTCCCTGTGTCCCATCTTTTAGGGGAAGGCTCTCTGGGCTCTCTGAGCAGGACCAGGCTCACCTGGAGCATTGGGACCGAGGAACCCCCAATGGTTCCAATGCCCTCACCTCGGAAGGGACAGTGGCCCATCCACAAGCAATAAGAAACTGAATTTCCAGCCCCTTGGAGCCCTGGGGTGTGTCTCTGAGCCTCTCAGGATCGGCCTCAGCCCAGGGGTAAGTTGCCTGGTGATGGTTCATTGTTCTGTCATGGAGCAAACCCCGACGTTTCTGGGGTGGTGCCACATTTGGCTGCATTTCCTGTACCCCCGACGTGGGAGCAGCTCAGCCTGACCCTGCAGGCAGGGAGGATCCAGGCAAGGGGAACCTCACAGGCTGCAAATCACAAACTGGAGATGTTCTCCTGCCAGTCTGGGCTCCCAAGAGCCACAGCTCCCAGTTCCTGAGGCACTCACAGCAGGATTGGAGAGGAGCTGATGGTGTTTGGGGTTGGATTCTGCTCAGGAACCTCAGCAGTGCCTGGGTGCTGCTGCCCCTGAGCCCTCACTTGCAGATCCATGGAATGTTTGGGTTGGAGAGACCTTAAAGTTCACCTTAAATATCCCACCCCCTGCCATGGCAGGGACACCTCCCACTGTCCCAGTGTCCAACCTGGCCTTGGGCACTGCCAGGGATCCAGGGGCAGCCACAGCTGCTCTGGGAATTCCATCCCCACCCTGCCAGGGAACAATTCCTGATTCCCAAGATCCCATCCAGCCCTGCCCTCTGGCAGTGGGAGCCATTCCCTGTGTGCTGTCCCTCCATGCCTTGTCCCCAGTCCCTCTGCAGCTCTCCTGGAGCCCCTTCAGGCCCTGCCAGGGGCTCTGAGCTCTCCCTGCAGCTTCTCCTGTCCAGGTGAGCTCCCCCAGCTCTCCCAGCCTGGCTCCAGAGGGGCTCTGCAGGTGCAGCTTTGGTGCTTTTGAACTTAGGAGAGAACTTTCTGTAATTTCAGCTCTTTCCCTGCTGCTCCTCTGCCCTGGGCCACCACAGCCCTTCCATGGCGGACCCTCAGGTTGTTCCTGGGCAGTTGTTCCTTGGACAACTCCAGGAGTGGGGACTCCACCACCTCCCTGGGTGAGAGGTGGGATCCAAAGTTTAATCGCACATTTCACGCGTGAGCCTTGATTTAGGATAATTAAAATTACCATAGTTATTCTTTTTGTCGTTTTAGGACGAGGGTGTTTTGTCCCTTCGCGGCCTCTGTCTTTGGCGCCCTCAGCTCCGTCCTGTCCCTGCGTCTCCTTCCCCGCCGGGGCGGGGGGAGCGCAGGCGCCGCCATCTTTGAAGCGGGCAGGATTCGCGGTGTTCCCCGGCCGGGCGGCGATTCCCGGGGGGAAAGCGGGGAGAATATCGGGATGAGGGACGGCATCAGTGTCCGCCAGCGGCCACAGGCAGCGCCGGGAGCGGGGCGGGGCGGGAAGGGGCAAGGCAGGGGGGCCGTGCCCGGAGGCAAGATGGCGGCGGGCGCCTCAGTGGGGCGGGGCGCGCGCGGCGGGCGCGGGAAGCGGCGGGCGCGGAGCTGCAGGGAGACATCGGGAGTGAGGGACTGAGGGCGATCGAGAGGGTCCCAGAGGGACTGAGGGCGATCGAGAGGGACTGAGGGGGATCGAGAGGGTCCCAGAGGGAGTGAGGGGGAGCGAGAGGGACTGAGGGGGATCGAGAGGGTCCCAGAGGGAGTGAGGGGGAGCGAGAGGGGCTGAGGGGGAGCGAGAGGGACTGAGGGGGACTGAAAGGGACCAAGAAGGACTGAAAGGGATCGAGAGGCGCTGGGGGGCACAGAGAGGCACTGAGGGGGACTGAAAGGGACCGAGAGGGACTGAAAGGGACCGAGAGGCACTGAGGGGGACTCTCAGCCGCCATGCACGTCGTGAAGCGAGGTGAGGAGCGCTCCCTCCGGCCCTGGGGGGCTGCTCTGGGGGGGTCCCACACGGTACCGAGTGTCGGGGATGGGATGAGATGGGATGGGATGGGGGGCACTGACCTGCCCAGGGTGTGGGCACGGCACCCCTCGGCTTTAGGGGTCCCTCGTGGCAGCTGCAGGGGAATCCCTCCCCCGTTCTGGGGTTCCCTCGTGGCCCATGGAAGGATGGGGTTCCCTCTGCTTTTGGGGGTCCCTTGCATGGCACCCAAGGTAAGCAGATGGGAATCGCCCCCAGTTTGGAAGGGTTGCTCATGGCATATGAGGGATGGGTCCCCCTCAGCTTTGGGGGTACTTTATGGCACGTGGTGTGAGGGGATGAGGCCCCTTTGGCTTTGGGGATCCCTCATGGCACACATAGAGAGCAGAGAGGGTGCCCCCCATCTCTTAGGGGAGTGCTGATGGGAGGATGGGCTCCCCTCAGCTTTGGGGGCAGCCCAGAGTGACAGAACTCCCCCAGACACCAGGAGTGGGGGATGAGACCTCTCTGTTTGTTTTGGGGCTGTCCTGGTTTAGGGCAAATTTGGAAGAAAACTTCCAAAGGGCGTCCCCCACCCCCCAGGAAACAAACCCAAGCAGTCCCTCCCCCACCTGGTTCGGGAAGAATTTTCCTCAGAGAGAAGTGGAAAAAACCTGTTTATTTCAACAGGCACAACACTGCCCAGCACAAAAAATCCCCAATACTGAACAACAAAACCTCTCGCTGCTCTGAAGAATATACAAATTCAGAAAGTCTCTCTCCTGTGGTGGTAGCTCAGCTCAGTCTGGTATCAGTCCCTCTGGTGCTGGAAAATGCTGCTGCCCAGGCCAGGCCCTGGTGGGCTGCAGGTGTGAGCTCCTGGTGCTTCCCCCTGGGTCCCCAATGCNCCTCTTCCTGGAGCTGCCGGCGGCTCCCTCTGCTCCTGAATTCCGGCTCCCGGAGGGATTTTATGCCGGTCGGGAGCTTTGTCCTCTGCACCAGGAACGGGGCCCTGGGCTGGAACCAGAAGCAGCACTTGGCCACCCGGAACACCAAGATGAGGAACTCGTTGAAGTCGATGTCCCCGTCCCCATCCCACTCCAGGAACTGCAGGATCTTCTCGATGGTCTGAGGGTCGTGAGGTTTCTGCAGGGAAAAAACATGGGGGTGGGGGGGGTGGAAAAATGGGATTTTTGTCTTCCTGCTCTTTGGGGGAGAAATGCGAAAATGGGAAGAATCACAGGAATTCTTCCATCTTTCATAATTTAACTTCAAGGGCTCAGGGCTGGCTGTGGGAATTCATTCCCAGTTTTCCTGGTTGTTCCCTGGCTGCAGCTCAGCAGCTCTTTCCCTTTTTGGGATTTCTCCTTCACAGCAAAGGAAAACCACACCTCCCCCCAGTTCATTCTCAAGCTTTTCCTTTTCTTTTTGGTGGCAGGATGGATTGGAAGAGTTGTGGGAGTTTCACAGAATCCCAGGATTGGGAAAGAACTCCAAAATCATGGAGTCCCACCTGGTATCCATCACCCAGACCAACATCCAGGAATTTCCTGGACACCTCCAGGGGTGGCCACTTCCAAACTGGGCAGCCCCTTCCAAGGCCTGACCACCCTTTCCAACAGAAATTTTCCCAGATTTCCCAACCCTGGCAGAACTCGAGGTGATTCCCTCTTGTCCTGTCCCATTCCCTGGGATGAGATCCCAAATCCCCCCTGGAAGAGCCCTCCTGGATCCCCATTTTCTCCAGGCTGAGCCATCCCAGCTCCCTCAGGATTTTCCAGACCCTTCCCCGGCACGGATGACCCCAACCTTTGGTGGGACCCTCCCCATTCCCTTTTCCAGAGGAGATTTTGCCATCCCCACATCCCAGCCCTTCCCAGCAGCGCTCACCACGAGGGAATCTGTGAATTCCCTCTGGATGAGCTCCCTCATCCTCCTGCGGCTGAGCCCGGCGCCGTCCCCATCTCCCCGGGCGTGCTGCTGGAAGACGCCGACGATGGTGGCGATGCTGTCCAAGAACGGGGACATCCTGCAGATCCGAGTGAGCCTGGAAGCGACAGCAGCAAACCGAGGGATGGGATGGGATGGGATGGGATGGGATGGGATGGGATGGGGGGCACTGACCTGCCCAGGGTGTGGGCACGGCACCCCTCGGCTTTAGGGGTCCCTCGTGGCAGCTGCAGGGGAATCCCTCCCCCGTTCTGGGGTTCCCTCGTGGCCCATGGAAGGATGGGGTTCCCTCTGCTTTTGGGGGTCCCTTGCATGGCACCCAAGGTAAGCAGATGGGAATCGCCCCCAGTTTGGAAGGGTTGCTCATGGCATATGAGGGATGGGTCCCCCTCAGCTTTGGGGGTACTTTATGGCACGTGGTGTGAGGGGATGAGGCCCCTTTGGCTTTGGGGATCCCTCATGGCACACATAGAGAGCAGAGAGGGTGCCCCCCATCTCTTAGGGGAGTGCTGATGGGAGGATGGGCTCCCCTCAGCTTTGGGGGCAGCCCAGAGTGACAGAACTCCCCCAGACACCAGGAGTGGGGGATGAGACCTCTCTGTTTGTTTTGGGGCTGTCCTGGTTTAGGGCAAATTTGGAAGAAAACTTCCAAAGGGCGTCCCCCACCCCCCAGGAAACAAACCCAAGCAGTCCCTCCCCCACCTGGTTCGGGAAGAATTTTCCTCAGAGAGAAGTGGAAAAAACCTGTTTATTTCAACAGGCACAACACTGCCCAGCACAAAAAATCCCCAATACTGAACAACAAAACCTCTCGCTGCTCTGAAGAATATACAAATTCAGAAAGTCTCTCTCCTGTGGTGGTAGCTCAGCTCAGTCTGGTATCAGTCCCTCTGGTGCTGGAAAATGCTGCTGCCCAGGCCAGGCCCTGGTGGGCTGCAGGTGTGAGCTCCTGGTGCTTCCCCCTGGGTCCCCAATGCAGGGGGAATAAATAATTCCAGGAAAAAAAACTTTCCAGGGAACTTCTCTGCTTCGGTTAGTTTGAAACTAACTGAAAGCAAAGGAGAGCTCTCTCCACTGTCCACCATGGTGACACAGTCCAGGAGATGAAGCGATGGAACTCCTATCTCTGTGTTTTGAAAACAGCTGCCTCAGACATTCCACCGCTTCTCCTNCTGGTGCTTCCCCCTGGGTCCCCAATGCAGGGGGAATAAATAATTCCAGGAAAAAAAACTTTCCAGGGAACTTCTCTGCTTCGGTTAGTTTGAAACTAACTGAAAGCAAAGGAGAGCTCTCTCCACTGTCCACCATGGTGACACAGTCCAGGAGATGAAGCGATGGAACTCCTATCTCTGTGTTTTGAAAACAGCTGCCTCAGACATTCCACCGCTTCTCCTTCCCCCCCTTCACTCTCAAATCCAGCCTTAAAGGTACAAAACTTGTTTCTGGGCTAAACAGACAAATGGGGACACAATTCAACATGACAAAGTCACCCCAGGACAGGGGCCCATGGCAGGAGCTTTGGGCTTGCTGCACACGCCTTTGGGCCAGGGGATGGTCCCCAAGCTGAGGTGGGGGGTGACCCTCAGCTGGGTCCCCACCCTGGGAACTGGGTTTGTGCAGTTTTAGGTGGGAATTCATGGGGTGGAAGGGGAGCCTCCCCTTTCCTTGTACCCCACCCAAGCTGTCCCTGGTGATTGCCACACTGAATTCCCCCACAGGAGAGGCTGGGCCCCGGCATGCTGTGCTGAACCAATTCTTACTGGGCAGCACTGGTGGGGGCATGCTGTGCTGAACTGGTTCTTACTGGTGCAGCACTGGTGGGACTGGCAGGGCCATGCTGTGCTGAAGCAGTCCTTACTGGGAGCACTGGTTGATCTGTCCCCAGATGGGCGCCAGGAGCGGGTCATGTTTGACAAGATCACGTCGCGCATCCAGAAGCTCTGCTACGGCCTCAACGCCGACTTCGTGGATCCCGTGAGTCCTGCCCTGACCCCACTGCTCCTGGGCAAAGCCAGGCAGGAATTCCCAGGGTGTCCTGTGTGGGATTTGAAGATCTCTGTGGGTCCCTTCCTGCTCAGGATGTTCTGTGATTCCGTGAGCTGTTGGCAAACGCATCCAGAATGTGTTTGTTGGAATTTTTTGTGTTCTGGGAGTTTTGCTTCCCAGGTGTTGCTCCCCACAGAGACTGTGGAGGGGAAAAACCCCTTTCCTTACCGTAGATACTTTTCCCTTCAAACCTTGGAGAACCCATTGAGTCCCTGGTACTTAAAAAAAGAGTTTTGTGGCTCCAATTCCCCTATTTTGGATTTGGTAGGTTGCTCCCAGTATCACTCTGCAAAGCTGATACTGGCCACATGGAAGTAGCTCTGGATCCCCTTCTGGTCAAACACCAGCACAGAATTCCCTGTCATTGCCACATCCCTGCTTGCTTTTCTGAGCTGATTTGGGGTGGGCATTGATCCCCCTCATGGAAGCTTCTCCTTCCAAAGCCTTTGCCCAGGATGACTCCCTGTTGGACCCACTGATGTGTGTGAGATTTTCATGCAGGTCTCAGACCCATTCTGGCCATTTGGAGTCATCAGTTCAGGCTCTTCCCATCTCCCAGGTTCTCATGATCCATTCTGCAGTCTGAAATCCCACCCACCAAACAGTTGCCATTTGTCCTGCACCCAAAAGTCTTTGGGATGGACAGCAGGAGGAGGACACTGGTGACTTGGTGACCACAGCATGAAGTGTCCTGACTTGCCCCCACTGACTGGGAGTTGATGCTGAGGACACAAATGAAATTCTGAGTCCTCCTGTGCCCCTGAATTTTTAATTATTCTGCAGCCATGTGTCAGGGTCTGGGACCTGACTCCAGGATGGTGTTGGTGAGGTGGCCAAATAAGTAATAAAGGGATGGGAATGACTAAAGGGGTAGAAACTGAAAGCTTTAATATAAGGAGAAATAAAAAGGGGTGCCCAAGGGTGTGACATAAACCATAACCTGAAATGTCTGCTCACAGCTACCTCTGAGACACAAAGTAAAAACACCTCTGGCTCCCTAGAGCTCTGATGTTTGCAGGTCTGTGTAGCTCCTTTAGAACACCCCAAAATGGGGTTGAGCACACGCTTGTATGGACTGTGATGGAATGTTCTAGAAAGCCTCCAGCCAATCACAGAGCATTGTGTAGTCTCTATTTGCATGGTCACTCCCAGTCCTTGCCATAGTTTGACCAGTGGTATAGTTTTGACTTGCCAATTTAAATATACTCATTTTCTGTTGTGAGCCAGAGCCAGGAGCAAAAGAGCAAGGCAGGCCTAAAACTTAAAAGGGTATAAAAAACTTTATTAACTACACAAAGAAAGAGAAAGAAAAGTAAATTCAGGAATGAGACCACTCCTTCCTTCCCTCTCCCAACCTTCATAACAACAAAACAAACATACAAAAAACTACTTCAGTCAGTTGCCAGCTTAAATAGTCCTTTTCAGTTCACTTTGGAGAGAGAAGTTTCCTCTTGTCAGGCCATAGGGACTTCTCCACAAGGAGGGAAAAAGCCAGTCCTCTTGTGGCTTCACTTTCACAATTTGCATCCACCCAGGGAAAAAAACTTGCAAAGTCATGAAGCTCCTCCCGTCTTCACAGCTCTCCCAAAGCTGTGCTTATGGGCCATGTTGAACTCATGGGGTATTTACTTTTAAGAATGAACTGTTCCAAACCAAAAATTCTCTTCATCTCTCTTTCTCTCTGTTCATGCTTTATCTCCAGAAAAAGAGATCCCCTTTTCTCCTCGGGGCGAAGGATTCTCAACACAGATGCTTTTTGATTAACAATGTATCAAAGGGAACATCTCCAACCCACCATGTCTTTCTCCATGGTTTGTAGGAATATTCAGTACATCAGTTCATCTCTACAAAATCTTACAAATGGATTTTTCAGCCATCTTCACAGCATCTCCTCATTCTCCTTCCATCTGAAGAAACTTAGCTTTTGCTTCACTGACTTCGGAGTATCTCCTTTTTCCCCTCTCACATTCAAAGGGAAGCTGGAGGTTTGCAAATCTTACCTGAGCACTGAAGAGTTCAGGTTTCACACAGAAGTCACAGGGCTGGGCCAGGCCCAGGCTGCACTGGGTGAGGGGTGGCTGAGATGTCCATCAGCCTTTCTGGGGTTCAGCTGCAGCCCCACACTGCCCATGGCCACCCCTGCTTCCCAGACAGGGCTCAGCTGCCTCCCCCAAGGCAGTGCTGGGTGAGGGGTGGCTGAGATGTCCATCAGCCTTTCTGGGGTTCAGCTGCAGCCCCACACTGCCCATGGCCACCCTGGCTTCCCAGACAGGGCTCAGCTGCCTCCCCCCAGGCCGTGCAGGGGCTGAGTGGGCTCAGCCCCTCCAAAGCTGCTCCGAGCCAGCAGCAGGAGCTGGGTCCCCCCACCAGAGCCACGGGCCCATGGGGGAGGAAGCAGGGCTAAGGTTTTATCAATGAGCCTTTCCTCCCCCCAGCCATCGGGTCCCTTGGTTTGCAAACGGAGCCCAAGTGGCCACCTGGGCCCCCCCTGCATGGGAGGGAGCCCAGGCCAGTGTTACCTGCTCAGCCACCAGAAATAAAAGAGAGCTTTTCCCCGGGTTGCCTCCTTCAAAATGTGTGTTCACAGAGCGAATTAACTTTCTCCAATTGGTTTTTCAGGCTGTCAATAACCAAACCAGCCTTCAATTGGTCCTGTCAACTCACAGAGGAAGTTTTCTGATAGAGAAAAACCTCTGCTCTGAGTCTGTCCTTCCCCAGGTGAAACCAGCACAACCGGGTGTCATCTATCCTGGCTTCTCATGTCCAGGCTCCCATGTTATTCCCTGCTGTGTGTGCAGTTCACAGCCTGTCCCTTCCAGGATGGACTGTCACAGTCATATGTGAGTCTCTTTTTCTGGAGCTTAGTTTCTCCTTTGGGACATGGATCTGCTTGTGCCAGAACCTTCCCAGGCCAGCAGTACCCCTCCCAAACCCTGTGCTAATGTTCCCAGGGAGGCTGGAAATCTCATTCAGGAGTTGTGCAAAAGTAGCAGCAGTTCGCAGAGGTTCAGTAGAGACTGGTCAACCCCATTGCCTGGAAACCATGCCTGCACAGAGAAGGGTTTGGGTTGAATGAGCTAAAAGCCCACCCCGTGCCACCCCTGCCGTGGCAGGGACAACTCCCACTGTCCCAATGTCCAGCCTGGCCTTGGGCACTGCCAGGGATCCAGGGGCAGCCACAGCTGCTCTGGGCACCCTGTGCCAGGGCCTGCCCACCCTGCCAGGGAACAATTCCTGATTCCCAAGATCCCATCAAATCCTACTTTGAAGCCATTCCCTGTGTCCTGTCCCTCCCTCCCTTGTCCCCAGTCCCTCTCCAGGAGCATTCCCAGCTCTTCCAGTCTGGTTCCAGTTTGCTTTCTTGCTCCTGCACAGTGAGCTGTGCTGTGGGCACTGAGATCCCTCTGAACCGGGAGCTCTGGGGCTCCCTGACCTCGGGCATTCCCCCCTGCAGGCACAGATCACCATGAAGGTGATCCAGGGGCTGTACAGCGGGGTCACCACGGTGGAGCTGGACACCCTGGCCGCAGAGACCGCGGCCACGCTGACCACCAAGCACCCCGACTACGCCATCCTGGCCGCCCGCATCGCCGTCTCCAACCTGCACAAGGAGACCAAGAAAGTCTTCAGTGGTGGGTGAACGTCCCCAGCTGCTGGGGGCAGACACAGACCCGGGGGTTTGGAACACAGAAATATGGAAATCTCTCAAGTGGGAATTCCTGAGGGTCCAGGCTGGCTGGAAATGCCGTGGACATGAAACCCAGGAGGTCCCCGGGGCAGATGGAATTGCCTGGTTTATGGAAAGCAGCTGTAGAGATGGAATGTGGAAAATGTGATGGATTGAGATCAGCCTGTACCCACTTTCCTCTCCATTTGTTACTTTTTACAGTGGGGTTTTGGCAGAATTCATAAGAGAGGAGGGTTGTTCAGGCTGGCGGTGCTGGGCAGTAGAAGAGCAGTTGTGTGTTTGAGGGGTTTGTTTCCCAGGACAGGCATTCCTGCCTTGTCCATCCCTGAATCCCAGAGCCAGGTGCTGCAAGGACAGCCCTGGACATGTCCTGTTCACATCCCTTTCCCTGGCAGATGTGATGGAGGATCTCTACACCTACATCAACCCTCACAACGGGAAGCACTCCCCAATGATCTCCAAAGAGACTCTGGACATAGTTCTGGCCAACAAAGATGTGAGTAGTGGGGTTTGTTTCACTTCTGAACTATTGCACTGAATTTTGAAAGCTTAAATAATTTGATTTTCTTAAATTCTTTAAGCAAGCCATGTTTGTTTTGGGGTAAAAAGCCAACACAGAAACCAGTACAGGGTGTGAGTGGGGAGTGTAAGAGGGGATGTAGAAGTTTTCTTCCTCTATGGATGTTTTTGTAGTAAAATTTGTTTTTTTGGATATTCCCATTGCCATGATCAGCACAAGTAATTAATTTGAGAAAAAGCACCTTGTGCTGGAGCAAAGTGAGGCAGCACAGGAGGGAGAGGAGAGATTTGGGTTCAGTTTCCAGGTTTGTGTTCTGACTGGGAAGTTCCTTTGGTCCTTTGCTGCTGCATTTTGTGTCTTGTCCAATTAGATTTCAGTAAATTCAGCCAAACACTGAGTGAAAAAAAGGTTGTTGAAGCTGTGCTTTTGTTGTTTTGAGGGAAGGGCTGTTCCTGCTTCATTGCTGTGTCCTGGTGCCCCTCACAGCCCAGAGCTTTGGGGTCAGGAGTGGCAGCAGGTCTGACAGTGTTCCACCTTGTAAAGTCAGTTCTGTTCTTCCTGCAGCGCCTGAACTCTGCCATCATCTATGACAGAGACTTCTCCTACAACTACTTTGGCTTTAAGGTAAAGAGCACATTGCTCCTGGGTCTGTTGGGAAGGGTGGGAATGCTTGTGGGATTGTCTGGACTGGGGACACAGGAGGAGCTGGGACATCAGTGGGGCTGTGAAGGTGAAGGGGACCTGCACAAAGCAGCTGCCCAGTGGGATAAACCATGGGGTTTTCTTGCTGCTGGAATGTTTGAGCTGTTGGGCTGAATTTCACAGCAGATCACACTGAATGCTGCTGGGTGCCATTCCTAAAGGAAATACTCTAATCCTTAATAAGCCAAAGAAGGGATTTTTGCTTTTCCCATTGTTTGGTGGAGCAGTTCTCTCACTGTGTCATCCCACACATTTATCCTCTCCCATGCTGGAACATGTCCCCACACCACCCCAGGGGCTGCAATGCTGCTCACACCCAGCTCAGCTGTGCTGCTTTGGTTTGGGTCTGGCTCAGCTTTAGGGCTCTGGGGGCTCCAGAGAGGTCCTGTGGGATCAGGACAGTGTGGAACCTCCTGCCCATGCTCTGTAATCTAAAACACTGTTGGAGTCTTCATTAATCACCTCATTAAGCTAATAAAGAGAGGAGGAGCAGAGTGCAGGGGTGGTGAAGCCTGGGATGAGGGGTGTGGAGGTGATTGAGTTTGGAGTTAATGGGGTTTTTTAAAAAAATTCAAATCTGCCTGTCTGCGAAAATCCATCCTTTCTTTTAAAGACTCTGGAACGCTCCTACTTGCTGAAAATCAACTCCAAAGGTAAGGGCTGTTCCTAGTGCTGAGCACTTCTTGAAAATATGAGTTAATATAAATTAAATTAAAGCTAAGTTTAGGTACTGTGCAGTCAGTGATGCAGGCGCTTGGCTTGGATATCCTGGGACACCAGAAGGGTCAGAGATTAATTTTAATATCATAAAGCTGAAACACAGTTGCATTCTGTATATTTGGTTGGATTTAACTGTTAATACAGGTGGGGTTTTTTCCCTCCTCCATGAGAGCAGCTGGGCATTGGAGCAGATTGTGCCTCGAGTTTTTCAAAGCCTGATGGGATGAAGTGCTGAATAAACTGGCCTGATGCTCTTTGAGCAGGAGTTGGGCTGGAGAACTCAAGTTCCTCCCAACCCAAACCACTCTGTGATTCCATGACAGCTCTGCCTCTCAGGTGTCCCACTGCAGTGTTGCAGCTTCTCTGTGACTGTCACATGGAGTTTTCTTTCTCCCTGGCTTTCTGGGTTTGCTTGGTGGGTGAGAGGCTGGGCATGCCCCAGCCATGTACCTTGGCATCCCAAATCACAAAATCCCTGTGCCCTGGGCTGATGCCCAGGGTGGGCAGCAGGAAAAGGGGAATTCTGCCCCTGTGCCCCCTCAGGTGTGAGCCCACCTGCAGAGCTGCCCCAGCCCTGTCCCAGCACAGGGAGGAGCTGGAGCTGCTGCAGAGAGCCCAGAGGAGGCAGCAGGATGAGCAGAGGGATGGAGCAGCTCTGCTGGGAGGAAAGGCTGGCACAGCTGGGATTGTTCAGCCTGGACAGGAGAAGCTTTGGGCTGAGCTCAGTGTGGCCTTGCAGGGCCTGAAGGAGCTGCAGGAAACATGGAGAGAGACAATTCCCAAGGCATGGAGGGACAGCACACAGGGAATGGAGGGACAGCACACAGGGAATGGATTTAGGCTGAAGGAAGGCAAGATTAAATGGATCTTGGGCAGGAATTGTTCCCTGGCAGGGTGGGCAGGCCCTGGCACAGGGTGCCCAGAGCAGCTGTGGCTGCCCCTGGATCCCTGGCAGTGCCCAAGGCCAGGTTGGACATTGGGACAGTGGGAGGTGTCCCTGCCATGGCAGGGGTGGCACTGGGTGGGCTGTGAGGTCCTTCCCAAGCCATGCCATGGCATTCCCGGGTTGCATTCCCTGCTGTGTGTCCCTGCAGTTGCTGAACGTCCCCAGCACATGCTGATGAGGGTGTCTGTGGGCATCCACAAGGCCGACATCGACGCTGCCATCGAGACCTACAACCTGCTCTCGGAGCGCTGGTTCACCCACGCCTCGCCCACGCTCTTCAACGCGGGCACCAACCGCCCCCAGCTCTCCAGGTGCCCTCCCTCCCCCTCCTCAGGGCAGCCCTGGCACAGGGGAGGGCTCAGGGGTCACATCTGCTCGAGCAAGGCTCTTGCACAGCCTCTGAAATGAGCTGCTGAGTTTCTGTGCATGTTTTATGGTGTTTTGACCTGGGAAAAATGCCCGGGTTTCTGTAAACTCTAGAGATAATGGAAACCTTTGCATGGCTGTGTTACATTGGAAAGTTCCTGATGTGCATAGTGTGCTGCAGGTTACCAAATGAGCCCTGGCAATTGTTTCCTAAAAGCAGCAAGCATAACTGATAGGTTTTTGATACTGTATATATCAGGAAATGATTGTATTTTACAAAGGTTTGTATCACAGTATTGGGAAAAGGTTCTTCCCCCAGAGGCTGCTGGGCACTGCCCAGGCTCCCCAGGGAATGGGCTCGGCCCCAGGGCTGCCAGAGCTCCAGGAGCTGCCAGGGATGCCCAGGCTGGGATTGTGCATGACCAGAAATTGGACTCTCATCCTTGTTCCTTGTGGGTCCCTTCCAGCTCAGGGTGTTCTGGGATTCTATGATTAAAAATGTTTGATAGCAGAGATATCAGCAGTACAACTATAGCTCATGATGGTTTCTGTTTTCTCCTTTATTCCACACCTGTGGAGCACACTAAAGATCCCATGTTTGCCCTGGTGTTTGCAGCCTGGTGGAACATTGAGGACTTTTCCTTCCCATCCTTGTCCACTGAAACCATTTGTTTCCTTCAGCTGCTTCCTGCTGTGCATGAAGGACGACAGCATCGAGGGCATCTACGACACCCTGAAGCAGTGTGCCCTCATCTCCAAGTCTGCAGGGGGCATTGGCCTTGCTGTGAGCTGCATCCGTGCCACGGGCAGCTACATTGCTGGGGTGAGTGCCCAGCGTGGGGACACTGCTGGGGTGAGTGCCCAGCCCGGGGACACTGCTGGGGTGAGTGTCCAGCGTGGGGACACTGCTGGGGTGAGTGGCCAGCCCAGGGACACTGCTGGGGTGAGTGTCCAGCCCGAAACCAGTTCTGGGGTGAGTGTCCAGCGTGGGGACACTGCTGGGGTGAGTGCCCAGCGTGGGGACACTGCTGGGGTGAGTGCCCAGCTCAGGGACACTGCTGCTGCTGCCAGGACATATTAAACCAGTTCTGCCTCTCACTCACTCAGTTCACAGAGCACTGAGCCTCCCTCCCTGGTCCCTTGGCCTAAGGCAGGAAGGTTGGTTTTCCTCACTGTTTTGGCTTCCTAGTAGAAACCTGTTGGAGCCCTGGTCAGTGAGAATTTCAGACTTGCTGTGCTGACAGGCACTGCTTTTGGCCTGAGGCCGTGGAGGAGGATTCCAAAATTGGATGATAGCACTAGAATCACTGGTGTGTAGTTTGAATAAAAGTGTATAATATCACATGGTGGAAAATCTAGAGTCTAAGGTCTTAACTATATGGAAGGCAAGATGGAGGTTTTAGGGCAGAGGTTTGTTTCTTCTCCACTTTCTTCTTCATGGGTCTGGGTGGTACTTTTGTAATTAAATAGGAAAATCTGCATTGCAGGTCACAGGTGGTTGGTTATTGGGTTAAAAAGTAAAAATAATTTAGGTGTCCATTCTTAATTGGACAGATTGGCCCTTAATGGGCCTTGTAGAAAAATAGATACATCACGAGTTTTAGCTGAAATTGCTGTAGCACTCACTGTAACATAGATAAAAATTAATAAACATCTGAATCCTAACAAGAAATTCCATCTCTCAAGCAATTAATCCCAACTCTGGCAGAAGGAAAAAGAAGTTAAAATGCAAAAGAAACCCTTCCAAAAAGAGGATCTCATTCCACTGTTTGGTCAGATAATTCCAAAGTTTATCTGTTAGCAGCCTAGGATATGCCCAGAGACTTGTGCACCAGCCCCTTGCCTTTCTGTGTGTCTAACTGCCCCAGACCATTTGTGGATGTATGTTTGGGGTTTCTTGTCACAGTGTGACAAACCCTGCCAGCCTGTAGGTGACATAATGTAGGGCTAAGAAGTTGGGAGGAACATTTTATTAACTCTGGGACATGTATCTGGTATGTACATACATTTTTGTCAGAAATAGTGTGGGGAAGTATCTTGGGGTGACTTTATGATGGTTGTATTTGAGAGTACAAATGTATTTGTTTTCTCCCAGATTTGCCCTAAACCAGGGCAGGAAGGGACTAGAAATAATTGGTGGTGATCAGTGTGAGAGCTCTGCGGCCTGAGGGAGACTCACAGGGAATGCAGGCCAGCCCCAGTAAAAGCAGGGAGGTATTTACTGATGTTTTTTGTGTCTCTGCAGACAAATGGGAATTCCAACGGGCTCGTTCCCATGCTGAGGGTGTACAACAACACTGCCCGCTACGTGGACCAGGGGGGAAACAAGGTACCTTCAGTGATGGCCCAGAAGGGAGCCTGGGGCAATGGGAGATGCTGGGAAGGATAAGGATTTGACAGGAAGGTCTCACAGATGTGTATGTATAACAGAAAGATTTTTAAATGTAGAATCTGAAGAAGGGATAGAAGTGATAGCAAGTTTTGATAGAGAAGAAAAGAATTGTTGAGCCAGTCTGACTGGATAACTAAGAAGCCAAAGGGCAAAATGAGTTGAAAGTGGTTTTTATGACCTGCAGAAAAGGATAAATTCACTTTGAACAAGAGATGTTTTTACTAAGCAAAAAGATTTTTACAGGTAAACAAAAATGCCATGTTGCAAGTAAAAAGAAAGATCTCAAGATTTTTCACTGCAAGAAAACCGAAGAACAACTTCTAGTTTAAACTTTAATATACTAACTTTTTGTAATTGAAAAATAGTAACATGAATATGGTAACGTTAGTAGTTATGATAAGCTATAAGTAATAGTAAAGGTATTGATTGGTTGCCATGTATTAAGATGCTCTGTAATGAAAAGCATATAATGCATTGTAACCAGAACTGGAGTGGTTTCAGACGACGCCATAGCTGTGGCTGACAGGCTGTGGGCTGGGCTCTTGTGTCCTGGGTCACAATGTAAAGTGAGTATTCTGTCACCATCTGTTGAAAGGAGGTGGGACCCTGATCCTTATCTCTGTGAGAGATATCCTCTGCTGATGGGCCATCTGATAAATCAGGTGGGACAGTCATCTTTATCTTTTCCACAACCCATCCTCCCTCCAGGAGATATCTCCTGTTCATGGGCCATGGAGTCCCAGGGCATGGCTGATCCAATTCCATCATCCCATTGGGAGATGCTCCAGCCAGGGGGAGGAGCCAAGCATTTCCTCCCCAGATCAAATCTGACATTTGGAACACCAGAGCAGCCTTTTCCCACTGGATCCCAGAGGAAATCCAGAGCCTTGCACATCATCCCTGGAGCTTTGGAGGAAAACTGCACCTTGTCCAGGAGCACTGCTCCAACAGAAGCACATCTGTCACTGCAGGAGGATGCAGCCACCATGGAATGGGACTGCACCAACACCCTGAGTGACAGGGTGTCAGGTTGTATTCTGACTCTGTCAGTGGTTTTCTTTTGTACTATTGCATACGTCTTATCTTTTCTCTTTTCTTCCTATTAAATTGTGTTTCTGACTTGGAGTCTCTCACTGGTTTTGCTTTCAAACCAGTACATTTTTTTGGCGCCCAACATGGGGCAAGAAGGTACTGAGAGAAGTCAGCATTACAATTTTGTATTGTAGAAGCCACCTATTCACCATGATGCTCAACGTGCTTACGTGGGTCTTATATCTTGCTCTGTATATTTTTCTGCACATGGGGAACTATCTGCTGGCTGTAATGCTCCTGTGTAGACCAGGGTATGGTATAAAAATTGCTGTATTGGTCTGTTATGTCTATTACATGATAACCTCCAAGGCAGTGAACATCATTTGGAATATATACTCAACTTTGTTTGCTTGTCCTAGTCTAGGCTGCTACATCTGGGGCCTCAACAATTGCACCCAGCCCCTGGGGTCATTGACCAGGGGACTGGGAGAACCCAAGGAACTGTCAGCCTGTGGCGGCAGCTACTGACAAGTGTGAAGGACAGATACCTTTGTAAAGAAGATCTCCAAGGAAAATGGAGCACAGTGGAACAAGGTATCTGATGCCTGAGCGAATTGGCTGTGCTGGAGATCATTTTCTCAGAAGATGAGAGATTTCCTAAGAGCCCAGCCTGTGTCTGGTGCACGTCACAGATGTGGCTGAGATTCGCACGGCTTGGACCAGAGCTGTACTCCTGTTACCTGGCAATGCTGCAATGGAGGGAAGGTGAGCACATGGTGGGCGTCTTGGCCAATAAAATAAGAATTTTCGAGGGCACTGTCACCGCCCCATTTTGTACCCGTGTCTCGTCCATGGAAACAAGGGTGGTTGAGCAAGCTTGATTGAAGAGGGCCATCAGAAACTAAAACAGGTATTTAAGGAAGAAAACTACCACATCTTGCCAGAGCCAGCAAGAGTCTCTGGCATTAGGAGCCAGCGTTCCCCAGCCGGGGAGAGAGGACACACTCCATGAGGTAACCTCTGGTTTTTCCTTCAGGAGCATGGAGAAGACATGAGGAAGTGGGATGGAAAACCCACCTCCTCCTTAGCNGTGGGATGGAAAACCCATCTCCTCCTTAGCAGCCTGGGTACGTGAACTGAAAAGAGGAACACCTAACACAAGAAGCTCATCTAGAGTCAATGCTGCTCCGGTCTCTCGTGCACGGAACTCCAGACAGTATCAGAATGATGGTATGACTGATCCTCTTGAAGGGACCACAAAAACCTATTTACAGGAAGAGAGCAACGTGTACCAAGACCAGGAATAGAGGAGCCCTGCCTCTAGCCAGGTAGAGGAGGGGGACAATCGGATCTATTGGACTGTGTGGATCCGATGGCCTGGCACATCCGACCCACAAAAACAAGGCTTTGGTTGACACCAGTGCCCAATGTACCCTGATGGCATCAAGGTATGTAGGAGCTGATTGCATTTCTGTTTCTGGGGTAACAGGAGGATCCCAGCAGCTGACTGTACTGGAGGCTGAAGTGAGTTTAACTGGAAACGGGTGGCAGAAACACCCCATCGTGACTGGCCCAGAGGCCCCATGCATCCTCGGCATAGACTGTCTTAGAAATGGATATTTCAAAGACCCAAAAGGATATCGTTGGGCTTTTGAGATATCTGCTGTAGGGACAGAAAGCATCAGAAAGCTGAACACCTTGCCTGGTCTC
>VWZS01001987.1:478053-578266 GCA_013397075.1 Rhabdornis inornatus | reverse complement strand
AGTACAGCCAGATTGTGAGCCCTCTTTACCTGGTCACCTGCAAGAAGAACAATTTCCACTGGAGCCCTGAGCAGCAGCAAGCCTTTTCCCAGATCAAGCAGGAGACTGATCATGTGGTAGCCCTTGGCCCAGTCAGGATGGGACCAGAGGTGAGGAATGTGCTTTACTCTGCAGCTGGGAACAAGGGTTTGTCCTGGAGCCTTTGGCAGAAGGTGCCTGGGGAGACTCAAGACTGACCTCCAGGATTCTGGAGCCGAAGTTACAGAGGGTCCAAAGCCAACTACACTCCAACAGAGAAGGAGATCTTGGCCACCTATGAAGGAGTTCAAGCTGCCTCTGAGGTGGTTGGCACGGAAACACAACTCCTCCTGGCACCCCGACTACCAGTGCTGGGGTGGATGTTTAAAGGAAAGGTTCCCTCGACCCACGATGCCACTGATGCCACATGGAGCAAGTGGATTGCCCTCATCACTCAACGCACCTGTATTGGAAACCCAAATCGCCCTGGGATTTTGGAGATAATTACCAACTGGCCGGAAGGTGAAAACTTTGGTCTCACTGATGAAGAGGAGCAGGAGCAAGTGACACGGGCTGAAGAAGCCCCACCATACAACCAGCTGCCAGCAGAAGACACATGCTACGCTTCTGTCTCTCACTGCATTTGCCATGGTGGCAAGTGGCCAGGAAAGCAGAAAGCATTCAGTTTAACAAAATGACCCATTTTGCACTGCCTGCAACAGGTTTTCCTGGATAGGAGGTGTTTCTGCATCTAAGCAAGTCACAGGGAAGCTCAAGCAGGAGAAAAAATTATCTCATTCCACTCTGAGTTTCCAAGGACTCCCACAGTAAAGCATTGCCCTGCAAAATGCCTGAGGGATCACCAAAATTGTGCTTATGTCTCCTTGTAAGCGCTTGATGTCTTCAGTTTGATGCTTACCTCTGCCATGGTTGTCCTTCCGTTGTCACTCCCCTTAGGTGGACAAGCTTAATGAGTGTGGAGTGTGGTACAACAAATGAGGGTGGGGTGTGGGACAGCAAGTGGTTTGACTCTTGGTGCTGATAAGAGCTGTATTTGGTGCAGTTGGGTATAAGTTGCTGAATTTCCAAGCTCTCTGTATCAGGGATGCTTAGAGATCTCTTTGTAGTGGGATTGGAAATTAGGGTGTAGGTATCTTAAATCTAGAGGGACTCCCAAATGGAATGCAGGGGGACCCATTCCCGATGAAGGTGTCAGCCTACCCCCTTTTTATAATTCCCAGCTTTTCCAGGTGAACAGCCACAGGTAGCCCAGGGTGGTTTTCAATGGTTACCGCTGAGTTCAGATGTGGCAATGCTGCCTTTTTCTGACATTGAGTTCACAGTTTACTCTTTCCTATTTCCCTCATAACCATTTGTAAGGACTTTCTGTCTAACTTCCTTGCAACCTCAAGGTAAACTTAGTGCATGTCTGGCAGCTGCAAATGTGGCAACAGAAATGAATGTTTAAAACTGGTGGATTGTGCATTTGTAGGCCCTCTGTGGCTCATTCCCTGTATTGTCAAATGAATTGATGTTATATCATTGCTGCTTCAGCTTAATACAAGCACAGGTTTTGACCTGTGTGATCTTAATGTCCTTGCAAACATTAACAAAGCACAGTTGCCTGCTCTCAGATGAAATAAAAAATCTTTATGAATGCAAGGTACATGTTGTTCAGCTTTTAAGTAGGGAGGTTCAAAAAGTACTACCACCAGAGATTTTTCTGTTCCCTCTGATTTAAACTGGAATGTTCTCAGATACTCTAGTAATGAGTAACAGCATAAATTCTGAGGTCAGACAGATAATTACTCTTTCAGACAAAGAAGCTTTGGGCTTTTATTTATGTCTGTAAACTTATCTCTTCCATGTTGAGACTTTCAGGGTGTCTAAAAGGCATCCAATCCACTGATATCTCCATAGGGTGGTACACAATAGCATCCAGGTGGTGCCTGCACCATAGATAGATGTCTATAGAGATGGTTCAGCTTTGGTTTACATAGGGTTGGGGATCAGACCCTGTATACTCTACAAGCTGCTTCACCCATCTGAGGAATACATTGCTGATTGTTCAGATTATCCTGTCTCCTGGTGTGGTACTGAACACCTGAAATACATAAATACTGAAAGATACTGTTGTGATAGAAATTTGGGCTCATAGCAAGAGAGAGTGTGTTTCAAAGTTGAGTGCACTCAACAATGCTCAAGTCCCTTCAGTGCTCCATGTGCTTTGTCCTTGGGACCATCAGCAGCACTTGCCCCAGAGTGGTGCCACTGTTTGAGAGCTTCCTCCTGCTTGAGCTCAGCCTCCTAGAAAGCTACTATTCAGGAAGGAGAGCTTTGTGGAGTTCTTGTAGGGACAGGCTCACTAGGGCTGAAAGGGACAAGATGAGAACTTTGAATTGATACACAGCAGAAAAGTGTTAAAATTGACACCTAATGCACACTTCTGGTTTCAAAATTGGAACCCAGTTCAAAACTGTGCATTTCCCCCCACCCTTCCTGTCTAGTCCTAATGTCTAAGCTTGTTTGGGTTTGTTTTGATTTTGGTTGTTTACATTTTTTATTCAAGGGGTAGGGAAGACAACAGAAGCATAGTAATTTCCCCCCTGAAAATCCCTCTTTGATTTAAAATTATTCGAAGTTTCTGTGAGGAAAATTGTAGTGATATAAACTGCAAGAGGGAAAATAAGAAAATGGACAAAGGAGAAAATCTTTGTTAGGTATTATGCCTGAAAATGCACTGCACCCTGAAGCTTCCTTGTGATTGTCCCAGACAGCCAAAAGCCAGGGAGGCACATGCAGGTTCATTTAGTCAGCAGTGTTATAAGTTGGAATTTCTTTAGAAAGAAGCTCTGAACACTCTGGGAAAGCCTCAAAGCAGCTTGAATTAAAGAAGGTTTCAATAATTAGAAGATCATTTGATGTCTGTAAGCAAGGCTTTGTGACATAGAGTGTGAAAATTCATTAGAACTTTCAATGATTAAGTAGTCTCTTTTATGTTTTGAGAATGACATTTCTTTCCTGTCAATATGAATACAGGGAATATGCATATAGGGAGGAAAATATTTTTCTGGCTGAACATCACATGTGTTTTCGCCAAAGGGTTTCTTTCAAAGAGGTTTTGAGGGACTCATAACTGGCTTTTGTCCTTACTGCCCTTACTCATGTGGGTGTAAACATGGTGTTACTGCATAAAAGGGAGTGTGAATGTTGCCATGTATCTGCATCCTATTACTGTCTGTGGATGATCTTCTATTTGGTTTGTTGATGCCACTGTGAGAATGAGATTTTCCATTTTTTCTAAAGAGAAGAGTAAACATACTTATTTAATTTTCATGTGAAAGCTGAATATTCATAAAAACATTTTATTTTTGATGCTTCTATATTCCTCCAAGAAATTACCCAGAAAGCCATCACAAAAGGGAAAAGGAAAATTTTACGTTTGGCCTGTCCTGGAAATCTGTAGACTGATACTTTTTTCAAAATGAAATGGTAATTGAAGCTGACACATTTCACTTCCAATGAAATAGCATTTCCTGATACTGCACTGGAAGGCTCTAACCAGTACTAATTGGGAGGTTCATTTTGCATGCATGGGCAGGACACAGGCTTCACTGGATGAAATCATTGACCTGTGTTTTACTAGGAGTCAGACTTGATCAGTGATCCTTCCTGGTTTTAAAGGCTATTGAAAGGATGTCCTTCTTTTGAATCAGCAATAATTTTTTAAAAGAATTCAGGCTTTGCAAATTGTTTTCAATCTTTACACAGAAATTAACACTTTATAGCCGCTTTCTGCTCTCTATCCATGTTGGGAATCACCAGTCTCTGGGAGGCAGACTGAGGAGGCTTCTTGAAATGGGATATAAGCCATGCTGGCTCTCTTGCAAAGAGGTGAAGATATTAAAAAGCATGATAGGTGTGGTAGTCATGTGTGCCTCTGGAAAGGGCAGGGGCAGGAAGTAAAAGCAAGCTGCCCTGCTGGACACTTGGTTGCTGTAATCTCTGCAGAATCTGGCCAAATGTTACAGCTGCTAGGCAGGAGATTACTCTTGCATCCTACACTGACCATCTGAAGTCTTCTGGTGATAATTGCATTGGAAAAGATTAGGTTTTTTCCTTAAGATCCTGCCCAAAACTAGCTTATGTTTGTGAGGTGGTGATGGAAAGGATTTCAAGGGCTGTTTCTCTGCAGTGACTTGCCATTTAGAGAGCACAGTGTGCTCTCTGGTTGGGATTTTATCACGGGTGCTAAAATTGCTGCAGGCTCTGCAAGGAAGACAGTTCACTGCTGTGGCCTTAAGTGGGGAGGAGCTCTGTGCTGCTCAGCTATTCTCACACTAATTCCTATATGGAGGAGGAAAGCATTTTTCACAATTTCACTAAAAGGTGACTGGACTGACCAAGCTCCAGAACCATGAATATTCAGAGCACCGAGCTCTCACCAAAACTGGATGAGCTGGTCAGACATCTAGAATGCTGTGAGGAGGTCAGCAATAAGCAATATGCCTGATGGTACTCTGTGATGGATCAGGACACTGATCTACCATACCCTCATCCTTACTTTAGTCTTCTCAGTGGCCACTATGGAAATTGCCTCTCCCAAACAATCCCTGGACTTTAAAACTGCTTGAACATCCGAATCGAGTTGAACATATGTATTAATGAGACTTGTCTTCTGATCTGATCCTGAAGAAGCAGGAACTTTCCAGCACTCTCCATTGGTTGATTGGCTGCCTGATGGGGTCACCATGCTACGCTGGGAATAGTGTATGAGCAGAAAAGTAGGGTAGATAATTCACACAATCCGTGTTTCCATTTCATTGGGAAAATTGGCCTTCTCACTTCTTTTGGCATCTAGTACCACTTTTTCTTTTCATGCCTTAACTTGAGGCTTGATTCTCAGCACAATCCAGCTGAAGGGAAACAGCTGTTGGCTGAAGTCCTCTGGAAAGCACTCCCTTGAGCTCAAGTCTGACCATTCTTGGCATGAGCTCCTGCAGACAACAGGTGACTAACTTTGGTCTGGAAAGCGCAGCTGTATCCTCCGCTGTCTCGTCAAATACTATAGGCAATTCATAGAGCAATTCCAGCTTTGCCTCCTCCCCTGCTAATTGAAGAGAAGCTCCATGCTTATCCTTTGCAGCAATCCAAACCAATCCAGAATACACATTGGATCCAGATTATCCTTTTACTCTTTGGTTTAAAGTAAAACACAAGCAGCAAATGAGCAAGGCCTCCCTGCCAAGAGATTCAGTCTGTGAGCGATGGCCACTTTACAGGGATACTTAAATAAATTAGTAGATTAAAATATCTCCACTGAACAAGATTTCTCTTGGGTGATTGCTGTAATGCTCAACAGATTTACAGTCCAGAAGCACTAAGGAATTTCAGAAACTCACCTGAAACACGAAGGAATTAGTGAAGAAGGGTTGAGGTGGGGTTTTTTTGTGTCCCCAGTTGACCTACCTCCCACTCTAGTGATGTTTGACACTGGAGGCAAACAGGACAAGCTTTTATGTATCCTGATTTATAACAGTGTTTTCCAAAGTGGCTTACTGAAATTGTAAACAATGTGTTCACACAGTAAGAGGGAGGAAATGCCAATATATTAAAATCAATGGACCAAATTGTATGCTATCCTGAGAGTACTTTTGGCCAGAGGATGGAAGTGACCTGTGTTGGGCTGAACAGGAATTGATTCTCCTCCCTTGCTATTTGTGCCAGCACAAATGTGCAGCACATTTGACGTCAGTGCACAGAGAACAGGCATGAGTACAAGGGCAATTGTCCCCCTAAGGTTCTTGTTTGATCACCAGTTGAGGCAAGGGGAAGCTGCACCTATGAGGTACTTCACCTCCTAAACCAGGCTTTCTGCAGAAACTCCCTGTGAAGTCTCAGGCTCCCATGACAGCACAGTCCTGAAAGGAGGGAGGAAAGAGCGAGGAAACTTGGCTTGGGCACATTTTGAATAAAAGCCACCATTGCAGATGAGCTGAGTTTACCCCCCAAAAGTTCCTCTTTTCATTACATTTTTCAGTTGGAAGAGTCAGATTGAGTATTTGCATTGGCTTTCTGCCTTGGCCGTGTGAATTTTCAGGGGTGGGGAAAATGTTAGTAAGCTCGTAAATATCCAAGAACTGGAAGAAAATAGGTTGAGTTGTCAAAATCTGTTTAATCTCTTCTGAAAAATATTTCCCCTAGGAGCACTTTCCCATTTGGAACAGGTGCCTAAAAATTTTTTTTAAATCCTGCAGAGGTGACATGTCTTTTGCTATCTCTGCAAAACTTTCTTAACTGTGGCTGATTACCTGCATCCCCAAATACCCACATGTAGCACATCCTGTTGTGACTCTGCTGCTACGGCCACTGAGCCCATGCTCCATGCCAGCCATGCTCTGGCTGCTCCTGCTCCTTGATGGTGCCTGGCGTGCTATCACTCTTCAGCAGATAGCACGCCAACATATCACTCAACATCTGAAGGTGTAGGCTTGAAGTCAAAGTTCAAACCTATCTCCCAGAGAGAAGGGAAATCTGCATGAAAACCAGGCCAGGAGTTGTATTCCTCTGCTGTTTCCCATAGCTGTTTGGACATGACTGCTGTTGCTGCTGAGGAAAGCCAGAGGACAGACTTTTCTGTGCCCCTGGCACTGGGCTGCTGTGCAAGGTCCCAGCTTGTGGAACAGACTCCGGTTGCTGTCATGGCAGGCTTTGCAGACACTTTGCACTGAGGCTGGGAGCTGGAGGGGAGTGCTGCTGGTTTGCGAGGCAAGAGGGGAGTTCTGGCCTGTATCACTGGCTTCTGGTGGTGTTCTCTGCTGCTTCTTTGAGCACAGAATTGGATTTAGATTCAGGGTGGTAAAGGAGTTGTTGTGCTGCTCTGGTCTGGGCAGGTGGTAGGATGATGATGATGACGATGATGACGATGATGATGACTGTCTGGGCAGCGATGCCTCTCCAGCGATTGTGCTGGGTTCCTGTTGTGGGGAGGCTCTGTTCTCTTTGGGTCCTGCTTGTGTCTCCCAGTGGGATTCTTTAACCCAGGATGACAGCAAACCTGTGCTGTAAAGTGGGCACAAGACCCGGGCTCTGCCAGCTGTGCCAGTCAGTCAGTGCTGGCATGGAGAGCAAACGAGTTGGTTGCCTATTGCTGTGAAATTGAGCCCTGCTGCTGAGGAAGGGGCTCCTCTTCCAGCTGTGTCTCTAGTCTTGTTTGCCCTCTAAGGCAGGCTGGTGTATGCACACAAGCCATGAGCTTATTTCTTCATGGGTTTCTGTGCAGCAGCCCTCACTTTCCAGAATGACTCAGTATTTCTCAGCATACGGGTCTGATGGTGGCCACACAGCCTTGAGATCTATGTAACTCTTATCTGGTGCAAGCTGGTGAAATAGTGGAATTCCTCCTGCTTCACCAAGGGCTACTTTGAACTGAGCCCTGAGGGTTTGACAGGGGTCATCAGAGCCCCAGCAGCCCTGCAAAGGACAAGGAGCCCTTCAGTGCTGGAGTGCAAATAGCAGCTGGTTTGCAGTATGGGTGTCCCTGCTCAGTAGCAAAAGGAGGTGAGGTCTACCCTTGCCCACAAAACCCATTCTGGATATATAATCTTCCACTCAAGGAAAGTCTCAGTAGACATGAAAGATTCATGTTGATTGTTCAACTGTGTGTGCTTCTGAAGACTAAAACCAGGAGATCTTTTCCCATCTTGGGAAAGAGATGCTCCCAATCTGGATGTTGTGAAATGCTGCTTGAAAAATTCACCAGTTTGAGAGCTCAATTGCACAGATCCTCAGCTGTCTGTCTCAGTGGCACTTTCACAGCAGCAGAATTACAGCACTGACCATAGTGACTCACCAGACAAATCCTCAGTCCTGGTTCCTTTCTCTGAAAACTTCCTTTTTCCCTCCCTCTTTTTAGCTTAAGGTAATTAAAAATAAAAAATGCTGGGTTTTGCTTTGTCACAGTCCTCTGGGAGGCTTGCAGTGGGAACATATAAGTTTCATCAGTACCTTTAGAGAAGGGCCCTTGCAAGTGGCTGGCCTCTGGTGCGTGGTGACAATGCAAATAAATAACAACACTCAGATGGAAAATTCCACAGATGAACTGAAATGTTTTCTGAAATTCCTTTCAAAGTGAGACAACAACTGTACCTCAGTGGAGAGCCTGCAGTGAGGGAATCCATCATGCTTAAAGGAGAGCAAAGGGAACATCTGTGAGTGCTTAATTCAAGTGCTGAGGGTCCAGAAAACTTGGTGAGTGAGATTGTATTTCATATGATCTGGATGTGTACCAAAGAGTAATGAAACTACAGAGGAAGCAAAAGATATGCTCTATGTGGATACTTACCCTTTATGGCACCTGAATTTCCTGGGTAGCTCAGCTCATCATGAAATGTGAGTGTCAGAAATGAGATACACTCACATATGAATTCTGGATTATGCTGTTATTGCCAGATCCAAATGTGGATGCTGCAGATGAGAAAAATCTTCCCATACACAGGAATATTCGTTATGATTGAAATGCATTTTTTTTTTTCAAAAAGTGATTAGCAATCCACCAGAACATTTTTTATTTTTGTGTCCATGTGGGGATTGCCACCTACATCCTTGCATTTTCATTATGTGAGGAAATAATAGTTCTCATATGTTGAGAGAATGAAAATTACCTCATAGGCCTTTTCTGACACATGTGGCAGATCATACCTTCTCCCTTGGTGACAGAGTGAGTCAATCTGGACTAAGCTTCACATTTTGTAATGGAATGAGCAGGGAATAGTTTTTTGAAGCAGTCTGAAAATGAGCTCAAATTAAAAAAAAATGAGCTCAGCTGTTTGCATCATGGCTTGTTTCTGTTCCATGGCTGTTCCAGCAACTTCAGCTGGCAGCTCCCAGCCCTGCTTCCTGACCAGCACTTTACATCAGCCCTGCTCCTGCTGGAGCCTTGTGATCAAGCCCTGCCCTTAAGTCTGCGCTCATCCCATGAAACTTCTAAAAATTGCAGCCAAAAAATGGGGGAACTGAACCAATCCTGTGTGAACTCTGCCACAAACCTTCAGTAGTGCTTAAACACCCCAGACTTATGGTTTCAGTTCACTTATTTTACTGTTTTTTTTTTTTTGAGAGCTGTATTGAAAAAAGAAATCGCAAAAACAGTGATAAGAGGAAGCCAGTCATAAAAGTCATTGACACTGATTTCAGCCCTTGTGCCCATAGTCCCAGATTTTATATAAATGGGACAGGTATTTCCAGGAAGATCCTTGTTGCCATGTTTTCAAGCTCCTGCTTGATATGGTTAAGTGTTCCAAAACACCTCCTGTCCCTCACATCTTCACAGTGATGTTTGTAAAGGGTTTGGAGCCAGCTCTGCATGCTTTTTGAAAGCTCTAGAAAACAAATGTTGGTACCCAGTTCTCAATTGCTCCTTGTTTCCTGGACTTGTTTGGTTTGCAGAATCCTCTGGAAATCTTTAGCCACAAAGATGTCCAGTATACAGACTCCCAGCCTATCTGCCTGATCACTACTGGCATACATCTTATGAAGGTCATCAAATAAAAAAAGAAAATACAGACACTTTCAGGAAGCTTTGCATATTGCAGGCAAAATGTTTTGATCAGTGGAGTCTAATGCTTCTTAACCTAGGTGCTACTATCTGTTTTGCTTTTACTGGTTGATCTTGAGCAAATTACTTCTGTGTAATATACTTTATGTGTAACTGGGCCTCCTCTTTTCATTTCCTCCTCCCTAAAAGAGGGATGCTGGGTGTTCTTTGTAGTGAGGCACTCAGACATCACAGGAGTCAAAACCTTAAGAAAGTTTCTGGAGAAGAAAGGCTGAAGAGCAGATTCACTAATGCTTAGATATGTGCATTTTGGGTGTTTTGTTTAGAAAAAACTTCTTTAAGTATTCAAGGAGTGAAAATCCCTCTAGAGTTTCAAAATAAAACACTTGGATTTTTTTGTTGGAAATGTCATGGTTTGCAATATTCTCCAGCGTAACTCAGATATTAAAAATACTTTTCAATGGCTGGAATGAGAACCTGTTTGATCTTAAATATGGTTCTTTTAAACTTCTTCAACATCTTTCAAAACATTGCCAGACTTCTACTTGGAGCTGAAATCCCATTTTGTCAAATCTTTCATAAACTAAGAAATATGCTATCGCTGTGGCTGTGTCCATAAACTCACTAGAAATATACACTTGGTGTACAGAAACAGTATTAAGTTCACTGTAGAAATTGGCTTTGACTTATCTGGTCAACCCTGTATAAAGCATGTATAAAACTGAAATCAGACACTCTGTTCTCCGGATTCCTCATAAGATTGATCTGTGCAATTTACAGTTTAAGAGGTGAGGTGAACCTGAGATACTGGCTGCAATTGCTTCTCATTTCAGAGATGATGCTTTGTTGTCAAAGATTAATGGCTGGGAATCTCTCATCACCTCTGTTTGCGGAGCTGGGTTGGGCTTTTGTGTCTCTCTCTCCAGGACTGAGCCCTGGATGCAGTTGTTTCAGTGAGCCCTAAAATTCCCAAGCTGCTTTTCTTTTCTGCAGAGTGATGCTTCCATGATTTATGAAAAAAATTAGCTTTTGGAGTTTGTTTCGCTTGACTTGCAGACAGAGGACTCCAACCCCATTTTTTAATAGAGAAGGGTTAGGTGGGAGGCTTTAAGCTGTGCTTTTTGAGTGGAAAACTTTGCAGCTAAATTGAGAATAATATTTTTCTGTCTAAACTGACCTTTATACTGATGCATCCTCTGTCATTTTAAATTGTCTAACTTCTGCAGGTTTACAGTTCTCCTTTATCACTTGCAAGGGAGACAAAAGTCCTAAAACTCTGTTCAGAGAGAGACACTTTTGTTCCTCTTTAAAATAAAATGGGACTGTGCTTTGGCCTGGCTTCCAGCACCACCTGTTCTGCTGTCGTGTCTCCATGCTGCCCTTTCAGCATGGTCTCATCTGGGCATGCTGCATCCACCTGTTCTGGTTTTCCTGAGGGCACTCGGCAAATTTCTTCTCCTTGGCACCTTTGCCATATTTTGCTTGGCCCATTCCTTGCTTTGGCAGAACTGGGACATTCAGCTGCTTGTCTGAAGGGAGGGAGTTGTGGGAATAAGTGAATTTGTGAAGCCTGAAAGGGAAGATGCTTTGTGTAGTTTTGTGGAATGGACATTTTGAAAATAATGTAGTTCATAAATATAATGGAATTAGCAGTAACAGAGTGTAGGGAATTCAAAAGAAAACGAGTAATAAGTCCTGAAGCAGATTTAAAAAAGAAATTATCTTTTTCCCCAGTCTGAGTACTTGGTAATGGCACAAGTAACAAGTATTTCTCACCATACAGTGGCAGAGTGGCTCTAACTGTTCTGCATTATAAACCCATGGGGGGCTGTCCCTCACCCTGTAACAAGGTAATCTTATCAGTGGGGTGGGTTTTTTTACTTTTTTACTTTTTCCAGTGGTGATACTATTCATAGACAAACTGATCGTTTGAGTCTTGAAATTTCTTTTAGCACTGGAATTGATCCAGAAGCTTGGCACCACTTCTGCTTTTTTTCCACATTAGGAAGGGCAATTAATGGAAATAAAAACTTTCTACAAAACGGTCCATCACAGAAAATGGTCCTTGAAAAACGGAAGTGGGTGTTTACCATCTCCCATCAGGATCCTAACCCACTAGCTTCCCAGGTAGAGATACCCAGCTCCAGAGCCCTTGGCTGTGGAGCAGCAGGTCACAGATGACTTCAGGACTACCATTTATGCTTTGCTGGAAGTTTAAAAATGCTGGGCTTTTCTGTTCCGTGGCTATTTTAAACCAAAATGAAAGCAAATTTCAAGAACACATGAAACACATGGAATTACCACAAAACTCTGGAAAATGCTGGGTAGAGTTCTGCCTGTGTGACCCTGGGTCATAATTATCATTCTGTGTATGTGTGAGTGTGTTCAGGTCTAATAGTCTGAAACAGTGCATGTCTTCTCCCCCCATTCCAAGTGGTGTGCTTCCAGCAGCAAATGGGACGTGGATGAGGTGGATGTGGCATGAGGAATGCTGGGAATGCCTGAGAGCTCCAGGCTTTCTGGGGCTGTTTTGGGATACACTGGAAGGAAAAAGATGATTGCTGATGTCACATCATCCATCTTGCTGTTGGGGAAACAGCCTTTGGAGTGAACCATCTTCTGGAAAATGCCCAGGAATTGTCTTTGTGGAGCAAATGTTTGAGCAGTCCCTCCAAAGCCAGCTGAATGATGTCAGTTGAATGATGTGGAAGAGGAGGGTCTGCTTCTCCAGCTTGGATTCAGCAGTACTGCAATACCCTCCTTACTGACAGTGCCCAGCCCCAGGCAGTGTGTTTCACCACAGCCCTGAGCCAGAGCTGTTCCCCAGCTGAGCTGACAGTAGTGAGTCCTTCTGGACCACTGGTGCAGTGGGGAAGCAAATCCCCCACTCTCTGGTGTGTTGGTTTGGTTCACAGAGCAGTTCTCTGTGTGCAAACACAGAGAGTCTTACAGGAAGAAACCCCAGTGGAAGCTCTGCTCTGCACCTCCTGGCATGAACTTCCCCAGCCTCCTAGATCCAAGCCTTTGAAAGCAATTTGTGTTAGCTGAAGTTGTCTGTGTTTCATAGTTTAGAATCCACTGTGCTTTGTTGCTCACACCAAAAGCTCTTCCAGTGATGTTTTAAGAATGATCAGAGGGAAGGGATGATGGCAATCGTGAGGGTTTAGCTGTAGAAGTGTTTCCCGTTTTATCTCGTGGAAGTGGTTGGGGAATTCCAAGAAGCAAAAGGCATTCCTGCCCCAGTCCAGATTGAAGTAATGGGATTCAAGTGACCCCCTTCCTTTAGAATTGTTTGTAGATCCCTTTATCCATAATAGTAACTGTGCTTGTTGTATAACAGCTTTATAAACTCCATAAAGCACCACTGAAATAATTAGTGTGGATCACTACCAGGCTAAAACACATAATCAATTAGTCTATTTTTGGAAGCTTCTAAGCAGCCTTTTCCTTCTTATTTTCCCAGCACAACTCACTTTTTTAACACCTGCTTTAGAGCCTCTGAATTTTAGGCCAGAACCAGAAAGGAATATATAAAGAACAGCTTCCATTTGTATTGTTTCTCAGCAGGCAGTTTGCCTCTGTAAGGTTAATCTGACCTGGGCAGCTCCAGTAGGATAAAATGTTTCATAAAAGGATGTTAATCAACCTATCTCCATTTTTGAGATTAGAAACCAATTTATCCCATCCTTCTTCACTGTATAACTTAATTCTTTATCTGTTATATCTGAACACCTCTTATTTACATCAGCATAAATCAAGACTGATTCACATTAAGTTAATGTAGTTTCAGTTATATGACAGTGGTTCAAAACAGGGAGACTGAGATGTATTGGGGATTCACATAATGTTTTGAAATCACCTTAAGTTTGATTTCTTAAGGTCAGCAATATGCATCTTCTTTTGTAAAAGAGATGTTCTATCTTTTGGAGTTAATTTGTGTCTCCCTTTTCAACATGATTCTCTTAGCTATTAATCAAAACACTTGTACTGTTCATGTAAACACTTCCACAGGACCAAATCTTTCCCCAGTGCATTTTTTCCTAACTGGCTCCCTTGGAATGGTGCATGTATTCTGTGGATCACCTGTCTGAGCACTAATATGTAGAAACATTTCCATATCTTCTGTTAATATAATTGGGAAATTGTTTTTCTTGTTCTGGCCGTATGAAAAAATAGAACTCTTGGTTTGCAGTGCTGTTCCCAAGTCCTGTCCCACTGCAGACTTTGGTTTGCCTGCCTATGCTTTGTCCATTTTTCTCCTCATAGCTTCTAAGGAGCACAGTATTTGGGGTGTGCATGTCGGGTCCAGAGAGCACTTGGGTGTGTACCTTTCCCAGGTACCTTTTTCTTTCTCTTGACTTCTGGCAGACCTGTGATCAGTTGAAGTAAAAACAACCAGCTGGATGGGGAAAAAATTGCCTGATTACCAGTGATGACTCTCTTGTATTAGCCCCATTCCTGCTGAGGAGTATCTTTTCCCCCCACAGAGGGATGAGAAGGCCAGAAGGGATGTGCAGCACTGCACCTCATTAGCCAAGATCACATGGAAAGCCTCTGGAGATGTTTTCATGGCATGACTGGACAAAGTTGTGGGTGGCCTGCTCTAGAGCTGGTGTTAGTGCTGCTTCAGTTGTTGGGCTGGGTTAGAGACCACCAAAATTCCCCTCCAGCTGATATTTCTATGAATTTATGACATTTGTTTTGTTGGAAAACCAAACAGACATTTAACCAAAGTTGCAAATAAATAAATAAAAAGTACAGAAGAGCTACGATGTGAAGTAAAAGTAAAACAGAACCATGCAGGGAAAAAATGAGATGAGGGAATGTCCAGATGTTTTGCAATAAATTCTAATGACAAATTTAAGCAAAAAAGAAAATCACCAAAGACAGGCCTTTGAGCATCTTAAGGGAAATATATTATTTATTGAAGTTATTGTTGAAGTTAATGGGACTCTACAGCAAGAAGATAGCAGCAGCATCTGTCAAAAGCTGCAGTGACAGACATGGTAACAAAACGATGGCAGAGAGGTGAAGGAGAAACAGAAATATGTTACAGCTGGGGCAGATGGAGGCTGAAATGGGTAAAACATAATGAAAGGTTGCAAAGCTTTTTTTTTTTTCTAGCTGTTCTCCAAAGGTGGTGCCTCATCTTTAAAGATCCGTATCTTTGAAGACAAATCCTTTTGGCCAAGGAGTCCTTGACACGTTCCCATACAAGTGACATAGAGGGAGATGCCCGTTGCTGTGTGCCTGTACATACTGCAGAGATCAGCTCCAGGGAGGTGCCATCCTGCTCTGCATCAGAGAGTGGTGACCTGAAAGGCAGGCTGGCTGTGCTGCCAGCATCTAACACCCTGTGGGGCAATGCCTGTGGTCACTGGTTGTCTTCCAAGGACAGAAAGCGCTTTCCTGAGAGCTATAGCCAGGAAGTGTGGAGCAAATGTTTCGGGTAGGGGAGGGAGCAACAGTTTTGGGTAGAGGAGGAAGAGAGCACGGCTCTTCCTCTTCCAGTTGAGGGTAGAGGGTGGAGTAATTCAGGAGGCATTCTTGCTATAATTTTGCACTCTGAGAAAGCCGGGTCTCTCTTCCTCTTCTATTTATTTACTCATTTTTGGTTGCCACACAGGAACCCTGGGGAGGGCAGGCTTCTTTCAGCCCAACCCTGGGAGCTGTTGAGTGAAAATTATGTAAATCCTGAGAGCGTTGTCTGTGTGACAGAAGCTGTTCAACAATGATCTTCCTCTGGTATTACAAGGATTCATTAAATGTAACTGCTTGTGGTCCAAGAAGGGCAAAACAACAGGTGGAGGCGCTTCAAAAAGCAGCTGGAATGTGGCAGCCGATGTCACCCAAGCCTCATTTGCTCCAATAATGAGAGGCACAGTGATACAAAACCAACATGGCATTTACAGTTATGGCATGATAAATGTTCCCCTGTGCTTAACAGCGGATCACATAGTTTTTATTCCTGTACATGTAGATTAAAATAATTTGATATGAGCCCTCGGTTTGGCTCATCCCAGTAATGGCCAGGAAGTCTTTGTAATTTGGTCAAGTGCACAAGTGAAGCGGCTGTCGGGCAAAGCCCCTGGGGTGGCTGTCATTTGCTCAGCTGCCCACTGTGATGAAGTGATTTGGTGTAGCTATGGACACAGCGTGGCAGAACAGGAGCCGTGTGCGCCGCGGGGAGCACGGAACTTTGTGGTTTCTTTCAGCAGCGAGATGATCTCCTCCTGGCCAGCTGGCAAGCATAGGAAACCAGATGATATTAATGTCCTACAGTGGCCATGGGCAGGTGCATCGCTTCCAGGAGATGGCCTTGATTATTTCATTGGAAGAATAGCAAAATGAATGTTATCCAAAAGCCTGGTGTCCAGGAGAGGGGAGCAATACCTGAGTAGCTGTCCTGTAATGTGACCTCCAAAGCAAATGCTTGGAGCTGGCAGTATGTGCCATCTGTGACCAAAGGGACCAACAGCTTTCCTGAGATTATTTTGATGAAGAGCTTTTGTCTAGCAGATTGTTCTGTGAAGAAAGACTTGGAAAAGTAAATGGTTTCAAAGCTGACACAGACTTTGGAAGCAAAAAGCATTTGGCCTTCATGGAGGAGCAAGAAATAACCCAAGGATGCTGATTATACCATTGTGACTTAAAATGAGTCACTTTAATTCAGTGTCTGGCTGAGTCTTAAACCAGGCACACATTACATACTGACTTTGGTGAAAATTACCTCTTCTGGTGAAGGTACAAGGGGACACGCTGTTTCAGAGCCCCAAAATGTTGGCATTTGCTTTTGTTCTGCTTGAACTTAAAATGGCAAGTGCCTTTGCAGGGGAGAAGAACAATACAACAGGAATAAAACCCCCACAGCAGGTATTGTGTTCAGAACTGCCCAGGGAATGCTGTAACAGCTGGCTGAAGAAGTAAGGCTTTCCATCTCCTGCAGTTAAAAAAAGCACTATTTAAAAATAATTAATTCCCATGTCTGGAGCTAAAGTAGCTGATTTTTCAGACTAATACACAAACTCTTCCAGTGCCAGTGGGTCCATTTACCCCAATATTTATTGCCTCTAAGCTTTCAGGACACTCTGATCATAACCACAAATGGAATAGAAGGGCAATAAGTCTGTGGTATATTCAGAGCTGGGGAAAAAGCAAGTGAGCACAAAATATCTGTGGCTTGACACAGCAAAGGACAGTCTTTGCTTTGGGATATTCAAGTTGAGCATATTGATTTCTGAAACAATTAACACATGGTTCTTCATGATCCATTTACTCTTCCTACCAATATATGTTCAGGCAATGACAGTCCAAAATCAGAACTGCTCTATCTTTTACTGTGGTGAAGATTTTAGAGAGAATAGAAATTACCGTACCAATTTCAGACAGCACAGCTGAATTAATAAGCACCCTATAAAAAGTGAATTTATCACTTTTAGAATGAGAGCTGGATTGAAAGGAAAATGTGTTGAGCTAAAGTGTAGGGGTGAGATATGGCCAGTGAGCACAACTCTTATATGAAGGTAATTGTTCCACTGCTTTGAACAGACCTGAGTGAGAATATCAATTAGAAGAATTTTATCCTTGAAACATAAAATTGTCTTCAGCATGGCCCAGGTTTGGAATCCCAAGAAAACAGGCCAATGACAGATATCAAGAATAAGTTTGGGATGACATATAGTTGTGATTATGTAATCAGTCGTCTATAATAGTATTGAAAAATGTGTTTTATGTAAGTTAACATTAATATTGTGTTCCATTGACCAGGCCTTATTGAAAATTCACCGAAGTAAATTGCATTCTTTGTCTTAATGGGTCATCTTAAATGTTTTGTAGAATTATTTGAAGTTTATATGGCGAGAACAAAGAAAAGAAATGTTAATGTGTTAGTTCTGTTAAAGAGTGTCTATGTTTTCATGTTTCTCTAGCATACTATGGTGCAAATAAAATTGCAGATGTGATTTAGACAGAAAAGAATATCTGACATCTCTGAACGGCTCTGTACCCAGAAAACAACTTGTACAACCAATAGGTTGCACTCTTTGAAACTATATTTATAGGCACTTTTTCCTGCGGCATGGGAGAAAGCAGACTCTGAAGGTACAAGGTCATCCTCCTCCTGTTTCTGATGTACATTGGCAATCATCTTCCAGCACAGAGATTTGAAGATTCAGCTGGGTCATGCCCTCCAAACAGGCTGGGATTCAGGCTCCTTTGAGTCCTCAGCTTTGTTTTTTACTTAGGCAGTTGTTACTCCAACGGAGGAAGATAAACAGGAGCAAATCCCCTTATTTTCCATGGCTTTTTTCCTTTCACCAGCTATAGGCTGTGAGTAACCAAATATATGAACCAAGAAAAGGAAGAGAGAGGGGTTAGGGAAGGAGGAGAAATAGCACAGTGAGTCACCCTGTCCACTATCTGTCTGAAGATTTATATGCTCCCTTCTTAAATATAGAAATGATTTCACTCAATTATTAACTCTTGCAATCTAAACATTGGGTATGAAGGGGGCTCCTGGATGCTGATTTGTAGTGATGGCTCTCTAAAGGAAAACTGGAACAATCATGTATAATCTCTGCAATAAATCTTGACTAAAGCAGAAGATGTGTATTTAGAAATGCTTTTATTCAGTGCCTGTCACTTCTGTGTCCGTTAAGCTGTCAGAAACACTAATGACAACTGATGGGTGTTCTTCCACGGAGATTGTCTTGTGGGCTCCAGATCCTACTCAAGTGATGGGTTTTAAAGGATAACAAGACTTTCCTTTAACCTGTGCAAGCTTTGTACCACCCACATAATCCAACGGGGGTTTAATATTCCATGTTTGGAGGCTCACACTGTGCCAAGTGCTCTTGGTAGGTCACCCTACTCAGACTACTTATGATTTCAATGGTGTCTCACTCATCTGGGCAGAGGGACAACAACCCCATCTTGAAATCAGATAGGGTACACAACAGGTATTGACCACCAGGTTTTTGTGTGGAACTGTTGGATCAGCTCTTCCCAGTGAGCTGGTAAGCAGAAGCACATACTTGTTGGATCTTTATAAGGATCCACACCGGCAAATGTTTCATTGGAATTATTGAGAATGTCACCGTGTCAACAAGGTGATGTAAGGAAGTTAGCAAGACTCTGCTTTTAGTGCTTTCTGCTTCTCAGAGAAGCAGGATAAAAAGAGGAGAAGTTTTGATAAAAACAGTTTGAGGGCTGCATTGGAAGATTGAGGATGGGAAAAGGTGCTGGGAAAGGCACTGTCATCTTCTGAGTAAATTAATGCAGAGACATGAATTTGAACCAATATGTTCATTAAAGAAGAAATTCAAGTATCTGAGCTGCCCCAAATTTCCATGGGAATAGTTTTGAAACTCCAGGAAATTTCCCTATTAATTTTAGGCTCTGAAAGCTAGGTGGGAGTCAATAGTGGATAATACTTTATTTCTTCTGCAGAAAATAGATGACTTGGTTTCTGTCTTGTAACTGTGATGGTGAAGGCAGATACTTATTTAATGCTCTCCTTCCAGACTGATCAAGCTCTTGGTTGCAGGGGTCCTTAGATGCTGAAATCAGGAATCAAACAATGCATCCTTTGCTCAGAGGAATTGTGGAAAAATATGGTTGCACTTTGAACAATGTGTGTTACTCTGTTCCTTTTTACTTTTTGCAGGCTGGTGATCCATGTTTCATCGTGGTTTTCAGGAATTATAAATGTTTCTTCTTGCTTGCAAAGCTTCACTGACAAGTGCAACTTCTTCATTTTGTAGTGAACCTGTTTCATATTTCCAGGATTAACTTTCCCCATCGATTTTCAGGAGATAAAATGCCATGAAGATGGAGAAGGGAGCAATAGCTCTGGTTCCCCTTAAACAGGAGCTTTGTGATCTTCTACCATGCCAAGTTAATCCAGGCTTCTTTATCCATAATCTCCTTTAATTGTTTCACTCCTTTTCCTGGCTGCTTACCTGGCTCTTGTTCACTGAGGTTTCTTTGCCATCAGGGACTGTGATTGAAAATGGGAAAGCTGCTTGGGCATCAGAATCTATCAACACAATTTGTTCCTGGGAGGAGATCAGAGCCCAAAACCTTCTGGAAGATGAAGGGGTGCAGCAGCTGTGGTCAGCTTGTCACTGACTCCCAAGTGATGGGGCTGTGAAGCAGACACTTTGCATCTCTCTCTAATGCTTTTCTTCTTAAATGGGGGAAATCTTCACTGGGAGACAAGGGAGAAGAAAGACAGTGAGTGGGAATAGGTACAGGCAGAAATGCAAAGATCTCATATGAATGCCCAGAACAAGCTGCAATACACAAGGGTGCACTCAGCCAAAGGGCTGAGCCAGGGTAGGGGGAGTAGAGGCAAGGGCACCATGCTCCAGCAAGAAGCCTTTAAATCTTTTTTTCCCCAAACTCAGCCAAAATAAATGAGAGAATGTTGATGTGCATTTACTTTCTTAGTTACTTTGAGGACAAGCCTAAATCCACTCTTGCCTGCAAAGGTATCAGAATCTCTTTCTCAAAAGCCATTCTGAGGGAGTGCATGAGGGAACAGAGTGTGTTGGCATTCATGCTGTTACTTGCTGAGATGCAGATCCGTGCAGTGAGACAATTATGCATAGATTCGATTAGCCAGTGGTGCGAAGCATGTGAGCATTCCCTCACCTAACCACTAGCATTGACTTACCAGGTATGTCTTGGACAGCAGCTATAGAAAACCACTGTCATTTGCACTGCAACTGCCTGTTATAAAAGAGTATTCTTAGGCAGGGAGATGAAGCCAAAAGTAATGTGATCTTTGCAAGCATCTATTTTGGACAATTATTGCTGATTAAATTTATTAATAACCACTTGGGAGCATATAGCTCACACTTCAGATTTACCTTCTGTGGGAAGGAGTGCTTTGGCAAATCTATGTCTCAACTTGGAAAAGGAAAACAAAAAATATACGAATTTGGATACCATTAATCTCCTAGGAGTCACAAAGAGTTTGCAACAAGCCGTGGAAACACTGAGGCTATTTTTTTTTAGCAAGGGAGAAGGAGAAAACAGTTTCAACTTGGAAGTTTCACAGCCAGCACTTGATTTTTAGAACATGTCGTGGTTGTACGCAAGGAGGAGCTGAAAACAGGAAAAGTACTGACCCTGAAAAGGGTAACCGTGAACTGTGAATGATCAGTGCAGTCTGATTCATCTACAGCATTTATGTCTGTCTGTGGAAAGATCTAAGGACATCAAGTGCTACATTCACCCAATAATGCCAATTATTTGTTGACTAGATTTGTCATCATCATTACTAGGGGTACATTAGAAAAGCAATGTCCCAGATGAGATCAAGGTTTCCTTATCAAGATGAAACACATACCACTGGGCTGCCCAAGGTAAAATGGAACAGATTAACATGTTTTGCTAAGTGCAATCATATTTTTCTACAGTCTTGGTACAAATGCAGTGTAAAGTTTTGCCTGCTTAGACAGGTTTGGATCAGTTCTAGTTATATGTGCATACTGGTCATGATCAGATATATGTGTGTGTCCTCTGCAGGAAAACAAGAAATTGGATATCCCATACTCCGAACTGGCTTATCTGAGTGCTTAGGCAAGGTGAATATGGGCACTCTGATTACCTCATCCTCTTTGTAAAAAAGCTGACCCGCAGAGAAATCACAGGGATGTGCTGTTTGGAGCCCAGTCTCAGGCAGTCCTGTTTCTGCCATCTGGAACTGGCACCAGGGCTTCCAGCTTTTCCTCAGCCCTCAGAGCCTGGATGGTACCCAGAGCTGCCCCCTGCACTCCTCTTCACCACATTGTAATGTGTGGGGCCAAAAGGGGGGTTTCAACAGTATTTTGAGAGTGGATAGGACCAGAGATTAATGTTCCCATCTGTATTAGTTCTGTACTGTGAAGTGGTGAGGCACTGCCATAGATTGCCCAGAGAAGTTGTGGATGCCCCATCCCTGGAAGTGTTCAAGGCCAGGTTGGATGGGGCTCTGAGGCACCTGATCTAGTGTTGTGTCCTTGCCCATGGCAGGGGTTGGAAATGGATGAACGTTAAGGTCCTTTCCAAGTCAAGCCACAATATGATTCTAGGATACGATCCTATGATTCTGTATAGAGCAACATTTTAAAATGAAGTGGTGGAAAATGCTTACAAGATAAATGGATGAATTAAGGGCTCAAATTACCCTTCCCCTGCGCAGCTTCAATTTCCAATGCATGGTGGGGAGGATGTGAAGGGCTTGAAGGCTGGTTTTATAACAGCAGGGCACAGGATTTCCAACCTGCCCTGGTTCAGCTCACACCTGGAGCTGTGCCCCTCCTGATCCCTTTTCTTCTGCTTGATGCCATCAGCCTGAGTGTTCCCCCTGAGGAAGGCAATAAATTTGTGTGGCACACTAAGGAAAGTGAAACTTGCTCCCTGCAGGCAATCCTGTGCTGTAAAGGCTGGGAGAACTTCTCATAAATGTTTTTCCTGGTCTGTAGTAAATGGTCTACAGTCAGCTTCCACAGTGAAGGCATTGCTTACCTGGCAGAGCCATCTCTGATGTTACCAACCATGAAGTTATTCCCCGTATGCATGTTCTTGCCTAGCAAGTCCCCTTATTTATTACCTGCTAATCAAATCACAAGGACACCACTATGAGAGCAGCAGCAGCAACAAGTAGGTTGTATGTCCTTGGTCCTGCAACCAAATTCGAGTTAACGAGGAGCTCAGGCTGAGATGTATATTCTGGCTTCCGTGTGTGACTGGTGTAACTGGCTGATAACCAAGCTGCTGCTTTCTGTGTGTTGCATGTCTCCTCAAGGCTGTTTGGGCTGCAGAGAGGACAGACAGACTCTCCAGCACTGACTGCCAGCCTAGGTGTCCCTGTGGAGCCCTGTCCTTGTGCTTTCTTTTTATTAACCTAGCCATCTACGTGATCTTCTGCAGTAAAGACTGGGTCATTTGTTTGTTTGCTTGCTCTTTCTGTGGACAAGCAATACCCTTCTCCTCCCTCAAATCTGACAAACAAGCTGCTGCTTCTGCTCCCCAAAACCACTCCTGAACTCCCTCCTTTCAAACCAGCTTCCATTTTGCCTCATTAAAGACATGGAAGAATCCCTGAATCAGGATAGAATGAGGCCTGTTTCTCCAGTGTGACTGAAGCTTTTGCCCCAAGATCTGGTCTGTCCCTATAGGGTGACATCAGCCTGGTAAGTGCAGGTGTGCTTTTTTGTCCTGTGAAGGAAACAGGAATACCTGCTTTGTATTGTAGGGAAAAGGACAGTGTTATGTTGCTCAGATCCCACTGATTTGCAGAGAAATCATACATTTGATGCAGGGGAGCCTTTGTAACTTGTCCGTCTCACACAAATGAACCCAGGTGGCTGAGATGAAGCCTATGAAGATGTAGACAGTAAAAGATTTGTTAAAGTATCACATGGCAAGTGTGTATTATGTGTCTGGCTGTTGTGCTGGTGAGGGAGCCAGCAGATGAAGTCCTGAGGGATCAGTTTCTGTGTGTGTAACCCTTCTGCCAAGGCATGACTGGCAGCAACAGCAGCCACAGTCAAGTTTCACCCTGCTTGAAGACCCTGAGCTCAGTGGTCTGTTTTTCCTGGCAGAAACAATTGCCTGAAGAAGCAGAATTTTGTCAAGGCAGGGGAAACAGGAGAGTGTCCAAATAAATAGCACCTTGTTCCTTTTCCCTAAAGAATGTCTAAATTAAAAAACTTAAAACAAAGTTTCCTTAAAAATCTAAATAAAGATTTTCCTAAAAATCTTTAAAATCTGGAACAAGCCTCCCTTAATTCTCCTTCCCTTGCCTCCTACAGGTTGTCTATTACTGCTGTATCCTTAATCTAGAGGTATCTGGGAGACCTATTCCCCAATGTATAGCACCTGGAGCCATGGTTTAGTGGTGGACTTGGCAGTGCTGGGTTAACAGTGATTCAAGGATCTTAAAGATGCTGTCCAATCTAAATGATTCTGTGGTGAGGCAGCCTTTGCCCTGTGGTGAAATTAGCTGCAAACTTTCTGTAGCAGGAGGCAGATGCAGAGGCCCCTAAGCAGAAAGATGCACAGGAGGGTACCAGAAGCAAATCCAAAGACCTTGCCTTCCAGGAAGAAGGCTTTGCTAGGTTTAAGTCTGGGGTGTGCTTGAAGGAGAGAGAAAAGAGTGAGAACAGAAACGTCAGGAAAAGTAGCAGAAACAGTTGTGAAACACTGATTCCAAGAAACAGAGAAACATGCTAAAAGTAGCTTTTGGCAACAGATTCGCTCTGGTGCACAGGGAAGCAAGGCACTGCATATTGTCTCCAAGTTCTTCAAAGGTTTTACTCCTTTCAGTTTCTCTTCATAAATGGGATGACTTGAGTGTTTGCATGGTGCTGTTTAATGTGTTCTCCTGATGTTAAGGGACTGGAGTGAGAAGGGAGCGAGATGTTGGGAACCAGAGGGAGGATGTTGGGGCTCAGCTGAGCTGAGATTAATCTGAAGGGAAAGGATAGTTGGGTGTTGAGGGGAGAAAGGCACAGGGGCTGGGAAGAAACAGGAAGATGGAAGGCTGTGAGTAGAAGCTGTGGGGCTGGCTTCTGGGGGCTCATCCCATCCCAGGAACAAGCACAGCTGGCACTGTCAGCTCCAGTGGTGGGGTGAGGCAGGCTCAGCATCAGTGGCAGGCATGGAGTCAGGCCCTGGTTTCTGTTCTATTTGGGGCACTGCTCATTTGGGAGTTTTAGAGGCAAGCAGTTCTTTAATCCACACATTCTATTGCTGTCCTTTAATCCACACATTCTATTGCTGTCCTTTTTAATCCTTCAGAGATTAGAAGAAATGTAGTCTGGGAGGAGGGCACACCTAAAATCATCCCTGTGCGTGACTGAACTGCACGAGCTGCCCCGCCTCAGGTGCTCACTCGGCGATACCTGCTGCCTGCATGAGATAAAGTTTGGTGGCACTGCTGTGGCGGGGTCAGGGATGTAACCCTGCAGGCATTTAACATCCTGGAAGCTTGATTAATGCTGAAGGGAACACTGAGGTGCTTTAGCTCGCTGTCATTTTCACTTCTCATGCATCAAATGTGTGGGAGCATGTCGTGAATGCACAAAGAAGAATATTTAATAGCGGTGATGTAATACCGTGGCGCTGGCCCGGTGCTCTCTGGCATTATTCAACACATCTTTCTCAGCAGAATGATGGTAGTGAAATGAAATTTTACTAAAAGAGAGCAGCTCATTGTATCGTTAAACATTCAGAGCAATGTCTCCATTTCCTTTCTAATGTCGTGGTGCTGAAAACACATCCCATCTCAAAAGCGGATGTTTAACTACAAATGTAATTTGTGAGAAAATAATTCTTTTTTCTTCTCTTTTTTTTGTCTTTGAAATCTCCTGAAAGCATGCATACTAGCAGATCAGCTTTTCTTTCAGGGTTTTAATTTTCTTTTTCTTTCAAGGGAACTGCATAAGAAAGTTGTTTGAGTCATTTCTCCCCAGCTATTCTGTTGAATGATTCTTAATTACCCTCAGCATTTGAAAGGTGAATGGTACTCTTATATAATCAACATTAATAATTCAGCTTAGTCCAAGAAAGCTTATTGCAGCTAGTTCTTTGGTTCCAGAAAACCTCCACTAAAGCATTCTTTCTCAATTTAATTCATAAGCTCCTAATAAAGCCAGTCCAGCTAAAGTACTTTAACCTGACTCCTACAGTTAAAAATGTAGCTGAAATTATTTCAGGTGGGCTGTGATGAATAGATATTGTAAATTTTAGTAGAAAAGTACTTTTTCACTCTGTTTCTGACTCTCAGGATTGTTGTCCTTGGAAAAAATTATATGTATGGAAACACACTTTTCCTTCCTTTATTTCTGTGTGCCTTTCTTTTTTCCTAGCTGTTCTTTTTGGTGCAAATGCTGCTGTATGATGTGATCAGCATAAACAGAGGTGAACAGGGAGGGTGTTTATACCAGGAGCATGAAAGGTCATGCAGGATTTCCAGAGCAACTTCCCATCACACTGAGCCATCCCAACCCACTATTACAGAGTCAGCAGAGTTGCTGGGAGATAATGATCTCGTGTTCTTTTATTAAGGTAATAATGGAAAGAACACACTGACTGAATGGTCCCATCAAAATTGCAATGTAGAGAAGCTCCAGGGAAAGAGGTATAATTTAGTAGCCTCCACCATTCTATGATACACAAGGCTCCATAGGAATGAGTTTTATCAGGTCTGATGGTGCCATGCCATCACAAATGTTGATGTTTACCTCAGCATGGCCCATGACACCTGGTATGAACAGGGAACCTCTAAAAGCATTTATTTCTTTGACACCACTGTGCTTTCTAAGAGCAGCTGCTGGAGGGAGATGAATAGATTGCTGTCAATCATATACCCAAATTTTAATGTGTTAATTTACTTCCTTCCATGCTTGCTAATTTCAGAGGGATGAAGGTGAGTATTCATCTTCTGGTGATGTGGCAGGAAGAAGTTGGAGGTACAAGAGGAGGTTGGCAAGCTGGAGTCCTTAGATACTAATTCAACTACCATTTCCTGAAAGGACCATATTCCAAGGATACCTGTTGAGATTCTCACTGGCTAGAGAAAGGAAAATAGCTTCCTTTTTTCATTCAATCCTTTATAATTATTACCGAGATTTTCAAAAGCTGGGAGAGTCAAGGGAGATATTTGCTGTTTGATCACCTGCAAAAATAGTTACTCCAACGTATACAACAACAACAGAGAAAGAGGAACATTTCTGAAAGGAAAACAAAAAGGTTGCCTCTGCCTGAAATGCCTAATCCTGCAAATGTATTTAGTGGGAGTACCATCATTCCTTAGAGGTATCATAAAGTTCAGCTGTTGGGAGCATTTTTACCTTATCTGTGGAAAATGATAGTTCTGGTAAGCATTTCTTCATCCTTTCCATTTGGGCACTCTAAATAACATATTCACCCATGGTTGTTGAGAGAAGTAATTTCTATAGGCAGAAACACCCTCTTTGCATTTCTCAGCTTTTCCATCTCTCTGACTGACAGAGTATTTGCAAACCCATTGGAAAGATCACTGGGTTGTAAAGTGCTGTGATGCATTGGGATGTGAGATGCTGCAAAATAAGAAAATACTTTGGTTTTTCTCTTTCACTTCTGTGATATGCCCATGGGTGTTCTTGCTTCAGTGTTATCTTGATTCTGGGAGTCTTGTCACTGCTAAAATAAAGGTAGTGTTTTTTTCAGACTTGATCATTTACCTGCCTTCAAAAATTTGTGATTGCATGTTTTTGGTTTGAAAAACATTTGGCTGTCACTGAGGAAATGGTAGTTTTGTGCCAAGAGGGGAAATAATACATGAAAATGATCCTTATAGGTAACACAGAGACAGAAGTAGCACACAGCATCTGAGTGAGGACAGCAGGCAGCTGCCAATTGGGTTTCCAGCTGAAGTAAACCCCCATGGCTTGGCACACAGCAGGTGTTCCCAGAATCCGTGGTGTCCCAACTTCCACAGACCAGTTACCACCACGTGTTCGGAGTTCCTGTCTCCTCCCTGCACTGTGTCTTCTACTGCTGTGTTTAACTCTTTGCCAGGTTTTGAAGTGGGCCATTTGCCAGCTGAGCCATTTACTTCAGCCACTTGGAAATGGCTGTTTGTGTTGTCCACAGTGAGGTGGAAACCACCTGAGAGAAGGCTGGAGCTCACTGGTGGCTGGCACTGCTCTCCCTGCCCCAGGAGGGAGTTTCTGACATAGCCAGGGTGGGATGGTCTTGTACAGCTTTTCATAGTGGATAACCAAAGTACTTTTTTTTCTTTTTGCTGCAACATTTGTTATAAAGCTTTTGAGAGTTCATTAGCTGTGTTGTAGAGGTCTAGGTATTAAATACTACTGTGATTTTTTGGCTTTTAAGAGAGTCTTGAGAAATGTTTATTGTAGGCCATTTAATGGTGTTCACTTCGTGTTCCTCTATTCAGCATTATGCTTCATTAGCTGTGGGCTTGTTGGATGACGACATGTAATCAATCAATCATGTACCATTTGTGGTTATTCTGCTCATAAAGCCAGATTTATTTGTTTTGGTATCCAGGCTGGAATGCATTTTTCTTGTGCTTTTCCAGTGCTGAACCATAGATAAGACCAGTTGTTAGTCTCTGAGAGATCTGTCTGCTCAGGAAACTGTGCAAAGAAAATAAACTGCCTCCTTAATTAGAAAGCTGTGGCTGCTCCTGATTTGAATGACTACATGTCCTCTTTCTCTCACATTAATACACTATTACTCACATGAGAAGTCAGATTATTTTTGATGGGAATTCCTAGTTAGTGGTGTGTGGGTGGACCCAGCAGAAAACCCTGTGGCTGTTACTTTATCTTTGCAAAGTAGTCTTGATGGAGGCCCCGTGGTCTCCAGGAAAGGATGAAGTGCCATTTGGAACTTTGGCAACTCTGGGGAAGCCTTGGGAGCCCCACATCCAGTGCGCATTTGGAGGAGGGGCACTTTAAGCCCTTTTTTGAAGATGAAACATTATTCATTCCTTATGGCTATGTCTTGTAAATAATTTATAAATGTTGTTGCTATTGGGAAAAAAATGTGTGGCATAGAGTTCAGGAGAAACAAAGGAGGAATGGTCAGATCACACAGAGAAAAGATGTAAGTTAGGAAAATTGTCATTACTCCAAGAAATCCCTCCGAACCATAAAATACAAAATTTTTTTACCTACTCCTTTGCACTGTGAATTTATTTCCCTGGGCATGACATTTTTGAGGGTTGGAAAATCTGAGTGTGGATCAGGAAGGAAGCTGTTGGAGTTCCCTACAACAGGCAAAACCAAAGGTAATTGTTAGCTCTGCATGAGCATGAGCTAATCCAGAGCCTGTGCTTCATTCCAGTCCTTACTGGCCAGGAGCAGCTGTGAATAGACAGAAAATGATACAGTGCTGCAGCCAGGGCTTGGACTATACAGGCAGTTCATCATCAGCTCAGAGAGAGCTGCTCTTCTTCTGCCATGGAGCTGCATCCTTAGTGGTGCTCTTTGCAATCTTGTGACTTTCTCTTTGTGCCGAATAACAGTTAATTATTTTGTTAAATCCACGTGGAGATGCGTAGTGTCCTCACTGCACAAGAGTCATATGATGTTGAGCAAAAAGCCAACAATTTTGCTGCTGGAAGATGGGGCTGTGAAATACAGCATTATCATCTGAAGCAAATAGCCCCACTGGTTTTCTATTTGTGTACATGCACACATGACCTCTTTTGACTTAGAAGTGTAGTTGAAAAGAGAAATCCATTTGCTATTATTTGAATTTCAGTCATGCCTACAGAGAGAGAGAGAGAGAAAGAGAGAGAGAGAAGAGTCCCTTTGGGATAAACCCAAAGTGACTGGTCACTTTAGCACTCACTTAGCAGTCACTACCTAAAAAGTAAAATTGAGGTAATGGTCAAGTTGAGTGGGAATAAGTGGGGAGATATAGTTGCTCAAGGTCATAGGCAAGAGGTAAGATAAGCAAGGTCTCTAGAGGTGTGCCTGCTAGGCTGTCGTGCCTTCTTAAGATGTGATTCACCAGTTCTGCAGCTGGTTCTTGGGATCTCTTAGGCTGTGAAGGTCAGCTTCTGCTCCAAATCAGGTGGCAGGGACCTGAGCCGGGATCTCACACATGTCAGGGCAGCATTCCATGCAGCAGTGTTAGGACTATTATCCAGTTTAGCCATGCTGCAGCCCTGTGGTGCATTCATACCACACTGGTCAGCATGACACAGGAATATTTCAGATACGTGGGAGAGAAAGGGGAACAACACATGGAGACATGACACGGGATGTTGCTTTCCATTTTGATTCAGCATCCCTGTTTTCTTTCATTTTTACTCTGGTATGGTATTTACACCTCTGGGTGGGTGGAAATGGCAGCTTCACGTCTTATCAGCAGCTTAATCCTGCTAGTTTTGAAAAGTCATTGGTGTGCACAGTGATAGACAGGCGTAGAGTCATCCTAACAGTCATCCATTGGCTGACTGGGGAAGAGAAATGCTCCATTTTATCCAGTTGTGTTAGTTTACAGAGAAACTCTGTGGTTCAAAGAGTAACCATTGCTTCATCTGAACAAAAAACTGGCAGATGTCTCCAGTAGCAGCATGGGCTTTTCAGGGGACTGGAAGATATAAGATTTAGGATGTAAAGACACCTGTGTATTGCACAGATACACACTGCCCCACCATTTCCCCCAATATTTGACCAACTCTATTGATGGGAGCTGACCATGAGCGAGCGGGACTAAGTTTTTGGCTCTCCCTGTGCGTGTTTTGCTCAGCTCCTCTGGAAAAGCTTCTATGAGCTATTTGCTGCTAATCATTCTCAAGCTATGAATGAATGGAAAAGAATCTTACTAGAATGATTTAGTGTTCGTCACGCATAATAAATGAATAGAGTTATTCACTGGCAGTCACACATCTCTGGCTAATCCTCTTGAAGGTCACTCGTACCAGTCACCAGCCTCTCATCACAGCTACTGCAGGAGAGAGCAATGTCTTGAGGATTGGGAGCTGTTTAAAAAAGTGGGATCGTGTCTGTCCACCGGTTTTGGTTTGTTCTTTAGCCTGATTCCTACACCTCACATCATCAAGGACTAGCAAAGAGAAGACCAGAAACAGATGGAGATGCAGTAACACTGAATTATTACATCCTCTCAGCCCAAAAGTAAAGAGCTGTGAGTATTAATAATTCTCTAGGGAAGTCAAAGCAGAACAATTTGTTCTGGGATGTCCTCTCATGCCCAGATATTACACTATCCAGGTTGCAGGGCATCTGTAACAACTTCCTCTTGGTGCAAAACCATCTTACTGGAGGAGAACTGGATTGCAACATATTATTGGCATTTTTATTATGTGCTACTTCGAGTTCTTAAAAAAATCCCCTGATTTGAATTTTGTGTTGTAATTTCCTTCCTCAGTTCCTGAGTCACACCACACCAGAGGATAACAGCAATGTGACCTCACCAAAGAGAAACATCCAAGGAAATGAGGCTGTCATAATGATACCTGGTGTACTTGGGCACTGCTCACTCCCTGGGACTAAAAGAGACTTAAACCGTGCTACCACCCACCTCTCACAACTACAGCAGAGTCTGCTGGTGACTGTTCCCTGCCTGAGTGGGTCAGAGAACCACAGGAAGTGGTAAATGTATATGGATCATTTGCAATGTACTAAATTTATACCTTGTGTTTCAGCCTAAGGGAGCCCAGACTTTATCACCCACCCAAGGGCATATTGCCAGCCAAGGTGTGCCTGAGACCTGCAGGCACAGGGCTGAGAGCTGTGGATACTGACACGAGTAACACATCCCAGTTTGGCAAGAATTTTCCCTGCCTGTGAGTCAGCTGATGTAGACAGGTACGGAGCTGCTAGAAAAGGCCATATTTCTTTCCCATTTCCCATAGGTGTGAGGTGATCAAACCACCTGAAAGGCATAAAGTGATTAGAGGTAAACTCTTTCTTTCTTTCTTTCTCTCTCTCGCTCTCTCTTTCTCTCTTTTTCTTTCTTTCCCTTCTCACCCTCTCTCGCTCTCCCTCTCTCTCTCTCTTCCTTCCCTTCCCTTCTTTCTGCCTCACTCAAGTGAATAACTTTAGATAATCATTCATTTTTGGTTCACTGCTCCTGGGTGTTGTCTTTGGTGTCCCTGTAGAGCCACTCTTGGGGGACTGGCTTCTGCTGTGGTCAGGGCTTGGTCTTTTGCCTTCTCCCAGCAGCTGGGCCAGTTATCGATCCCCTTACCCTAAAAAGATTCAGACCTTAATTAAAGATCCCGAATATTCCAGTTCGACAGCAGGCCACTGTTTAGATATATTGACATGGAGAACAGAGTAAATGGTGCCTATTTACAGCACAGAGGGCCTTAGTCTTCACTGACAGCACTCCTGTTGTCTGTGGGACCAGAACCTGCTCACAGGGGTGAACCTGAGCCCTGGGACTCCATGAATCATTGTGCTTTTGACTCTGGATTCACTCTGGAGCAAATCCAGATGAGTGCAAACTGCTGTTACCTATTCCAGGAGCCTTAATACACTTACATTCTATGCTTCAGAAAGTAAATACAGGGGGTGATGGTTCATGTATCTTATTAAGGATTTAGTGAGTCTACCTTGAGAGGAATAAAAAATGTACAGGCAAGAAATATCATTCTTGCAGAGGCTGTGCTTAATCCACTAAATTATTCTCTTCTGTGGGTTAAAGTCAGCTCCCACATATCTCCTCTCCTGGAAAATTTTCCCAGATATTCTGGGGAGACTTGATGCATGGGCCACACCATGGGGGTTGCTGATTTGCCTCCTGTCCTGTCTCTGGGAGTGTGTTTGTGTCATGAGTGCTGTACTGGTGAGTCCAAAATGCAGGCAAATTTCAAAGAGCCCACGTTGCTGCTCTGCTAGATTTATTTTTGGCAGGCTTTTAATAAATAAAAGGACAGTAGAAATACAGGTCACAGAATACAGCAGTATCCACTCCTGTTCTTCTCCTCTGGGCTCAGTGGAGTGATGCTAATTCGGCCTCTTTCTCCTTCCTCTGCAGCCTCCCATCTCAAAACCACTTTTGCTCACATTCAGGTTGTAGGGACGTGGGAGTTCAATTTGCTCACTTGCAGCTCTGAAACCTGACAACCCCTTCAGAATCAGAACCGAAACCTCCTTCTCTATTTCCTCCTACAGATTCCTGTTTTCAGTTGTGGGGAACAAACCCCTGTGCATTTTTAATTTTTCTTCCCCTCACAAAAAAGACACCTTCCCTGCCCTGAAAGTCCTAATGATATTAAAGCAGGCAGGAGCACAATGCCATGAATCCTGCTGCACACACAGACTTTGACTCTGATGTCAGCCAAGCTGATCCCTGCAGCTGTGCTTCAGAGGCTTAGCTTGTTGTTATCAGGGTCCAGCAGGCAAATGGCACCCTGAGCTTGGCTGCTGCTCAGCTCCATCTCTAAAATCCTCTTTCTCACCTACCTCCAAGTTAAAACAATTCCAGCTCCATGCTGGTTAGGAGTGCAGGTGGAGGAGATGAGAAGTTTGGAAGTAGGCTAGACTACTTCTTCTTACAGTGTTTAATTGCCCTCTGGAAGTGCCCTCCTTGTGCTAAGTCACATCACTGTTGTTCAGCTTTCCCATGGCACCTGGCTGATCCTTCTGGATCAGTGGCACTGTCCTTCCTTCCTGCCTCCCTCCTTGCTGCACCATGCCATTGTGACTCCATTTGCTATCAGATGCTCTGGCTGTTGCCTCTCCCTCCCGAAATCCCTCATCCCGTGGTGTACTTTATTATATAGTACAGTAAGAGAGGAGACAAGATGAAGGAAGAAGTGAATTTTGGCAGCATTGTGCCAGACTTTGGTAGGAAGGGAGATGGCAGAAGCCCAGGTGGAAAGAAAACATGGGACAAGGGGACAGAGAGAAGGAAAAGGAGAAAGTATGTGTAACCTGCCATAGAAGTGACAGATAGCAAAATCAAGTAGGGTCAGGTTTGCAGTGCAACCAACTATTCTGCCAGTAAAGATATGAGAGCAACTAATAGAATCTTTTGCCCCAGGGTTTATTTCTCTTTATTTATATCACCATTACCGAGAGAGACACGACATTGCAGAACAATTGCTTGCTTTATTTCGGGAGCATGGAATGGTGAGTTGCTCGGAGGAGAAGGAAGAATCATGAAGTGGGTTATGAAAAATTGGGTTTTTTTCAGCCTGAGTGAAGGAAAAATGTGATTGAAAGAGTCTTAAGTGGACACAATAACTAATTCAGGATAATGATGTTGAAAGAAGCACTGTTTTTCCAAGTGATTTTTGTAATGAAGGAGGCAAATCCATGCCCAGTCCTGGAATCTCTTACTTAGAAACCTTATAAATCATCTATTTCTGACAATAATCTTGGTTTTGCTTATTTTAATGAGGCATCTCCTGGTGAATGGTTGTGTTTTGTTTTATTTTCTTCTTTGCTTTCATGGCAGAGTGGTCTAGATTTTCCATATATTGAATTTTCCATATATTGAATTTTCCATAGGCAAATTATTATTTACTTATGCTTATTAAAGAAATTCCTCTGCAAATTTCAGGGTGGTAACTGAGAGCCTCTGATTTCTATTTTGAACAGGGAGGAGTCAAGAATATTTCAGATATTCCTTAGCCTCCAGGCAGGATAAAACATCAGATTAACAATGTACTGGGGATGTTAATGGAGAAGCTAGAGAGTGCAGACAAGCCCTGCACTCATTTCTAACACTGTTTGGGCATTCATTAAAACAATTTGGGCAAAAATGAATTCCTCTAGGATGTTGTAAGCTGGTGTTATTCTTCCTAAAGCCTGGATATGTTGACCACATGAGGCCATTGGGCAGCTGGACCACCCATGACTCGGTGCCATTTCTGATAATTTTGTTATTTACTAGAGGGTAAATTTTACTGTACTAGTGTGTAGGAAGTTCATTCTTCTCCGGACAGTTTTACAACTGTCTCTTTACATAAATGCTACCAGCTTTAAAGTCCTTTGTTCAGATTTGAAGTAATGCCATGAAAGGGGAAGTTTTATCAGGTCTATGGCAGTGGCTGACAAACCCCTCTAAGTCAGTACAAAACCAGTTGTAAGTTAGTATGGGTTGTGTAAGAAAAGGAAGAGCAGTGCTGAATTGCCAGAAACCAAGTTCTCTCACATGTCTCCTGTGCTTTGGAGAGGATGTCTGTCTGCCCCAAGTGCTTATCCAGTCTGGGGCTTTTCTCAGGAATCCAGGATGAAACTTGATTTTTCAAATGCTGAGTCACAGAAGCTCTCATGGACTGCTGGTGGACTTGCAGTCCAGGCAGAACACGTTGAGTAATGAGGTTCTCTTTTTTCTCACACTTCCCAAAGTTAAGACATCTGGTTTTAACGCTCAAACATTTAAGTATTTTTCACTGAAGAGTGCAAGAGACCACCCAGAATATCCATCAGCCCAGTGGTTAGGAAACTCATCTGGCTCTTTTGGTGTGAGTCCTTTTCTCTGTTTCTGGTTTTGAGGAGAAATTCATTTTGAAGCTGGAAGCTGGAAGAATATGATCAAGTCTTACTGTGACAAAAAGCATCCAAACATTGTAATGAAGAAGGGACATGGCAAGTTTTGATGATGGCAAGTAAATCAGAAGTTTCTTTTCTGCAGGGATTGCTCAAGTTTTAGCAGCAGTAGTTGAAACACTGAAACTCTGCTGCAAGAGGCACTATGTAAATGTCCTTGCAGCTATACCACAGATCAGTAAATTTGCTGTCCAGTGTTAGTGACCTGGCTTCTGAAAACAGTTCATTCTGGAAATCAAGACACCTCAAGGTGGCCAGATTGGTATGATGAATTAGTGCAAAGAGGGAAAGTTAATCTCTGCAGTCTGAGACATGGCAGATGGGCCAAGATTCACAGAATCACAGAATTAACTCAGTCAGAAAAGACCTTTGAGATCATCGTGTCCAACCTGTGACTGAACACCACCTTGTCAATAGACCATGGCACTGAGTGCCACATCCAGTCTTTCCTTAAGCACCCCAGGGATGGTGACTCCACCACCTCCCTGGGCTCCCCATTCCAATGTCCAATCACTCTTTCTGTGAATAACTTCCACTCAATATCCAGCCTAAAGCTCCCCTGGTGCAGCTTAAGACTGTGTCCTCCTGTCCTGTCTCTGGTTACCTGGGAGAAGAGACCAACCCCTGTCTGTGCACAGGAGGCTCCCTGACAGAAGAACAAGCAGAGGAATTAATGTTATGCTGAAGTGCAGCTTTATTATCTGCAGTCCCCTACAGTGGGAGGAACCAGATGGTGTGGATCACTAGCAGGATTTGTAAGGAGCAGTCGTGTGTTGTGTTGGAGATGATCTGTACTGGCTCTTGCACTGTTCTTCCCTTTCTCCAGCTCTCCTTCCTGTAAATCACTCCTGCACATATTTCACACCTACCCAAAATATATGGAAATAATTAAAAATTTGGAGAGGAAGTGTTTCCTGTAATAAATTGGTATTTGAGCACTGTGGACAATTGACAACAAATTGCCTCTGACAGGATTAGGGATCCCTGGTGAGGGATTGTGTGGAATCTTGAGAGACACCTGCCACCTCTGCAGTGCTCCTCCAGTGTCCCTGCCCCTTGCAGCACTGCCTGCTTCCTCCTGTGGAGCAGCATGAAAGCAGCTTAGCAAAACAGAATAAATATTGTGTGAGGCTGGAAGGACTTGCTGAGCACCAGCCAGTGTCAGAGCAGGGTCATTGCTGGCTGTGCCAGTGCAGGTCGATGTGCTGGCCAGTGCTGTTGGACAGTGTTTCTTTTGCAGACTAAGTTAAAAAATGCCATTGAGTTATGCTTTCTACACCTATAGCAGTGACAGATCTCCCTCTTTTTTTTTTTTTACTTTTTAGGTCAGAGTGTAGAGCAGCTAATTTCATCACAGTACCAGACTCCAGATCCAGCTTTATGCACTTGTGTTCAGCCTTCTCTAACTAGCAGTGGTGGATTTGGATTTTTAAGCCCTTTTTTCCCTTCTCTCCTCAACACTGAGCTCCTCCAGAACAGAATCCCACTGTTTGTATTGGATGCATCTCCTTTATGAAGTGAGACAGGCTGGAGCAAAGTTTATTAGACTGCAACATAGAGGGGTTATTCCCTTGGGAGATTTGAGGTCATATAACCAAGCAAGAGCTGGGAGGCAGTGGCACTATCTGCAGCTTAATAGCAGCCACCTGAACCCTGGAATCACTAGCCACATGAGGCTGGCAGGGAAATAAAGGCTCGTTGCCCATCCCTGTCACAGCTGTGACAAGTCAAGGTGTTTTAGGCTGGCAGAGCTGGAAAATACTGTGTTGCTCATCTTTGACTATTTGCAGCATCTAGTGTTGGAGCTTGTGACCAAGGCAGTGAGAAGTCTGATCTGACTGAAACTTACTGCTGGCACCAAGTAGGATTTTTTTGGTGTTATAGGCTTGTTATCATCCTGATGTTTTCAAATCACCTGCTGGTGCATCCATGCTCTTTTATCCCAGCAGAAAAATCCCAGTAAAAGGCTTGTCTTTTGCAGTGGTTATCTCAAGCCAAACTCTGCTCGTTTTGGCCCAGTTTAACCTCTGTAGCTGGAGAGGTCCTTGAATGCTGGCCTGGCTGTGGGAGGGCAGTAAGTAGTATTGGGAGGGAATTGATTCCTGCAGTCCATTTGGGCCTGGAGACTGAAGCTGGGACTGGCATTGTGATATGGAAACAGTTACTGTGATGGCTTTGTGATACAAGGCCCTATTACCAACCATTTTCTCCTTGCATTATAGTTTCTAAAGGCTTAAATCTTTAAAGCCTTAAGGTTTGTTGCTATTATGTTTAACTGGATACATGTCTAATCTTAGAAAACTTGGGGACCAAATTACATCTGCAGAGGCTTCACCTGGTGAGCGTCTATTTTAGATGTTTAGTGTAAACTGCTGGGGCATGTGCAGCCAAATCTGGAGCTTTGGTTTTTTTCAACAGAGCCAAACTAACACCTTTGAGTGTGTTACGTGTGAACTATGGTCATTTACTTCTGCTGAACAGATTTTGTTTCACTTTCCTTGCTCTGTAATGCTTCTGTCTTGTTTAATTAGCAAAACAAAGTCACCTTGGGTGCAGTGTAAGCAACCCAGTCTGTGAAGGATGGGGGTTGACAAATCTGCCGGGTTTTTCTGGGATTAGTAATTGCTTGGTTTTAAAGTTTGTTAGAGAGAGATGCTACTAATAATTTTAAAAAGTTATCTGTACCAACCAGAGGCTTTTGCTGACACCTGTGAGAGCTGGAGGGGCCCTTGATAGCAGTGGAGGCTGCTCTGAGGGTCCCAAGTTTGTGGTTCCTCCATGACCAACCCTTATTTAAATAACAATAAAATATTAATTAAAAAAACCCCCAAAAATATTTCCTGAAAGCTATCAGTGCAGTGGACTAAATCTGGTGTTTGGGCCTCGTGGCTTTGTTCTCTTATATCTGTCTGGGCACAGATGCCAAATGTAGTGTTTCCTTGGCTGGGACTGTATCCTGTCACTGGTGGATTTTTCTGGGATCTGATGAAGGTTGGTCTTGCTCTGCCTTTAGTTCAATGAAAGCTGAGTACTCCTTTTGCTCTTCCCTCCCCCCACTACAGCTCTTTTCTTATTTTAATGGTAGCTGCTGTGGCTAGGTATTTCTGGGAACATTCACTTGTTTATAAATATTTGATGGGTTCAAGACTGACTGCTGGCAACACAAAATGGGTTCATAACTGACTCACTGAAAATATGGGAAGTAAGAAAAACTAAAAATTAAATCGAGGTGCTATTGGGTACCAGTGGGAGGTGATACCCGAGGGTCATTGGTGTTTTTGCATTGCAGAAGTCCCAGGAGAAATATATTGGCCTCTCTAGTGAGGAGCTGGATCTGCTGGTGTTGGCCCCTGTGATGAGTCTTTGACAAGGAGAAAGACTCTTATTATCTGTGGATAAATCTCCTTTAAGTTGATTTTTGTTGGGGTGTTTTAGAGTTCTTGTCAGGTCCTGGGTCCTGTTAGTCCTCACTGAGCAGTGGGCATAGGTATGAAATGGATCTGTGAGTGGTTTAGCCAAAAAATATGAAATAAACTTGTAGCATTTCAGAAGCAGGCCACAAACCTAGGGCTGAGATTAGAGAAGATGCCAGCCCTGACAAAGGGATCAGAGATGGAGGGGAGTTCTGAGGACAGTGATGGATCGTAACTGGGAGGAAAGCAATGAGGAGAAGGTGGAATAGGGACCAGTACCTGGAAGCTGGATTCAGCAGAGTGGACATCTGGCACAAAGGAATAAGAAAGCAATTGGCCACTGGGATCAGCTGCCATGGAAATCGTGGACATTTTATCTTGTTCTCAAATCATGAGTACCTGCTTAGCTGGAGGATGAATTTTAGCTTAATCTGTCTTTGGAGATCAAAATCAGTGTTTCTGTTGGTGAAGTCTGAGAATTTGTTATAGGCTTGAGGTAAATGCCATGAGCTGATAGCACAGCTGGATTATGACAGACAATTATTCCATAATAACATGTCTCCTGTGTTCTGCAAATAGCAGAACACAGTAACTGGTGGCTGCAGTTACTCCAGAGTCTGGTTCATGGCAGCAGGATGTTCATGGGCCACAGAGTGGGATGTCTTCCACAGCAAAAAACACTGCCCTGTTTTTAAATCTGACTGTTTTTGCAGGATAATACCTTTTGTACTGACAGCAAATGAAGCTTTAGCTAGTCAATAGTGTCTGCCAAAAATCTGTATTTATGAATTACAAGCTTGTAGCCTTATGACCAAATTTTCAATTAGAACAATGCAGATTTTTGAGAATGTTTTGCATCTGAAAGTCCTTATCTCTGGAGGAGGAAGATATAGACCAGCAAAAGCACAAGCGCTCAGGTCAATTCATCATGTAGTTCTTGCTTCTCTTCCCAAAAGAAAAATGGGAAAATTGAAAACATGTTAACATTTGCAAAGGATTTCTGATTTTGTTATTCTTGCTTTGAAAATACATGTTCACTGCAATTTAAAAGAATTAACTAGTCTCCAGTAAAACTTTCCTTTTGGTGTTTTGTAAACCTTTCATTTCATCTGGAGATTAGGATTTCTGTTTTAATAGCTTTATCTGAGAAAAGGATTAAACTATTGTTTGGGGGAGTATATCTGGATCTTGAAAATGGAGAAATCAGATTTTTGAACTGCTTTATGTCCAGTTGTCATTTTAATTGCTGGCAATTTCTTAAGACTTTTTTCTTTTCCAAAAATAAAACTATTACTGGGGAAAGGACCTGATAAGAAGGATATTTGTCTTGGCATAGGCTACATTTGATTCTGAAGTGCTGAAAAGTTACTTTGCAGGGCTTTGTATTTTCACAAAACTGAGATGAAATATGGTCCAAGTACTGGTATGTTGTGCTCTCAGATGGGTTTACTTTAATTGTAACATTTTTTTTTCCCTGTAGTTTCATCAGAAAAGACATGATAAAGAACATCTTGGAGCAGATCAAAGTCTGTCACACTACATTGTCTGGAAAAAAACATAAAGAAGGCAATTAAGCTCTGTTAGTCCTGGCTTTTTAAGAGTAGTTTGGCAAGAAAGCTTATTTACATAGAGAATGGGGTTTGTGGTGTTGGATTCAAATGGCTTTTGTGCCACCTGTGATGATTCAGTCTCAGTAGGCTGCTCTTAAGAGTAGTGAAGGTTGGTTTGAATATGTCCCTTGGTCTGGCAGCAGCAGAGTTGATCACGTTTGTGTGAAATCCTGGGTGGATTTGAACAGGGCCTTTGGCAATGCTGGCTGCCCTTCAGGCAAAAACGAAGAGGCAGGGCTTGGAGGGGAGGTGAACTGTAGCTCTGGAGAAAAGAGTCTGTGTGCATCAAGCTCTGGCTTCAGACAAAATATCCTCCTCCTGTTGTTGAATTCCCTTGCTCAGTGTGGGCTTCATCAGCAAGGAAACTGTCCACAATAAAACTCCTGCAATCCTGATTTCAGATGGTGGCAGGTGGTGAAATAAAAGATGGTGCCAGTGGAGACCTTGGTTAGAAACAGCCATGCTGGCAAGCCATGGCTGGCAGGAGGGAGTTTGCCCTTGGTCTAGAGGAATCAAATTAGGCTGTAGAATATTGAAGCAAATAAACTGAGTGCACAAAGTCTTTCCCCAGAATGATCTATGCTGTACAGGGTTGTTACCTCCTGGACCTTGCTCCCACCTGCCTGCTGAGGAGCTGCCCTCTAACAGGACCTGGCATCAGTGCTATTGAGCGATTAACCTGGCAGTCTGTCCATCACTCCTCCATAGGCCCAGAAATCCCTGGCCTCAGGCTGTCCTTCCTGGTATGGTGAAGAACAGCTGTAAGCACAGCCTGGCCTTAAATCAAAATGAGGAGGTTCTACAGTTTAAAATAAGGACAAAGGGCTGGGTGATGGATCTCTCCTTTGCTACCAGAGCTGTCTGTCCTTTGTGTTTCAGTCTGTGCCTTGGTGTGTTGTGTAACGAGGCACTAATGCACTGCTAGAAATTACAAAAGGCTGCTAGCTCTTCTGGGTGGAAAAACATGACATTAAAAGGAGGGTGACAGCAGCCAGTGACAAACCACAGCAGGCAGAGTATTTAACAGCCTGGGTTCCTCGCTGTACAAAGGGTTAAGAGGCAGGAGAGATCATTCATAAAAGAGCAAGAAGGTCTTGCTTGCTGGTTAAGTAATTTCTGTCATATTTGTTTCACAGAGCATGCTAGAGAGCATAGCCAAACCACAGTGGAAACAATAGATGAGTGTGGGGCAAGTGTGCAGACCAGGTGCTTATTATTCTCTCTTCCTCTCACCACTTCACTGTGTCTCTGAGGAATATGTACATCTACTAAAGAATGCAATTGATAACTTCATTTTTAGTAGTTTACTCTATTAAGTGCCAGTGATACACACTGAGTAAGTGTTTTCTGTTATTGTATTTATTTGAGCAGAGTTCAAAGGTTTTTTTGCATCAAGGCCATAGTTATCAACTGTATTTAAGATCACATCATAAAAACTGGAATGAAATTTCTTCATTGTTGTACCTGTGTTTTCACTTGCCTGACAGGTTTATCTCCTAAGTCACAGTTTTTGTCTCCTATTCTGAAAGCTATCCATTTGTGGTTACATCCATCCCTACCCTGTGTTTTTGGTAAAATGGATGTCAAGTAGCTTGGAGGTGTCAAAAACACCAGGCTAACTGAAGCAGCTCTGTCAGTGGCTATTGCATTTTGAGGCTCGGATCCATAATTGTAATGGCTAGAGCTCAGCTCTGGAATGCTCTGTGCTGTGAGAGGGATCAGAAGTGTCCCTTTCAGGATGTGCATTATGACTTTTGTCTTGAAGCACCTGGTGAATGGTGCTCTGGGGATGAGTCAGAGTGAGTTCCCCATGTGGGTTCCCCATGTGGGTCCCTCTGTGGTGTGGGGTGAATGAAACAGGATATTATGGGGCAAAAAAGCCCCTGCAACACCCACCAAAAGAGTCTTGAAAATACTTCTAAGAGCAAGCTAGGAAGTGGCAAGTTGCTTAGCAAAAAGTTGAAAGTGTAGTAGGATGCTTCTGTTCAGGTGCGTAAAAAGTTGCAGTTGTAAAGGAAGAGGCTTGTGTTGAACACAGTTCTGCCCTTTCCACATGTGCTGGTTGGTTAAAATCCCTCCACAGCACTTATGGAAAACTTTGGAGAGGCAGCAGCCAGCCCTGATAGTAGTGTCCCTCTACAATATTAATGTATTTGTGGTGGAGGCTTCTTTTGTGTTATTCTGTTCCTCAGTTTTCATGCCATCTTTTTTTCTGCTTCCAGTCCTTTGTGCTTTGTTTTTTTCTCTGCTTACACTCCTCTTTGTCCTGCTTTGAGTTCACCTCCCTTGAAGTGGAGATTTGATTTGTCCTTGGATATTGCTTGACCTGTTTTGCCAAGGTGTTTATCTTCTGCAATGCAGATACCAAACTTCAGTTTAATGTTTCCCCAGGCAGTTTGTTGGCTGAGTCAATGTGTGGAGAGGTTCCTTGGGTAAGTGCGTTTGCCTTCTCTGTCCCCTCCAGAAATTTGGAGAGAAAGTTGAGGAGTGCAGCAAATCGGACCAGGAGGTGGGTGGAGAGGGGACAAACAAGCAACTTTGCACTAGCAACAGGCATTGTGAGTGCCTGCTGCTTCCTGAGGCTTGACGTGAATTCAAGTGGATATCTGTTACTCTGTTATCGGTGAACAGAAAGCCAAAAAATACTTAAAAAAAAAAAGGGGGAAGAAAAGGATTTTTTTTCTCTTGGGTTGTGAAATTCCATGATGACTTAGAAGAAATTGAAACACTTTCATCCAGTGGTGACTTTGAACTGGAAGGGGAGCTTCATATTTCTTGGTGTGTGGTTGTGAAAGCATCTTGTAGCCAAGCAGTCAACTCCTTGCAGAAGCTTTTAGCTTTACACCAAAGACAGAGTTCCCTGCTCCGTAATGTTGTTTCTCCTCATGGAGAAAGGTTACAGGGAAATGATAGTAAATGATGAGCTGTATCTGCAGTCATTGGTTTGAGGGGCAGTTGTTCCCACTCCAGTCACTATTCCATCACTCAGCCCTTCACATTGCATAATTCCTGTTTCATTTACTGCTTCTTATGATAGGGGAGCTCAGCCCAGCAGTCAAGGATGGTGCCAAGAGTACCTAATCAAATCTGGTCATGCAGATCCCTGTCTGCGGGCTGGGCAGAGCATAGAGCATTCCAGGGCTGCAGCAAAACTGGACTTGCTGTCTTCTTCCTGGCTTCAATAGCAGCTGGAAGAAATGGATGCCCAGGTGCATTGCCTCTGCTGGTACACCACCCCTTTCCCCCTGACCCCTTCTTACAGGATAGTGGTGGCCCAAGTACAGCATCTCTGCTGTGGGGCTGTTTTTCCCAATTATTGTCCCCACAATAGTGTGTGCAGTGAGAGGCTGCTCAGACCTAATGTCTGAGGCAGAGACTCCTTGGACAATTCTAGTGACCAAGGAAAGAAAGAAAAGGGATGCTCTTTGCTTTTGGAGCTTTGCATGGCTTTGTGGCTGTCTCTTCCCAGTGCACAGGATGCCAGCAGGAGCTAAAGCTTGGGTGACCTGTATCTTATTGCTCAAACTCCTGGAGAAGGAGCTGAGCCAGTGCTGTGCCATGAGTGTCTGAATTACATTCTTTTATTGGCCGTGTATACTGTTGGAGTGAATACATCTTTTAGCTGGTCATTCTCCATTTCTTTCTGGAGTGGGTTGGGAAGAGGGTCAGTCTGTGTGTGTCTGAGCCACTGAAGTGCAGCAGAGACAAGCTAAATAGAGCAAAAGCCTACACGAAGCCCTGATCTAATCATTGCACGCTTTGCTCACCAGGAGAAAACCAGACCCTTTGGGCTCTGTGGCATTTGTGAGTTCTCTTCAAGTCATGGCTCTAGACTGCTGTCTTGGAGGTTGGGTTCTCTTCCAAACCTGACCTTGTTTCAGTCCCCTACTAGGGAGCTGATGTGGTGTTGAGAAGGGCACCAGGGGTAGAGTTAGAAGCTGCAGATTTGCATGCAACAACACTGTGTGTGTTGGCTGTCCTAAGTGTTTTCCTGAGGCAGGTGCCAAACAGAGGATAAATCCTTGTCACATGGTGCCACTCCCTGGGAATATCAGAGCTTTAGTCTGTCTTGGTAAGCTGGGTGAATGGCAGTGAATTGGAAAGGGTACCTCTATTGCAAAAGCATGATACCCTAGCAGGGAGTCCACATACACCTGCCCCTTCTGTTCCAGACTATTTCCCTGGCTGCAGAAATATTGCCCCTCTCCTACCAGCCATCAACGTCCTCCCAGATCTTGTAAAGCCTCTGCAATGAGGGCTTCTTGAGCAAACTTCTTCTTTTGGCCTTTCACACCCTTCCAGCAGTGCAGCTCTACAGCACTGCAAACACTCACTGAGAGCACCCTGGGAGTGACAAACTGCTGCTGTGTGAGGCTGGCCAGGAAGAGAATGACACCCTTCAGAGAGGAGAATAAAGGTTTTGAAAGAAAAGGCTGAGATGGGAGAGTTTGTTAGAGCTTGGGAGTAGAAACCAAATCTACCTTTCACATAGGGATCCTCTTCAAAATTATTCTGGCTTGTACTGGTTTGTTTTATATGAATGGAGGATGCTTTGACTCCACAAATTAGTTTTTACTTCTGTAGAAGTAGCAGAACCTCTGTGACCTTGGGTTGTGTGCTTAGAACTGAACTTACAGCAGTGTTTTTGCTTGTGTTTGAGGATCATGGCTGCAGGGTGCCAGGCACTGCAGGATAAACACCATCAGCAAAATGCTACAGGAGAAGCCAGCTGCCTCAGCTGGCAGCTGCTGGGGAGCTACCTATGGGCTGCCTGTGAAGGAGAAGGAGCCAAGCCATCAGGCTCATTTTGTAGCACAGCTTACACCAGATGTTGGAGCTGTGATGTGCAATATAGTATCTCACCTCCAACACAAACCACACCTGGTGCCTGGAGCAAGATGGAGAAGGTGTAGTTGCCAGACTTGCTCTTCATAGAGAGTACAGTAATCCCACATAGGATGACACTCAAAAATACTTCTACACAGAAAAGAGTACTTTTTGACCTTGTGCCTGCAGGTGCAGTTTTAGGCTTTAGGGCATATTTTAGTTTAAAGATATGTACTTCTAGAGAAAGAACTTGGCACGCATTTTAAAGGCATAAACATAAGAGCTCTCAGACAAAGTACATGATCCTGTGCTGTCTGCCTCGGCATTCATATCTCCTTCATCTGTTTCATGCTGCCAAATTCATTTGTTGTCTTTTGCTGTCAGTGGAGATAAACCAGTGCTAATTTAGTCCACAATATTGTTTTTGTTCAGTCCTGTGCTATGGAGCCAAATGCTCTGCTGAGATAAATCAGCACCCACCTTGGTTGTTGGCCTGGGAAGCAATGGAATAAACCAGGTACTGCCATGCTGGGGATTATGGCTGTCCTACACCCATGCTATGTTTGGCCTGGGAAAGTAGAAAGGGAGGCAGGAAATTAGCAACTGCTGGACTTGTTGGTCATTCTCCTGACAAGAGTGTTGTATGATTTCATGTAGGTATTCCCTGCAGCCCAGTGTGAGAACCTGAAGGCCCTTTTCTGGTTTAACAGTGAGGGTTGGGATTACACAGAACTGAAGAAGCAGCACAGCAGTGTGACCTTGTGACTGGGCTCCTGCATAGCCTCAAAGACAAATAAGGTATTTTTAAAAAGAACCCCAAATCAATAAAAAGAAACCATGCTCCTGTACATTGACACAATGAAGGCATATACAAGGCACAGGTTTGCTTAATTACCAAATCCAATTGGAAATAGTAATCTTTTAATATGACATTTCTTTGCTATGGAAAAAGATTTCAGTCCAAACTCTCTTTTTTTTCTTCAGCTGAGCGTGTATTGTGAAGGAAGACCCCTAAGAGATGGGGAAAAATTTCCACCCCACTAGATAGATGGGGAAGCTGGGGCATGGAGGAGAGGGAGCCAGCTTCTTCCATGGTCACACAGCAGCCATAGCTGTGTTGGGAAAGTAGACCCAGACTCCTTGATTCTGTTTTCTTGCTCTTTCTGTTTTGATACTTTCTGTCACTTCCTGATAATTACCATCCAGTCCTGCCATTTCAACAGAGCTAATCTTTCAGAAGCTACAATAAAAAGTAGATGGGGAAGGGTTAAAAGTGCCAGGTGGAGTTTTGCATGTTCTCCTTTCAGATGCAGTTTGTAGTTCATAGAACAGGGATGAGGTTCCTGACAGTGGAGCTTCCTTTGGTATAGAGATATGTGTATAGTGACCATATGCTTACCTTACTGCCACTCCAGGGATGGGGACCTAAATATGACTGGGTGGCATTCTTGTGTCACCAGGTATGTATAAAAAGAAAAATAACTAAGTAAAAACAAGGGGGAAAAATACAACACAATAACCCAACCCAACAAAAACTGAGGGTAGTGGAAAGCAATTTTCGGTTAGACAGATCACTTTGTTTCCCAGTGGGTTTTGTTCAGGAGTTGAACTAGTTGCAATTACAAATTTTAAGAAAAGAAAAAAAAAAGGAAAGAAGAGAAATGTTGCATGGGTATGGAGGTAAATGAAAGGAAATGCTGGACTTGAAGACGAGTGTGAGAGGTAGGGGGGATTGGTGAGAGCAATGATATTTTAGGTTGGGAGTCATGGAAATTGGGGCCTTTCCTAAAGTTGTTGTTGCTTTTGGTTTTGTTTTCTGGATCCTTTACGAAACTGAAAAACGTCTTGTTTTACATGACTGTAACAGTCTTGGTTTGGGGATGATTTGTACAAGTAAGTGTTTGTCAGAGGAAAATGAGAAGCTGTGACATTCTTGTCTTATGCTGGGGCTTCACCTGACCTCCAGCATGGAAGATGAGGGATGTTTCTTCCTGTAGTTTTTTGGAGATGAATCTTCTACCACCTGCCTCTGATATCTGAAGTCTCTGATGTGATATAAGGACATAACTTTTCCAGGCTCTTTAGTTAAGTGTTCATGCTGGGCAAGTGTTGATGTTGATGAACAGCTAACTTTAGTTTGCCTGTGTATCCATATATATGTATAGAGGTGCTATACAAAATCAGAGAGGCATATTATATTGGGATACATTTTTTATTAATGTATAGGTTATTTCATTAATATAGTAATAAAGTCTATATTTTTAAACTGTAAAAAGTTCTCTTCCCAGGCATGGAAAACTACTGCTTTTGCCTTCGGTTAATTTTGAATATATTTCAGAGAGTTTCAGAAGTTACTGAGGTGGTTACTCCTCAAATCAATAAACAGATAAATGGATCTTGCCCTCTTCGCTCTTGAATTTTTGAAATTGATTTGCAAAATTCCACTTAGTAACCTGGCCCCTTAATCTGAGCTCACTGCTCTGTTTCAGATTGGCTCCTGATTCTTTGAATGATCAAGTAGGCTTACTCTTTGTTCCCCTGCTAAGGATACAAACTATTCAACAAAGCTGCAATTAATTCTTTCCAGTCATCATGTCTTTTTCTTTATCAGGCTTCAAGTGAAACATGACAAGATGTGAAGGAGATATTTCGTGATTTTACCCTTTTGGTTTGGTGGCAGCTGGGTAGGAAAAAAAAGGTATCAAAAGTGGAAAACTCAACAGTGACATAATGTTAGCTAGTCTTTTAATTAGATGATGTGTTGTCTGGGCTTTTTAAAAATCAGAACTTCTGGAGGCTTTTATTTCTGAAGATGATGAAGATTAGCCCTCTAGGAAGCGATTCCTCCTCAGTGCAGCTTTTTAATTTGCCTGTCTGAGCCCTTTAATACTGTTACTGCATCCTAATTGGAAGTCACTTGAAGGCAGACTAGGTTTTGATTGTGACTGATTTAATAGATCCTCATTGTAGCTGGTCTTGAGAAGCCTATCTTGCCTTGGCATGGAGCTATTAATATGCTCTGCTGAATATTGCTGCTTCTTGGAGGGAGTGGAGGTACAGTCCTCATGATTTAATTTCGCCCTTAGGAGGGTTTATTCTAAAGTTGGGTGCTGTCCTGGAGGAGAGGGCAAAGGTTTGTTCTGTGAGATATCCCTGTGGTGCCAAAAACCACAATGCCAGCAGCCACAGCTCCTGGGATCTGAGGAGCCTCAGAGCTGCAGCCTCCCATTGCCCTATCTGTCACTAGGGCTGGATTTGCTTATCTGGGGTGAGCCTAATGGCTATCATGCTGACATGTAGTGCAGCCAGCACCCTCTGAAGATACCTTTTGAGACATGCTTAGCTGGCATTTCCCTTCCTCCAGGCTTTTTTTGACTTCTTAGTACACCTGTAGATTTCCCTTGGACACTTTCCATCAGCAGCAATGCAGTTGGCTTCATAGCAATGAAGAAAGGGTCGGAATTTGGCCTATTCACTATGCATAGAAAGAAAGTAGGAGTTACTCAGCTTCCCTTTCTTCACACCCTACAAGAGCCCAGAACATTTCTTCACACCCTACTAGAGCCCAGAACATTCCTGCTCGCTGGCTCAGTTAAGCTGCAGCCTAAGGCTGAGCTGCATTAATTTTAGTTTATAACAGGGGTCTGAGCACTGGTCAGAGCCACTGTGTGATCTCTGGCAGGCTCACCTTTTGAAGCTTGAGACCAAGACATCTTTTCAGAAATCCCATTACTGATTCAACAGCAACGGATATTAAAATGCCAATCAGTTTATTTTAATTATGTCTGTAGCAATCTGGGACAGTTTCTGATTTAGTTTTAAGAATGCTGACACCTTGACAGGTTAGGTGAAGCCTGAGCTGGCAGGATGCCTGACCTGCAGAAGAACCAAGGTGAGGGCAGGCTTGCTGGGATAAACTGGCCCTTGCCCACTGTAATCCATTGCTCCTGGCCCAAACCTGGAGTGGCTGCTACCTGAGCCAGCACAGTCTAATGGTAAAGGTGTGTTACCTTTTGTACCTTGTGGGGACAGGGATGACCCAAACCCCCCTTTTCTTGGGGTGACCAAATGTGGCTGACCTCAGGGGATGCCACCCACACACTGTGGAGCAGCTCTGACCCTGTGTGTGAGATGCAGAGACCTGCACTTCCCCTTGTGTAACATGGGACATGCTGTTTCAGGGATGAAGGATGCTGCCTGGCCCCATAAGCTTGTTGTTCATCAGCCAGTTCCTTTAACAGCTTGCTAAAGCTCATTCTGTTTTATTTTCCAAGCAAGGGAGTTTGGTTTCTCATGATGTCAGAGAGCAAACAAGTTGTGTGAGGATCCTGGTGCTTACCTACAGATTAAGGACCATGTCCTGGTCCTTGGGAGCCTTAACCAGGTACTTCAGTGGATGTGAGATTCATCTCTGTGTCTGAGCTCTGACGCACTTCATGCTGGCAGACGCTGAGAGATTTCCCTCGCACACATCATGAGTTTAACAGTGCTTGGCTACACATCACTTGTAGTCATTCCTCTTCCAGCTGTCACAGAGCTCTGTGCTGTGCCAGCAGTACCAGCTCCTTGGCGTACTCTTTCAATGTCCCTTTGGAGAGGCTCGCATCTGTCTGCCCTGCTTTTTGTGCTGGCTCTTTTGTAATGGCACTAAATGAGAAATGCAGAGTGCTGAGTCACGGGATAATGGTAACAAAAATGTCATTTGTGCTGGACAAATTGATCCTGTGTTGCCTGTAGCATGATGACTGACCTCCTGCTCAAAGGTCTGTCAAAGGCAGTAAGTGTTCTGCATGCTGACATGGCCTCCTTGCCCCAGAGCAGGTCCTGCAGCATCCCACTGCTGTCTGTGTGCCCGAGGTGGTCACAACCAGCATGGCCAGCTGGCTCGGGAGCTGAAGCTGCACCCTGGGGCTTGCTGCTGTGGCACATGCTCAGCCCCTGACAAAGGGTCCTGGCCACCTCTGCCACATCTGTGCTTGCCCTTCTCTGCCTCTGTCCTGAGAGTTGTCTCTTCTGCCCTGGAGATGAGTTTCAGGGTGAATCACAGGACTTTCTGCTCATCGTTCCGGTGGGATGCAGGGTAGAGAGATTGCTGAGAGTTCACCAGCAGCATTATGGTTTGTTTTCTTTGAAAACAGTGACTGGCTTCAGATGCTCCCCACCAGCTTGGTGCAGATGCAGTGTCTCAAAACACTGATCTCTGTGTCCTTGGGGGGGGTGGTGTCACCTCTAGTCCAGCTCGTTCCCTGGTACTAGATAATCAGATGACTCATGATGGAGAGCTGATTTTGCAGTTAGAGAGGGCTGGGATACTCAGCCATGGACCATCCTATAGTTGCATAGCATTGCTCCAGCTGCTTGCTTGGAGCCACAGTGATTCAGTCAGTGTGTTTGATGGTGCAGGAGAGCCAGCAGCCCCATCACCACTGTGTGACCCCACAGATGGGGCTGTCCATGGAGAACCTTGGGATGTGAGAGTTTGGGGATGTAGTGGGTAAGGGAAGGGGATCAGGGAAGGTTGAGAGGTGAGCAGTCAGGGAACAGGTGGGGATGGGAGGAGGTTGGGACAAGGGGGATGATGTGCACCCCTACTGACAGAAGCTCACCCTCAGAAAAGTTGCAGGGAGCTGGAGCTGGCAGACCTTGCCCAGCCACAGGAAATGCAGGTCAGGCAAAGTGATTAGAGCTGCTGAAAGAAGAGCTTTTGGGAAAAACTAATGCCTCTGAGGATGAGAGCTGGCTAAAGGTGCTGCTATGACATGTGGCACAAGGGCCAGCCTTGCCCCACCTTGCATGGCTCTGGTGCACCAGCCAGGGCACAGGGATGCTGCACCTGCAGCTGGGTGGGGCAGGCAGCCAGGGGAACACCAGGGACCCTGTGGCTGCCTCAGCACTGTGATGGCAGGTGGGACATGGAGAGCTCTTGGGGACATGCTGCAGCAGTGTGTGTTGCTGATCCCCGTGGCTCCTTCTCCCTGTCTGTGGGTCTCTGCTGGGCTTGTTTAGCTTGGAAGGCTTCCTCTAGGACTGGGATGTGGCCTGGTGAAAGAGACATTGCTGAGGTCAATTGTGGAGACCTTGAAAGGCACTATCCTGTTCTGTCCCTTAGGACAGCCCCTATCATCTCTCTGTCTGTCAGCCTTTTTGTCACTCCCACCCTGGTTCCCTGTTGGCCACTACACTCTAACCCCACCCTTGTAAAACCCCCATGTACTTAACCTAAAGCACTAGACCATTGCTTTGGCCTTTGCCTCTCAACTCTGGGACTGTGGCTGAAATAAACATCTCTGTGAAACCCTCGCTAAGGCCATTCCTGTTTATTCACCTGTTTCACCCCAGCAAGAACCCCGACCACAACAGTCAATCACCACAGCCAGGAGCAGACAGCGACAACTCAGTCACATCCTTTGGATTAAGGTCCCGGGGAGCACTTGTTGGGTTTGCTGTCTGCATCTCTGCTATTAAACCCAGCTGGCATTTGAAGGTCAAGCAAAAAAGTAAACATGGAAGTGCCCTGTATAGGTGCTCACACAGAAGAAATAACATTAGAAAGAAGTTCCTGCAAATGGTCTGAGTGCCAAAATGTTCACATGAACCAGCAGAGGTTTAAGATGGACTGAAATGAAGAGCTTATTCCTCTCACACTTGAAACAACTCTCTCAATGTAACAGGAGGACCTGTATACTATATATTTGTCAGCAACAAGACCAAAATCTTCATCTTCTAGTTAAATTAGGGGTCAAAATCTTTCTGCTTTTCCAAGCTTTAGCCTCCTTTGCCAGAGACACTCTGGATCACCACCATCACATTCTGTGCAAGCACCTGAGGTTCAGGAGCATCTTCCCAGGAGCCTTTGAGGATGTAAAATCCCTGAAGACCCTTACTGTTTCACCCTGTTGTTGTTGTGGTTTTTTTGTTTGTTTTGTTCTTTGTTTGTTTTGTTTTGTTTTTTTTCCTGTTTGGTTCTGTGGGGTTTTTTTCGTGTACAGGCTTACTTTGCAGTTGTGGGTTGTGACTTTGAGCATGGCTGTGCCCTGGATTGCCCAGCGCTGGGGGGAGGTTTTCTACATGAATTGCTCTGTATAAATAAACCTATGACAACAATGATGAAAAATGCAGGCTTCTGCTGTAAAAGTGCATCAGCTGCTACTTATTCTTAAAGAATCCTTCCACCAAATCATTACAAATCACAGTAAAGAGGAAGGAATGATGTAGTCTGACAATAGTATTTTTTAGACAGATAAAGATGTTGTGTAGAGAAAAGCAGTAACTATACAGGATTCTGAAAGTCTGTTGAGCAATTGCCCCCTGGAAAGAATAGCTTTACAGCATATGCACAGAAGTTTTAACTCTTGGCTGCCCTTTAAACTAAGACAGTGTATTTGGTATCACTCTGGCTTCTTTTGCCTTTTTCTAGGATGCTGAAGATCTGCTTTTATCCTCCTGTGATGTACATTGGCACAGGCTGCTTCATTGCACCGTGATGCCTTAGAGCCAGAGGGGAAATCTGAGGATGGGAGGGTGTTAGGCTGAGGCTAGAAATAAAAGGTTGCATTGGTAGCTTGGGGTGCTAGGTCTGGAGCAGGATCCTGGTGCAAAGTAAAATACCCAGCATGCAAGGAGGGTCTGCATGACTGCAGGTTGGGAAAGGGCCTCAGCCAGCCTGCCCTTGTCCAAAGAGCTGGCACCTGGGAAGCAGCTAGTTAAGGGTTTGATGTTATCTGATGGCTGTCTGTGAACACAGCACACAGTTATCTTTCACTGCTGAGGGCTGAGACAACTTTAAGGGTACTTGGCAAGAGATGTTTATGCCTTGCCTGGATCCAGCACCCTTCATCAGCCCTGTCTCAACACCTGGAGGATGCTGTCAAGCTGCACAGCTCCTGTGTTAGAGTGCTGCAAGATTTACTGGCTCTCCAGCTGCTGCTAATAACCATGTATTTGTCATGTGCTGTTTAATTAGCACAGAGCATGAATCACAATGAAGAGAAGTGAGGTACATGTCATTTGATTACACCAACAATGTAGCTGCAAACATAAAAGAGCTCTGTGTTCCAGCCATGCAATACCACAGTGACTGTTACTCTGGCCTATGGCTGAATAAACACAGGGAGAGCAGGGCTGCCTCTTCCCTGCAGGCACAAAGAGCAATGGATTGCCTGACCTTGGAGGGATGGATTTCTTTATTCCTCTCTAGACATGACACCTGCCTGACGTTTGATACCTGTTATCGCAGGAGGACAAACAAAAAGCTCATTGCCTGTCTTGCAGAAGTAAAGCCAAGGGCAAAGCCTGCCATCATCTTCCTTGATGTGTGTTGGCAGTGCTTGATGCTGGCTGGATTAGCTTGTTTAATTTGCTCCCTGTGTGGTTTTCAGTGTGATAACCGCGTGAAAATGACTGAGCTTTGGTTAATACCAAAGGGCTCCTTATTCTGACATGTTGATTTGGGATACAGCTGCTCTGAGGGGTGCACATCAAGCCCCTGTTAGCTGTTTGGCTTGCTGCTGCTCACAGATGTGGTCAGAGATGGTCCCTGCCCGATGCTCTTCAGGCACAGATGAGCAAACATTGCATCCCTGTGCTTCAGAGATGATGGGATGAGCCAAGTGCCCTGATGTCACATGCAGATCTGTGCCAGCTGTCTCCTGAATCCCAGATGGACCCATGGTTATTTTCTGTCCAGGCACCTGGCATGCCAAGTGATGTGGATGTCTTGCAGCTTGACTTTGACTTGTCACTGTGCACAGAGCCCTGCAGTCTTTCTTCTCACTGCTTACAGCACCCAGGCCAGGCCTCGTCCCTTTCCAAAGTGCCAGGTCAGCTATGAGAGAAACTCCTTGGCTCAACAGCTGAGGAGCCAAGTTCCTGGTGATCTTTGTGCTGGGATATGTCAATTCAAAACTAGAAAAAAATTAACTCCCCAAAATGTTCAGGTGAGAGTTGTGTTGATGAGCTTTGCAGTGCTGATGACTGGTGTGTTAGCTGGTGCCTGCAGTTTTGCCTGCACCTGAAAAACCTTTGGTTTTGCACAGAGGATGAATTTGCATAAGAAGAAAAAGTAACAAGGCTGCTGCCAACCTGTGGGTTTCAAATGGCTTTAGGAAATGTTGCTTTTTGAAATGACAGACAAACATCATTAAACTGTCAATATTTCAAAAAGACATCTCTCTGAGTGAAAGACCTAAATGTTTTTCGAAGTATTTAGGGGTGCTATCGTCTCTTATAATTAGTGCACTGTAGTACTGGAGACATAACACTAAATTGGAGGAGGTTAAATATTGTCTTTTCAGCAGGCTCTGCTGAGGCTGCACCTTGAGTATTGTGCTCAGTTTTGGGCCCTTCACTACAGGAAGGACATTGAGGTGCTGGAGAGAGTCTAGAGAGGGGCAATGGAGCTGGTGAAGGGTCTGGAACACAAGTCCTGTGAGGAGCAGCTGAGGGAGCTGGGGGTGTTTATCCTGGAGAAAAGAAAGCTCACGGGGACCTTGTCACTCTCTACAACTGCCTGAAAGGAGCTTGGAGCCAGGTAGGGGTTGGTTTCTTCTCCCAGGTAACGAGCAGTAAGACAAGAGAAAACAGTCTCGAGCTGTGCCAGGGGATGTTTAGATTTGATATTGGGAGAAATTTCACTATGAAAAGTTGAGTCACCATCTCTGGAGGTTTTTAAGAGATGTAAAAGGTGTAGATCTGGCACTTGTGGACATGGTTTAGTGGTAGCTTGGTAGTGCTAGGTTAATGGCTGGATTTAATGATCTTGGAGGTCTTTTCCAATTTAAATGATTCTATGAATCTCATTCGAATCCTGCCCTCTGTCTTAGCCCTGATACTGCAGCTACTTGTCTCAGTACAATTAATCCCTGATTTAGCTTTGTGCTGCATGGTTGGAGACTTTGGAGATGTGTCATCACCTTGGGGAGAAGCAAGGAGTGACTTCACTGGATGCCTATTGTGGTACTCCATGTGTGTTACCTTCTTTGTTGGCTGCTATGTACAAAGCAGATCAGTGCTTGCTTTCTGTCTCTCAGGAAAAGGGGGATGTGCTGAAGTTATTTTTCTCATTTAGCTTCATTGAAGACCTTATAAGCTTATGCTGGTGTAAACTTGGTTACACAAAGAATACCAGAGAGCCTTTGTTAATTGTTTGCCCACTGCACCTTTTCCCTCTGAGGGGACAGCTCTTGGTGTTGCTCACCTCAGCTTTGGATCAGGTTCCTGCAGTGCTGCTGTGTCCTGGACAGAGGTAGAGCCCTTGCCCAGGGTCCTCCAAATCAGGAGCACCAGTAGCCATGGGGCTTTGCTTGTGGGCCATCCAGGGAGGCTGAGCTGCCCATCCTCTGGTGGGGCTGCATGGACAAAGTCATAGGTCAGCTTCTTATTTTGGGACTCAGCAGGTAGTGCTGGGATGGGATGTTTGGCCTTTGTGCTGCGATGCTGACAGGATGCCTGATGCTTTGAGACAATGCTCTCTGCACATTGTGGTGGTGCTGGTAAACACTGAACCCAGCCTGAATAGTCCAAATACCACAGCATGCTGCAGAGCACATGAAAAATGACATCACATGCAAAACAGTGGCCAAACTGGGAAGTTAGACTTTGCTTTTGGCAGGCAAAGAGGGCAGTGAGACAAAGCACAGAAATGAGTTTTTAAAGAATTTTCTAAGCGAGACTGGCTTGGATAACTAGTTTTGCCAGGGAGGATCTTCTTATGTATTTCTACTTGGAATATTAAATGATCTGATTTTAGGATAAAGTTGCTTGCTTCTCTGCATCATGTTCTGTTTTGGTCCTTTTAATGCTGTCAGGAGTGGGAGAAGGGAAAATCTTCATCATAAGTTCTTTATTTAGGCTGTCTGGTCTCCTCCGCAGGGGTGGGCTGGCACTGTCCTAGCTGCTGGTCTGTGCCCATGTAATGACTTGCTGAAGGATGTCACAGACAAGCTCTGTTCATAGCTCCCCTGGGGCTGCTAAATCCTACCCCTGAGGACTGCACAAATGGACAGAATCACCAGCGAGTAGGTGGCTCACAGACTCTTCTTGCTTCTGATTCTCTAGTCAGTGCTCAACAGTGAGCCAGAGGAAGATGCAACCTGTCCCTCTCTTCTAAGAGGAAGAGGGTTTTATAATTTACGCTGCATTTTTTGTATTATGTCTCTCATGTGGAAGAAGTTTGGATATATTTTTTCAAAATGTCTCTTTCTAAGTCTCACTCAGGCACAAAGCTAAGTTTCTGGAGAGAAATAACGGATGGGAGATTTGGAGGGGATGTGCACTTCAGATTGACAGAATTTCCTGGACCCTGGTGCTGGCTGGCTGGATAATCATGTTTGGTGATGGCACATTTCTTTCTTGGAAGTTGTGATTTTCATGTGCTTTCTTTTCCAATGTACTTCCAGTTATCATTATTCATAGGTAGCACGTGCAAACTCCGTAACAGATTTTGTTTAACAATATCAGGCATATGGGTAAATGCTCCTATTTTGTCATTACCATAACCTATTGCCCTCCATTTCTTTCACAACTATTTTTTTTTCTACTGTGTAAGATTTGGAGCAAGGGCCTAATATTTTTCAATGGTCATAGAGAAACTTAATGAATTTTCATATCCAGTATAAATTAAACAGTGCTCATCCAAAACATGGCTAAATGCAGTCGTGCAGAGGAAGAAGGGGTGAAAACCCCCTACTTCTTTAATAGAGAATTTGCAGTTCCCACAAGTAAACTCCAGTGAAAAGGAAACTGAGCTGTGTGAAAAGCCATGAGTGGGATGGGTCATAAACCACTCAGTCTGTTATAATTCTAGTGCTTTACAAGAGCTGATTGCCAGATCAAACCTGCTCAAGAACAAAACAAGCAAAATGAAAACAATAATAAGAAGAATGCCTATTGTACACCCAGCTGTCCCACAGCTCTTAGTTGCTGTAAAACCTACCAAAATCTACTTGAAGAGACCATATAGCATCTTCCAGTAGCTAGAAAAAGCTGTAGAGGGACTTTTTACAAGGGTAGGTAGGAACAGGAAAAGGGAGAATGGCTTTACACTGAAATACAGTGGGTTTAGATTAGGTATGGGGAAGAAATTCTTGACTGTGAGGGTGGTGAGGCACTGGCACAGGTTGCCCAGAGAAGTTGTGGATGCCCCATCCCTGGAAGTGTTCAAGGCTGGATGGGGCTTTGAGCAACCTGATCTAGTGGAAGGTGTCCCTAGAATTGCAGACCTTTCTTGGAATCATTGGAACTAGACAGTCTTTAGGGCCCTTCCCACTCCAAGCTATTCTGTAATTCTGTGTTTATGCTAGGGATTGTACCCGGGATCTGTTGCTGTAAAGAATGGAACGACCGCAGACAACGCTGGAAAAATATCAAAACGAAAGTAACTTTTTTTCTTAATCAAAACTGTGTTTCTTCCTTTCATTGTTGTCTTTTGTGTGGCCAGGCCAAGGACTACTCCATGAATCATTCCTGCCCCGTTGGAAGCAGCAAAGGGAATACATGATGTCTGTCAAAGGCACTGTGAGAAGGCATGGGAGGGTGGTGCTGTGATAAGTGACATGTTGACCTCTGATCTCTTACCTAAGTCCCAGCACGTCATGCAGCATTTAAAAGCTCCTTGATGGGAGTCCTGGACTGGCCACAAACCCTCCTGAGGCATTAATGTACCTGTGGATGGATTAAAGGAAGAGTCTGACAGGGATGTACATTATTGTGGGGAAAAGTTATGAGCCAAAATTACCACTAGAGTTAGGCATCCTACGAGAGTTTCACAAATTCAAATGACCATCTTCCCACTCTGCAGGCTCTCTTTAGCTCGTGATCACAGGCGTGGTAGGTGAGAGATGCTGTATTTATAGCTTGAAAGTCAATTACTTGGGGATGTGCCTCACAAATGGCACATCTGCTAAAAGATTTATGTTTTTAAGCTGAAAATGTAAATACCTTAATAAAAGGGACATAAAAAGAAGTGCATAGATGTTGAGAGGGTTTTGTACCCACTCTGTCTGAGTGTAACTTATGTTTTCACTCCTTTGCTGGGGCTATGCATCAAGCAGGCAGTCTTGAGCTTTAAGACTGCTGAAGTCACTGATGTGTTATCCATACTCCTTCTCCCCCAGACTTGCTCTTCAAGCCTGATCTTTCATCTCAAAGGGAATATAAAGTGGATATTCAGAGACTGAAGAAGGTGCTTAAAAACACCGACATTGGCGGGGTTGTAGCTGCATCAGGCATCTTCAAAGGGAGGCTTTGGGTCACTCATCCAGGATGTGATGCCACCCCTGCCCAGCCAGGCAGGAGAGGGATCATGAAGCCACCTCTCTGCTTCTGGGCTGATACACTCAGGAGAGCAGTTGGTGTCCTTGTCAAATGTCTGGGATCTCTGTACAGGCAGCACTGTTGGGACTGGTGGTGACTTGGCTGTCAAGACTTTGAGGTTCCTTTTGGCACAGCATTTTCTTCACCCTGCTGTAGCCAGCCCTGTGGTCCCTGTGGCCATCACGCTCCCAGCAGAGCTGCCAGGATAGCTCATAGATTTTGCCAGGGGCATGGCTGGCAGGGCATGATGGTGAGGGAAACCCACAGCCCTCCTCCTCCTACAGAGCTCATCTCCTATATGTCACTCTGTCACTTTCCCGGAGCATTGCCCTTTCTAAAAGCAGTATAAATCTGTTTATAGTCTGTATTTAAAAAAAAAAAAAAAAAGGCAGTGGAAAATACTGTGAATTCAGGGTCTGTAATCTTACACATTTTTTGGGTATGTGAGAATATCTGTGAAAGCACTCATCCTACAGTGAGTCAAACACTGCCCTCTACTCCTGGGCAGTTCCTTACTGAGTAACAGGTTTCACTGGGAGGTGTTTCTTGAGGTTAGACATGCCTCTGAAGTAAGTTCCTCTCATAAGGTCTTCTCAGGCATCTCTCCTCCACAAATATGCTTAAATTAATGCTTTCCCATGTTTGTGCCAACCACTGTTGTAGCTCACTCACAAGAACCTGCAGAAAAGTGCTCCTGTTCTCCAGCCTTAAGTGTTGTAGGTCTCTTTTCCTTTCTTTTCTCTCTCACCTTAACCCATACCTTGTTCTTTAAGTCACACACAGGTTTTTTTCTCACCACTCAGCTGCCATACTGGTCGGGTGACTTTTTTGTTTTTCATATTTGCTCTGATGATTTCAATGAGGGGTTGAGTAGCTGACACCTCTCATGGCACTGCTTTGCAGGTATTGCTCAATAAATGCAAATGCAGCTCAGAGGTCAAAGTGAAGCAAGGTTCTTGTGGCTTAAATCAATAGAGCTTGGGAGGTATGTGGTATGTGTCATAACTCTTCAGGGTCCTTTATTTCTCCTTTGTGAATTTTTGAGCAATAATGCTAGAAATACATTTGGAGATTTCCTCTCTCTTCTCAAGTTAAACAAATACCACTTTAGACACAACACTGCAGATCTGGGCCACAGGTTTTAAAAGGGAGTGGGTGTTGATTTGGATATTTCTGAGTTAAGACGAAGGTATTTTTTTGTTTTATCCTTAAGAAATATCTGTGCTGGCCATCTAGCCCAGCATTTGGTTTCTGACAGCAGCAACAGGAGAGGTTGCTTAGGGAGAATGAGAGTTTGGCTGCTGCTCACATTCCCAGCCCTTGTACCCTCCCAAGGGTCACAGCTGCTGGGTTAGAGCTGCTGAGCCTTTTCCTCCCTTTAGGACATAATACCCTTGGCTCTGGGAAACAAGCCTCAGGTACCTGGGCACTACAGACATAATTTTGCACAATCATGCATTGAGTGGCTGGTTTGAAGCTCTCTGATGCAGAAGCCAGAGCCATGTTTTTGCATTCAAAGCTCGCATCTTATGTGAAGTGTAGCTGCACAGCAAGTGCTCTTGGTGTTAACAGTCCTCTTCTTTCTCGCACAGTGAGCTGCTGACAAGTCCTCCTGCTGGTCTTTCAAGGGAAATGGAAGAGATTAAAGTTTAAGTGTTGAAAAAACCCAACTGTCTTGGAATATATGAGAGGTGGCAATGTTATTGCAGAGCATGGATTCAGCTGATGTGAAGGAGTAATGAGCTAATGCTCTTACTTTCTGGTCTGGGAGGTGACAAGGAGTGAGACAAGTGTTATTTGAAAACACTTGTGAAGAGGGAACTGGCCTAACTCCTGTTTTGCATATTCTGGGTGATGGATGCAACTGCTTACAAATATTTGTCTCCCTTCTGCCACATTCCCACCTTCTGCACAGGTTTGTGGGGTTATTCCCTCCTCTGCAAAGAAACTCCATAAACCATCCCAGGGGGCAGCTCTGGGAGCAACACTGCTTAAAATACTGGTTGAGGTACTTAGGAGAGCAGAGGGCTGCAGTTTTGCATTCAGCACAAAGTTTTATGTGAACAAACAATATGTATCTTGAAGAAGCATTTGCTCAGGACTTAAGTCCCAGCTGCTCCTTGTGGTCCCTGGACTCTCCCAGGTGGGCAGAGTTGAGGTGTGTGACTCAAGTTTAAAGCAGAATAAAAACTTGCCTGCATCTTGGGCTTTGTTACAAACTCTTTGGAGTTCAAAGAGGAGGTTAAGGTATGTGCACAAATTAATATATGCGCAGCCGTGTTAAGTATTTTTCTTGTCAGATCAAAAGGGATTAGAAATGGTAGCGTGTCGTTTTTGTCATTCTTAGATAAGAGTTTCTTTAATCTTCTTGATTCAGGCCTGCTTGGAAAGACCCTTATAGGGTGCTTTTGCCTTTGGCTGATTTTGGATTCACTTTGTAATGCTCTCTCAGTGAAATGGGAACCAGAGCTCTCATGAGATCCATGAATGTGCTGGTGGCCCCACCGTGCACTTGTACATAAATGTGTAGTAAAAGGCTACCACAAGCTCCAAAAGCCAATATTTAAAACACATAACCCTGGAAATTCCCCTATCCTTTGCCATCTGAGAGTGAGCAGTGATACTGGTATATGTAGGTCTGTGACAAAATTGTGGTTAGCCATAGTTGTCCTAAGCCTCATTTTCATTTGAGAAGGATTATTTTACAAGTTGGCAGCCTTACTACTTGTGCCAACTTATTCCATGGGATCGGTTTAGGCTCTCACATCCTGAACAACCACCATCTAGTGAGTCCTGCTCATGTTAGTCTAAGTAGTGTAAAGGAGGGTTTCTCATCAGTACTCCTTAGCAGATTGTTTTCTGCTCCAGGTTCATCAAGTGGTAAAAGGGAGGAAATTTACTAATAGGGAACAGAAGAGGAGAAAGAGTTCTACAACACCTTACAAAATCAGTTTTTCTGTCCCACAGAATACACTTTCGCTGAAAGCAGTGATGAGGGATTAGTGATTCATGGCCTAGTCTGATCTTTATGTCATCCCCTAGGTGATACAGTTATGTGTGTCAAAACACAGGCCTGATTAGCATCTTTCTTCAAGCTAGGAGAACTCAGAATGACTCTGATGAGGATTTTATTTGAAAATAAAAGTTAGCTGCTGTTTTCTTCCCTGAATCTCGAGATATTGGTAGGGTTGACACTAAGCATCACTAAACAATAGGCTGATTTATAACTCTAAGTATTATCACACCAGCTATACCGAAATACAGTACAAGACTGACAACACTTTCAAGAATCTTAATGAGCAGGAACAACCAGAAGGGTAAACAGAAACAAATAGTGTAGGATTTCTCACTCTGGAAACAAACATCAGTGCTTGCTGATGGTCCACAGAGTTGGCTGAGCTTCTTGAGCTGGCTCAGCTCCTTGTCACCAGCTGCTAAACTACATTCAAAACAGATTAAAAAGATGTTGGAGATATTCCTTATGTTAGTTTTCATGTAAACAATGGCTTTTCCAGTTTGCTGGGAGAAGCTGCAGATGACAAAAAGATTGGTAGAGGGGCAAGTGATGGAGCTCTGGAGAAAAGTGATCCTTTTTCACAGAGGATCAGGACTTCAGAATTTGTTGTAGATTCTTACAGCTGGAACACTCTGAATTGAAATTAAATTCATAACTTTTTACATTTGTCATGCAGAAAGGCAGGGATGAAGACCCCTCTAAGACCTGTGGTTCCCATTTCCATAACATTGTGCCTGGTTTCCATCACAACTTTGTTGGAATCAAGTTTTTCCAAAACATTTCAGTTATGGAAACTCCATATTCCAGTTCAACATTCTTTTCCTGACTGGTACTGGTAAATTATGCTAAGGATTTTTCAGCTACACTACATAGTGTGAATTACCTTTTTAGTGTGCCCCAATGAAACAAAGGATGTTTTTGCAGCCATTTGCAAAGTAATGAACACAGAGAAATGCAGACAAGCCTTACAGAATGACTAATAATATTGTGGAAAGTAGCAACCCTTAAAAGGATTTAAGGAGTAAGGGAACACAAGCTCCAATCTGATAATGTGGCAGAAAGTCAAATGAGACTCTTGCACATATAGACAGGGAAATTAAAGAATGGACAGTGGTGACTGATGCTCATAGAATGGTTTGAGATGGAAAGGACCTAAAGATCACCTAGTCCCAATCCCTTGCCATTGGCAGGGATATCTTCTACTAGATGGGGTTGCTCAGAGCCCCATTCAAACTAGTCTTGAATGCTTTCAGTGATGGGGCTTCCACAGCTTCTCTGAACAACTTGACACCTTCACATTCAAGAGTTTCCCCCTAATATCTCTTTCCTCCTGCCCTCTTCCAATTTAAAGACATTCTCCCTTGTCCTATCACTGCCTGCCCTTGTAAGTCCCTCTACAGGTTTCTCATAAGCTCCTGTAGGTACTGGAAAGTGCTCTAAGGTCTCTCTGAAGCCTTCAGGTGGCTCTCCAGGCTGAGCAGCCCCAGCTCAGCCTGTCTGCACAGGAGAGGTGCTCCAGCTCTCTGAGCCTCTTTATCAGCCTTCTCTGGACGCATTCCAAAGGCTCTACATGTTCTTATGTTGATGGCCCCAGAGGTGGACACAGCACTCCAGGTGTGCTCTCATGGGAGCACAGCAGAGGGGGAGAATCCCCTCCCTTTACCTGCTGGTCATGCCTCCTTTGATGCAGCCCATGACACGTTTGGCTTTCTGGGCTGTGAGCACACGTTGCCAGGTCATGCTGAGCTTCTCACCAACCCACGCCCCTGAGTCCTTCTTCTCAGGGCTGCTCTCCATCCATTCTCCACCCTGGCTGTGTTTGTGCTTGGGATTGCCCTGACACAGGTGCAGGATCTGGTCCTTGGCCTTGTTGAATGTCACGGGGCTCACACAGGCTCACCTCTCCAGCTGCCAAGGTCCCTCTTCCCTCCTTCTTCCCTTCTTCCCTCCCACGTGTTGACCACACCCCACAGCCTGGTGTCATTAAACCCATTGAGAGTGCCCTCGATCCCTTTCTCCATGTCACTGATAGAGTCATTAAACAGTGCTGGTTCCAATTCCCACTCCTGAGGAACACTGTTTGTCACTGGTCTCCAGTTGGATATCAAGGTGTTGATTGCAACTCTGAGTCTGACCATGCAGCCAGTTCCTCTTCCACTGAATGGTTCATCCATCACATCCATGTCTCACAAGTCCAGGTGGCTGATGTCAGTTTCTCTTCTCTTATCCACCAATGCTGTAGCTCCATAATACAAAGTCACCAAATTTCTCAGGTGCAAATTGCCCTTAGCGAAGTTGTATTGGCAATCACTAAACACCTCCTTATTTTCAATGTGCCTTAGGAGTTTCCAGGAGGATCTGCCCCATAAGCTTGCTGGACACTGAGGTGAGACTGACTGGCCTGTAATTCCCTGGGCCTTCCTTTTTTTCCCATTTTAAAAATGGGAGCTATGTTTCCTCTTTTCTCATTAGTGGGAACTTCAGTGGACTGTCATGGCTTCTCAACTATGATCGATAGTGGCTTAGCCACTTCATTTACCAGTTCCTGCAGGACCCACAGATTTGTCTCAGACTCCATGGACTTGTGTTCCTTCCTCCATCCACCTTAAGGTCCCTTAGATGTTCTTGAACTTGATCTTCTCCTCTGGTGGGTGTCTCTTTTTCTTGCAGTCCGACTCTTTGCCTTCTGTGACTTACCTAGTGTGGCTGGAGCACTTGCTGGTGAAGGCTGAGGCAAAAAAGTTGTTACCTCAGCCCTCTCCATGCTCTGGATAGCCAGGTCTCCTGTTTTCTTCTGGGGATGGCTTTCATTTTCCCTAGGCTTCCTTTTATTACAGATGCACCTAGAGAAGTTTTTCTTTTTGCCTTTGACATCCCTGGCCAAATTTGATTCTCTCACAGCTTTATCTTTCCTAACCTAATTGCTCAGACAGTTTCTCTGTATTCCTCCCAAGCTGCCCATCTTTGCTTCCACCCTCTGTAGGCTTCCTTTTTGTATTTGAATTTGTCCAGGAGCTCCTTGTTCGTCTACCCTCCTACTCGTTTTCTCTGACTTCCTCTCTTTTGGGCTTCTCCTGAGCTCAGAGGGAGTGATCCTTGAATATCAACCTCCTTTCCATCCAACTCCTCTTCCATCATGGGGTTTAGCCCAAGGTTCTCTACCAAGAGGGTCCTCGATGAGGCCAAAATCTGCTCTCCTGAAGTCTGGGGTCCTGCTTGCTGTGCACCATTCTTGCTGCCCTAAGGATCTTGAACTCCACCATTTCTTGGACACTGCAGCCAAAACTGCCTGGCAGGAAGGGCCACTTCCAAAGCATTGGGATCATACCCTGTTTTTGTGTAGCCTCTGTACACATCAGACATGCTTTTGCTGGTGAGCCTCCACACTCTGATCACCTGCTTTCATCACTGCTGGTTAGACAGCAGGTAGTAAGACAGTCAAGGATAGGCAGCAATGGGTGATGGAGATTTACCCACCGTGACCTTGAGACTTGCAAATGATCTACTGCAAAAAGTCAGGGAAAGTGCTTCTGCCTCCTGGGGAAAGGACAGAGATGGCATTGTTTTATGCCTCTTGATAACTTGCCAGTGAGTTTTATTAACACCAGTCTCACAACGAGGTCAATCAATCAATCAATTTCCATATTTGCAGCATATTTGCCAGAAATGCCTTAAAGCATTTTCCAAAAATACAGATGTCCCTGTGTAATCTTTACATAAACAAGAGTGCTGGCAAGGGGGGAATCAATGCAATTTTTATGTATGTATTGATATTTCATACTATACGTTATCTGTAAATGGGTAGATGGATTTTACATAATATATATGACCTTATAAAAAGCCTGCAGCTGTGATGCAGCCTTCTACTTGCCCTTTCTTTTCCACCTGCTGAAAGGTCATTGTGTAATTGCTGAACTGCACAAATCACGCTTCCTCCTGGCTGGAGAAAGCAGTGGAGCTCTTACCTCTCAAATGTGCTAATAATGATGCAGTAAAACAACATTTAAGTCTTTAAAGATGCTCATCAAATAGGTAGACTAATGTCTCAGATAATATGCCAGCAAAACCTTTATATTCAAATTATCTGTAGTGGGGTACCATGGTGAGTCTTTAACCAAGGCAACAGAATTTAGGGAAATAAGCCAACTGGGACTTGAAGTAATTCAGATTTGTAGAAAATAGTGGACTCTCATACAGGAGTGAAACAAGAAACTAAAGGAAGAGCATTGGATTCAGGCACAGGATCGTCCTGTTTCTTGTGAGGTCTCAGTGATATCTATCATTGTGCATATCCAGATTCCTGAAAGAGGCAGGAGATGATAATTGAGCCATGTATAATAGTAACAGGGTGTTGAGCAATAAATTCTATGCTCAGTCAAGCATGGCTTAGTTTCTGCCTGAGTTTCATTTTCAGCAATTGCTAGACAGTCAAGATTGAACTACAGACAAGCAGAGGTAGGACCTGGATTGCATCAAGAATTATGTGTTAGTCATGAGAATTACAGCGTGATCTATTATTAGAGCAACAAAAAATAGCCTTGTGAAGTAAAGGAGAGGCTGAGAAGCAGAGAAACAAGACCTGAGAGGGATCTCACTGTGTCAAAATTAAAGGAAAATAACAATTTTCCCTCATGGCAAACATATTTTTAGGCTTTTCTGGTGAACTTGGCGGGGTTAGGTTTATGGTTGGACTCAGTAATCTCAGAGGTCTTTTCCAGCCTAAATGATTCCATGATTTTATTCTGCAAAATTCTGCCTCACAAATAGGAAGGCTCTCCTATATTGAAATGTCTCTGGATTTCCTGCCTCCTCCTGGGGGTGGATGGCCCTACCTTTCCAGGTAGGTGAGCATGGATTTGCTCCCTCTTCTTAGAGGCATCAACTCCTTTTGCCTGGGAGTACCTCTGTAGCCTGCTGTTGCACCTGGCCAGGTGCCCTGCTGATTAAAGGCCAGATCCTCACCCCTGGACTCGACTTTCCAGCTTGACCTCAGAACAGCTTTGTCACTCTGGACTGCCTTGGTGGTCTGGACTCTCTGCAGACCCTGGTTACAACTCCTGCATGGTTGTTCTCAGGGCTGGAGTGCCAGGCATGTTGACCTGTTGGCCTCTGAGGATGGGTGGCTCACTGTGTGTACAGGATCCTCCAGCACCATGCCATGGACAACTGTGACAATGCATTGGGAAATGCTGGATTCACTGTGAAATCACCAGCTTTGCCAGCACTTGTGCATGCACAGCGCAGCACAGAGCCATTTTCCAATTTATCTGTACCTCTCCAAAACTTATCTTCAATTTGTCTTCCCCCAGAGCTCCTTTACAATTTATCTGTACCTCTCCAAAACTCCTCCCACTTCTAAAGCGAAACATTTTGGTGGGATCTAGTTCAGGCCTGCTGCATCACTGTTAAGTTCATTTTCATCAAAGGCCAGATAGAAAGCCTTAACTTGAGTTAAACAGTCTTTGAGTGTGTAATCACACATTTGTGTTGCCAGGCATGACATTCCAAAAGTGAAGCCTGACCTGGCACAATGAACTTCTCCAGTGTACCTTTGTAATGGGAAAGAGTGCACTCAGTTGTGGAGTTCCAGGTTTGTGTTTTTTGGAGTGTTGTTTTGTTTCATTTTTTATTTTTAAGTAGAAATGACTACAAAAATATTGTCCTTTCTTACTCATAGAAACCTGTAAATAGATTTTTGACAACTTTTGCCTTGGGATGGGCCAGGAGTTGGCAGTCTGATATGTGTGCTGCTGTAATGGGTATCTGCTATAGACCTCCTGATTAGGAAGAAGTAATAGATGAGACCTTCAGACAAATGAAAGAAGTCTCATGTTCATAGGCCCTTGTCCTCATGGGGGACCCACACAACAGCTGGTGGAATAATACAGCAGGACACAAGCAATCTAGAAAGCTTCCAGAGTATCCTGATGATGTTTCTGGCACAAGTAGTCAAGGAGCCAACAGGGAAAGGTGATTTCCTGGACCTGATATAGGCAAGGAAGAACGAGACTGGGACATAAGTCAAAGTCAGCCTTGGCTACAGAACTGTGAGATGGTGGAGTTCAGGACTCTGGGAGGAGGGAGCAGGGCAACAAGTAGTTCTGGATTTCTGGATAGCCTAAGAGAGCTGCTTGGAAGAATCCCATAGGACATGGCCCTGGAGAGACAAGGGCTCCAGGAAAGCTGGGTCATATTCAGGGATCACCTCCTCCAAGCTCAAGAAGGGACCATTCTGAAAAGGAGAATGAGCAAAGGGCAGCAAATGTTTTTGCTTCAGACTTGACCAGTAAAATTAGCCTTTGGGAATCCTAGGCCCCTGAGGCTAGAGGAAAAGTCTGGAACAAGGAGGATGTACCCTCAGTGAAGGAGGCTCAGGCTAGGGTTATGCACACTGGACATGCATCCCTGAGAGCTGAGGGACTTGGCTGATGTCATTGCAAGGCCGTTGATTATCTTTGGCTATGTGAAATGGTCATTATGACTGGGAGAGGTTCCTGAAGATCCTTTAGAGCTTCTGTATCAAGGCAGGAAGGACCTCTGAGAAACTGCAGGCTAATCGTCCTCACCTTGATGCCTGGGAAAGTGAAGGAGAAAAACTTCCTGGAATGTATTTCCTAACACATGAAGGGACAAGAAGGTCATTTGGAGTTTCAGCATGGATTGATTAATAAAGATGAAATCACCCATGAGCAACCATTTTGCCTTCTACAAGGTTATCGCTGCCTTGATGAATAAAGGGAAAGCAGTAAATGCTTGGTTTGTTTGGTTTTGTTTGTGTTTTTTTTTTAAATGTGAGGGTACTTAAACACTGGGACAGGCTGCCCAGAAGGGTTATGGAGTCTCCATCCTTCAAGATATTCCAAATCCAACTGAACACAGTCTCAGGCAACCTGCTGCAGCTGGCCCTGCTTGAGCTGGAGGCTTGGACTAGATGATCTCAAGAGGTCTCTTTCAACTTAAGCAATTCTGTGTGAATTTATTCACCCTATGTGGATTTTGCAACTGAAAAATATCTCAATCTGTATTGTGACAGTTAGCAGCAACAATGAATTAAATAAAATAGGTTGTTTTCTAAAGCTATTATACAAAGTGCATTGAAGTCATTAAAAAATCCCATTGATTTCAAAGGCCTTTGGCTTAGTTCCAATACTCCTTATTTAAATAACTATCTAAATGGCCTGATTTTCACAAATATAGGGAATGCAGCTGCTCCAGAGGGCTTCACTTGGCTTTGATCAGACTCTAATTAGTTGTACTTGTTTGAAATGTTTTTTAAAAGTTTGATTTTTTTTTTTTTTAGGGTTTGTTTTTTTCTCCTCACAGTCAACAAACTCAGTAATTCCTGGAGGGGTATAGCTTAAACTTTCCCCAGAGCTCAACCTTTTATATAAAATAACTTAATACAAAATATTGCTATAAAATACAACTGTGAGTGTGAAAAACCAGCAGCATGGTAGAGAGACTGTTCTGTAATCATAGAAACAGGCCAGGGATTTCGGTGTATCAGGCTTGTAAGGGCAAAATTCTGGGGCAAAGAGAGTTGGAGAGTGTCATCCAACAATGTATTCCCTGTCAGGTATCAAGAGATGAGAATGACTGGAAATTGGGAAAGAAGCACTGGATCCCTGTTTCTTACAAGTGACAGCTGTGTGGGAGACTAATTCCAGTGATGGATGGTTTTGCCTTCTACTTAGTCAGTAGGTGCAGGATGTGTGAGTGATGATGTTTCTGAAAAACATTGGTAATATAATATTCTAGACTGACTAGACTTCTGAGATTTGTTATTGAAAAACTCAGATGGGAATGCTGAAACTGTTTTCTGAACACTGGGAAGCTCAGGTGCCAGAGGGAAAGTGATAGCAGTGACATTCTGGTGCAGTGTTCATCAGCTATTGTCATGCTTTATTAAAACCAATAATTAAATACCCTTAACAATTACAGCAGTTATTAATGGTAGGAATGTGAAAATCTCATCCTTAAAGAAGGTGACCTGGGCAGCATTTCCTGTTCTGCTACCAGAATGGGTGTAATATCTGTATAAATTATTTTGTCTTTTCTACATCTGAAATTATTCATTGGTTAAATGACTACAAAAAAACCAGGCCTTTAGCTCACAGGGATGTATTGTTGTGAGCCATAATGTAGTTCCTACTAAGAGGTCAACATTTTTATTACATAAAATGTTTTTACTTGGGGTTTTTTTAATACTTTATAGACCTATATTCTATTTCAAATTATTACCACATCTTAAGGTTGATACAGCCAAAGCCTCTTGTGTGGTGTTGATTTCTTCTTTAGAAGCATTGGTGAGCGTGGCTCCATCTATATTTCTTCCCTATCTGCTGCAGAAAGAATAAAAAAGGCTCTGATTGATGCATGTGACTATGGGGAAAGACAAAGGGGGAATATCCAGCCTAGTTAAGTGCAAACTGGAAATATCAAACCAGACAGCTAGCTAAGCAGAGAGGCAGATAAAAAAATTATGGATAGCCACAGAAATACACTGAGAATTACACTTAGCTCAACTGAGGAAAGACACTAAAGAAGTAATGTCCCTCTTGAAGATACCTGAATGTCTAGACATGAGATAAAGGACAGAAAGATACATCTCCCCACTGACAACCTTTTTTAATCTCCTGGTGAAAATTCAGGGTGTAAAGATAACCTTAAAATAGATACTTGTGGGTTTCTGCCGTAATAACAAGAAGTGGAAGAAATAACAAATGCCAGAAGAGGAAAAGGTCTGTTCTTTAAATGGTTAAAGCAGGTTGTGGTGTGACTGGAAGGGACCAACCAGAAGGGAGGTGAGTGCTTCCTTTCCCCAGCCACCCCTGTGACTAGAGAGCCATGCTGTTATCCCACAACAGGTAACTCATCTGAAACCCACCCTGAATCCATGTGCAGCAGCACATTGAAAATCCACGTGGCTTGTTGGTGTAGTTTGAGAAGTAACTTCTGAGCCTTTCAAGAGAAAGCATATTATTCTGTGAAACAATTTGTTCTTCTTGAATGAAAAAACCAAAATTCCAGCATTCATCATTTTTACCATTGTAAACTCCAATGAAGCTATACATGTTTTAAATTTACATGAATGTCAAAGAGGGAAAGATACATTTTTGGCTCACAGACTTTTACTTGTTAAGAAGGCACAGATGCAATGACTGATAAAACTGAAGCCTACGCTTTCTTGCTTTGCTGTGGAAGAGAGGAAATGGTTTTTCATCTAAAATGTGATACCACAAAGAACTAACTTTTTCCATGCCTGAGTTGTACAGTGCTCTTTGTAGCTAGATTCTTGGCATCTGTGAATATATGACTAATAAAAAGACTGCAGTTGAAGAGATATGTGCAGGACCCAGCTACTAAAATGAAGTAACCTTTGTCCTGGTGTGGGCATTCCTCATCAGAGTGCTTCTAGGTTTCTTAAGATGGAGTGCTGTTCCTCCTCTCTGCCTGGCTTACCTGCTGCTGAGGTGCAGCTGCAGGATATGACTACATAAGGTCACTGTCAATACCTTGAGCTGCCAGCAACACCTGAATCCATGGGGTACCTGTCTGCTGCCATAAAGTTCTGTACTTCCATTGCACCCACTTACCCCAGTGGAAGAGTTGGTTCTATGTGCTGGCCTCTCTTTTCAGGAGCACCTAGGATGTCTTGTGGGGTGAAGCTCTTGGATTTAAGGAGAAAGAGTATGCTGTGCCAGAAGTTTATGCTATGATCCTGTACCTGAAGGAAGTAACTTACACATGAAAAATTTTCAGGGGGCATGGACTCTCATATGTGGACTTCTTTCTGCCTTCTAGCTTTGGGAAAGGGTGGGGGTGCATGCAATTTAGGGAGGGAACCACAGAGCAGGGATTGTCTGGGGCCCTCTCTTAGCTCCCAGAACCAGCAGGATTCATCTTGATTTCTCATAGCAATCCCCACCTGCTGTGTGCTTGTGCTTCTGATCCCCCCTGAGTGATGCCTTCTTCTCACATATTATGATGGACTGGAGAAGCTGAGCTTCTGCTCTGGCACAACCACTCAGAAGGCCTTGGCTGAAGATGGGGACAGAAATACTCAGCAGGTGCCCTGTGAGACTCTCTGGAGCACGCTGCAGCTGCCTTTGGTCTCTGACAGGTTTTTTTTCACATAGAAACTAAGGTGTTGAGAGGGGGAAGGAGAGAATATCCCATGTACCTGGGCCATTTATAGCATAGAGGTGGGTGATATAGCAAAGTCTTGCAGTTTAGATGAGGCCAAAGGGCAGGTAACATTGAGGTCTTTTATTTGGTTACTGAAAACCTATTAGGTCTAATTTTAATTGTCGTAAGGCCTCATTTAACTAATCAGAAGTGGTAAAAAGGTACCTTTTAATAGCATAGATTACTTTCAGTTTTAAAGCACTACTTGAATTCATTCTTCAGTGTTGAAGAGTGAAGAATAACTGCATTGGCTTCTTGATATCACTGCTTTGTATATTCAGACCGTCCATGTACATGTTATAACTGGGCAGTGGCTGGAGAGCCTTAGTGCATGCAGCAGAACTATGGAGCCTGACTTGAGGCCTCCAGAAGGCACCAGCTTTAGGATTTTGTCTCTGAACATAATTTTAATTGTTTTCTAATTGATGTTTTAAAAGAAAAAGTTTTGAAATATGCAAATGGAAACTTTCTAGAAGCAAAATATTCCCTGAAGCCTCATACACCATTTCTCAGGTTACTTTCTTGGTTTCCTGTTCTTACACCAAGAACAGGGAATGTAGAAACAGGGCATTGTAAGTGTTCTCTCCCAGTCTCCCCTCACTACCCCAGCCCATACAGGGGTGTGGTGATGTTCAGTGTTTCAAAGTGCTTTAAGATCCCTTATGAAAGGTTCCTACAGAAATGCTAGAACTCTATATTTACAGAGAGATCTTATTCTCATGCCCCAGCTGCCCATCTAGAATGTAACAAATAATGATTTTTCCTCTGTGCCACTGGGCAGGGCTGGGAGAGCAGGTAGAGTCATATTGCCACAGCTGTCTGTATGATTCAAAGAGCAATAAACCTCTTTACAAACAGCACAAAACCCCACCCCCACCTCCTCCAGGTGCAAGGTTTGTGTGTGTAGGTGACTTGCCAAGCTAGAACCAGGTGGGAATGAAGGGCTGCTGCTGCCAGCTGCCTGGTCTGTTCCTTAGTGATGTGCTGCAGTCTGCTTTGGCTTTGTCTCAGTGCTGGGGTGACCCCCACCTGGTGTGGTGGCATCTCTGGGGGTCATCTCTAGCTGGCACTGTAGCTAACCTGCCAAATAATCAGGGTGTTCTTCCAGATGGGCAGAAATACCCGTGGAAGTGCCACATATCCAAGATGTACCATGCTAGCTGGAAACAACCCACAGAACAGCCACTCTGTCAACAGCCTGAGCATTGCATCAGACCTTCATGTGCCAGAGAATGATCCTGAGGTGATGGGAAAAGGCTAAACAGTGGGAGACATGTTAATTGTCTGGGTGTCTTTACCAGCCCTTCATCTCTGTAATCAAGAGACCCAAGGGTTCCTAGGTATCTGCTGGTATCTGGCTTTCAGGAAGTTGGGGTAGTGGGATACATAAACTGAGGCCTAGGTTTGCTTCCACCAAACAGCCATGGAAAATGCATACTCCAATGGTGTAAAGGGTGTAAAATAGAGTGATTTACAAGCAAGAGGTTTCTCATCTCTCTGTCTCCCAGATTTTAGCTGACTATGTAATAGATAAGGATGTAGGAAAAAAATAATCAGGCTTGGATTATCTTCTTGCAGGGAAAGCATGAGCACAGATTTTGGAGATGAGCTACACCCTGCTCTATGGTTAACCACATAGATGAGCAGAAAGTCCCCTTGCTTATATTAACAGCGAGATCATGCTCAGCATCCTACTTGATAAAAACATGTTTTGCTATGCCTGTTTTCTGTTTCAGCTTTTTTTACCAAGGATGGGCCTTGCATACGTTTCTAGAGAAGTCTTGTACTGCCGCTGCTGTAGTCTTTGGCCCTTTCAAACCAAAGCACAGTATAAACCCAAGTGTCCTGGGGGTGGGCCAGCTGCTGGATCATGGTTTCTGCAAAGTGGGTGGCTTTGGGTGCTCTGATAATTTTGCTGTTTGCTGTTTTTTTGTGTCCTTGATCCTAAACGTAATAGTCATTATAACATCTGGCATGTGTAATGTGCTGTACATAGAATGCAGGAATCATTTGCTTTTCTGCGCTGGCAAGCAGCCTTCCCTTAGGATGGAGGGACTGTTATTTAACAGCCCACAGAAATACATATGGAAGCTGGAAAAAAAGTAAATATGAAACAGGAAGCAAAACTTGTTCAAGAACTGAAGAGGGGGGACTATTATTTAATGCTCAGGGATGCTCTCTATCCCTTGTGATACTCCCGTGGGGTCTCCTGAATCTGGGCTAGCCTTTTTCTTCCCTTTAACAAAGGCTGGATGGGCTCTGATGCAGTGAGTCCTCGAGAGAGCTGACAAAGCCTACCCCAGAGTGTCGAGGGAGAGATCACAAAGTGGTGTTTTTAGTCTTGGTGCCTGATTTCATTCAAGCTGGCACCACACCTGTACAAGGGAAGAAAAATCAGCCAGGCAGCTAAACTTGTACTGCCTTCTGATATAGCAATACATTTTGTTAGAAACAATCAGTCAGTTACAATCCTTATACAACAGCTGCAGTTTCTCCTCTCAGCCTCTCACACTGTGCCATTATAAATAGATTGTCATATTCCTTGCAGCATTAAATTGCTTTCTACATTCCCAGTCCCTGGGAGAACTGATTGACTTGGGAAAGCTGCCATTTTGGTAGCCCTCCAAAAAAAGTGATTACTTATTTTTGCATCTGTTGCCAAACCCCAATAAGTATGTTACCATTAAAAAGTCGGTATTTAACCACAATTACCATAAGGGGGTATTTGATATGACAGTTGTTGCCTGCTGTGTTATGTTTCCCTGTACACAAAAAGTAAATGGGTGGTTTTAATTAGAGGAGGGGGCCTTCCTAGATATATCTACACTGCTTTGAACACACAATACATTCTTGCTTCTTTAACAAATGCAGAGATTAAGGATTTAGAAGTGCAGCCCACAAAAAAACCCAATCAAAAATTGAAATAGAAATATACCTGTTGTAGGAGCAGACAAGCAAATAAATATGAAGTGCCTAAGGGCAGTGCTTTAAGTGGTGTGGTCGTGTGCTTTGGGATGCCAGAAGAATAACAATATTCCCAGCATTTGCCTGTCCTGTGTCCCAATGCAGAAATGTAAGCACGGCAGTGTGCTGGGCACTCCGGAATTTGGGGATGTGCCTCTGTGTTTACCAAGATCTATTGCCATAATGATCTGATCCTGCTTTGGTGAGTCAGTGAAAACCTTCCCACTGAGGTGAATATGATACCATAACCCTTTAAAAACCTTCCAAGACAAGACAAGGTGTCTCATGCTTAGCTCTGCAAAATAGGACATTTTGTGCTGCAAGGTTCTTAATGAGGCAATGTCTGTTGCATTTTAATAGCATTCTCTTAGGCATTGGCCCACATTAGAGCTCCTTCAGTGGCTGTTTATAACACAGCACCAAACGTTGAGTGCTTATTGATTAAAACCCAAATACAGCCTCAGAAGCAGGGACCAGTCCAGGCTGACCAGGCTCTAGACTGATGCCCCCTCAGTGCTTGTTTTCTCCTTCTTTCTGTCTAGTCCCATGAACAGTGGATTTTTTACTCCAGAGGGAGAAGTGAAGAGCTGTTCTTGTCTCTGTTTCGTTCTTCACCAACTCTCTTTCTAATCTGACTGCATTTGGCAATTAGACGCCCCATGAGAAGGTATGAGGTGGGCTGAGAAAGGAGCTGAATCTCCCCTTCTAGGCCAGCTGCTATAAAAATACAGTTAATATTCAAAGGCTAGGGGAGGAGGTGAGGTCCCTAAAGTGTCATTTTTGGGAGTTGATGACCGTAGGAGAGAGCTTGCTGGACTCATCTCTCAAGAGATATGAAAGATGGAGGAGATATTCAGTTTATAGCTGAGGCTTAGGGTGGATATTAGCAGGTTTCTCTAGGGCAGCTGTTGTCATGCAGAGACTTTCTGGTGAACCTGATGAGCTTGTGATCTGACAGGGTTCTCATAAATGTATGTTCCTACAGGGACTGGTGGCAGGTACAGACTCTGGTTTGGGTCATGGCTTTACACTTGGATGCTTCTCCTCTTCTGAAATGCTTCATTAAAGCGAAACCTAAACCCAGAGACCTCAGAGTCCTTTTTGGAATAGGTAAATATAGCAATTTCACAATTTTGGATAAGGGCAAGATTTCTAAAGATAGCCATATGTCTACCATCATCTGCTGTCTGTTCTTCTGTGAGGGGTCCTGTTTGACATGTATTTTAGTATTGGATTATAGACAACAGACTACTTCTTGATTTATGGTAGAGGAACATGGGGCTGAAATAATTTGTAATTGATAGTCACAAAAAGGTACAGATATACAAAATTCTATTCCTTTGAATTGAGTAAGAATTTAAAGTTACTTACTTGCCTGTCTGAATACCATTATACATCTGGTGTATAATGTGTAGTATTTTAGCAGGAGTATTTTAGCAGGCTCAGCCTATTTAGATTGAGCAGATACTTATTGCATGCTAATCAGAATACCTACTGATTTAGCACATCTAATGTTTTTCATTTAGCTAATAGGAATCTCTTCATTTGTTCTTTTCCTCCATAAATCCTTCTAATGTCCAGTGCTCTTTTTTAATATGCAAGTCCTTTCTCCTGAATGTGAACAGCAAGATTAAATAGGATGCCTACAATATCACTTATAAAGAAGTATCTCTATACTACTGAAAGTAGTTGGCTAGTAAGTACTGTAAAATCAGCATCCTTTTGTACTTTCAACCAGAGCATTAGGGAGCTTCATGCTTTGGTGCACCATCAAATCCAGGTCTGGGATAATATAAATGCAAAGATCCTAGAGTTTTTTTCCCAAAGCAAGGAAAAGAAGAGATTACAAACCATTATATATCTACTGTATTTTCCCTGTACTACCTTATTGCTGAACTGCAGTGCCTTATCAGCACTTCCTTCTGTCATTCCCTGTTGCCAGACCTCTACAAAATGCCTGCAAAGCCTTCAACGTGAAGTAGGAAAGATGATGCCTGTCTCCAAGTTATGGGGATTGTTTACAATCCAAATATTTGAAGATGTTGCTAGTTATATGGTAACCAGAACCCGTGTAACTCAATGCTTTAATTAAAGGTTTCTGTTGACTGAAGCACAGATGATAACTGATTTAAAAGCTGTTGCTGCAGCTAGGTTTTATCTACCTCTAAAGCTGACACCAGAAAACATGTAATTCAGAGCAAATATAAATTAAAAAAAAAAATGTTGCTGGCTGATTGCTGTGCAAATGCAGTCAGCTATGAGTAGCCTGGCAGGAAGAATATCTCTGATGGGGAAAACTGCACTCTCTGAGAAAGCCTCAGATTGTATTTTCTTCTGTTTTGTGACTCTCTATGGTTTTAATGTCTCCCAGGACTCCCTGCCCAAAGAAAATACTATCTGAACAACTTCTTATGGGCTCTTTGCAGCTTCTTAACTCTTCTGTGGTTTGGCCAACATTGTTGCTATTGATGTTGGATTTGGAGACTCAATTATTTGTGTAGTAGCAAGTAGTGAAGGACTCGTATTGGCAGTGCAAAGCCATGAGCTCAAACCTTACCAGCTTCCTTGCTCCTAATAAATGTGAGCAGAAATCTTCCCCAAGGGGCATTTTAAGAAAGACATCAGCTGCTCTGAAGATGTATCCAAATGTCTGGACCTTTTTAGGTTTGCCCATCACTTCTTACAATCGGGAAAGAAATGCATGACTCTTTGAGGAAGGTATTTTAAGCTTATTTTCTTTAATCTTCTGGGTTCTGTGGTTGTGACTCCCCTGACGTCATACAGATATTTTTAAATGAATTCTCACTGCTTGAATAACAAGAAAATAACATCTTGGTTTTCAACTTCTGTATTCTCCAGCTTCATAACTTTGGGCACTCCTGAAGTGAAGCTGAAGTCATTGGGCCATTTCAAGAGTCCTTTTGTATTTACACTAATAACAAACCTTCTCGCTCAAAGAACATTTGCCATACTTCGAATGTTTATTGTTCAGCTGGGCCGGTGAGCAGCTGTATTGAGCAAAGCCCCATGTGACACCCATTGCATTCCTGGGTGATTATAGAGCACTGCCAGCCACTGTTTAATGTGTATGTTGCGGTAGAATCCACACGGCCTGGAGCACAGAGAAGGGGAAAAAAAGCCCTTGCAATCCGAGTATGAAATCATCACACAAGGATATGAAAAGCAAGGAGAAGGTCGTTGCACCCCTGGTAAAATGTCTTTTGTGCCTCCTTGCACTGCATTTGTGCCTGTTTTTCGACAGGAGAGCGCTCAGCTCAGCCTGTGTGTTTGTGTGCCTCAGCACGGAGCCTTTGGAGCTGCTTTCCCCAGAGATTGCTCAGAACTTTTCTCCAAACCTCATTTGCATTGGAAAATGGAGTCTGTCAAAATATAACATGTTGTGGGCTCACACCAGCATTCAGGGGGTAGAAGGAGGGGGCCCATGGCTGCTTTGGGCATCTTCAGCTTGTTCTGAGTGGTGCCAGACTGGATTGATGTGACAAGAGGAAGGCATTTTGTTTCAGCCAGCAGTGCTCCCATTGCTTTTCACTTGGTCGATCTAAGTTGAAGGGAATATTGACATTAATACCTAACAAAGGCAACAGCACTTCATATTGTGGTATTGTAGAAGTGAGGTATTTCTGCACTTTTGAATCAATTTATTTTTTGATTTCTAGCTAACAGAAAAACTCAAAAATTGGACTTTTTAGGTTTATCATGACACAGAGTTGGAAACGCTGGAGTTGAATATGTCCCTGAAACTACATCATTTCTTGCTCTTATCTGTGCCAGATACCAGTGTCTGAAAAATTAAATTTCCAGACCAAAAAGCTTAGGAGAATTTTATTCTCTGATTCACTTATAAGCCTTTTTAAAATTTTTGCTGTTAAGTAACAAGGTTGGTTACTCAGCTTTGCTAATAGGGGAAAGTTTCTAAATCATCCATGGTGCTTAGATTGCTGCCCGGCCATGAGCTACTGTCTTGCTAATGTCATCCAACAGGCACAAAGGAAGAATGAACTACTGCAACTTGTTAATAAAAATAGTCTCATGCTTGGGATTGTTTCAAACATGTTCTGCTTGGATGGATTTTTGTGCTAAGAACAATGTTTTTCCTCTCCCTCAAATCATCTAAAACAAAAGAAAGGGCCATGTAGCTGTTGATTGTCTTTTAGCAGCTCCCAAGAAAAGAAGGAAATTATATTCAGGCCGGCCTTTTAAATTGATTTGGAAGCCTCATCTGGACTTGTCTTGGATGAGAGCCCTCCACTTCACTGTAGCCCTCTGCTGTGTGCAAGCTGGCTCTACTCCTCAGCTTGGCAAATAATAGTCTCAAACGTGGGTTAAACTGACAAGCGGCTCCTTAAAAAAAGCCTTTTTAAAATGGCTTCATGAGAATTTCCAGCAAGTCCGCAAAATGTTTCAGGAACATCGGATCCTAAATTAGCTCCTTCTGATTAACTTCCATGCAGCAGGCTATTGCAGGGCCACCTCGATTCTTCCTGTTAATAAGGCTTATTTAAGGGGCAGAATAATGACAGTCTTGCAAAACGCCTGCTTTTGCAGGATTTTTGCTACAGTTTTGATGACTCAGAGTTATCAGATGGGATTTTTTTGAATTACACGTGGCCAATAACTGTTAACACTTTTGCAGGGTATTAAAATTTTGAAACTGTTTCATGGTAGCATTTTTGTTAGGAAATAGGAAATGAGGCTTTGCAGGCTGTGCAGAAATTTAGTGCAGGTTTTGGTTGCCTTTTTTTCTGATGCTATTTTCTACAAAATTAAATACTCCATAAAAGAATGTTTTAGTTCATGGAACATTAAAAAAGGTTTTCATTTGGAGTGAATAATTTCTCCAAACCCTAGATTAGGCTGTGCCTAATGTATTTAAAAAATTGATTTTGCTTGGGAGGCAGTACCCCAAGTCAGATTCTTTGGGACTCACTTTCATGAGATGGAGAAACTGAAATGGAGCTGCTAACCATGGTACAGCCCACATCCCTGAACCCAAAGGGAATAAAAAATTGACTTTTTGTGTACAGCTCTTGGTCTCTTTCTGCTACTACCTTGCTAAGAAACTTCTCTGAACGTTTACTCGCTACCCTGATTTAAGCGGAGGTCTGTTCCATACCTCTCCCTTTTTTTCCCCCATTTTCATCTGAAGTGCTGAGTTTGGAGGACATTTTCTCTGAGATAGTGGGGAACAAGATACAATTTTCCTTTGAATTGCTTCCCAATCCTGTTCCTATCTAGCCTTAATTAGCCCAGCAGGATCAAAGGGATGGCCATTTGTGTTTCCCAGTTGGGAGAGGATTCAGCCTGGAACAGCAGGGAGGTGACTGCCTGTGTAACTGGTGTTTCTGATGCAGAGCAGGGAGACAAGAGATGGAAAGGGCTGTGACCTGAAAATCAAACTATGAGCCCACTGAAAGTTTAGAAGAAAGATTTCAAGCCTTTTGCTGACTCTCAGATGGTTTAGATATAAATGATCCATCAGACCTTTGAGTGAGGAAAAAGCTGTTTGGAGAAAATGCTCCATTGCAATGGAGCCACAAGACTCTCAACTCTAGGGAAGGGAGCCAGGATGCCTCTGCTGATCCACTGGGGTGCCCTGACACATCCTCCCCAAGGCTGTTGCAAGACAGGTGTGGCTGCAGTGGAGTCTCCACTCTGCACTGGACCTTGCCACATGGATGGTGCAGCCTGCACTTATTTTCTGCCTGTAATACTTAGGGGAAAGTGTGGTGCACTGATGGGAAGCAGCTAAAAATGAGCAGGCTAAATCTGTTTGGATCTGCAATATATTTCAACTTTGACCTTTGATATCTCTGACTGCCACTGTCTCGTGTCTTCTTTTATCAGAGGCTTCCAGTCTCATGTCAATTTTAAGACATGGGCTGAGGGCCTTGGGCAAATATTCACTGGAGATTAGGAGGAGACTTTAATGAGCGGAGTGCAGCAGAAGCACTCGCATGACAGTGGGTTCTGAAAAACCTTTCTCAGGGCAGTTGCAGCAAATCTGGAGCACGCCCTGATTTTGTTCACTTGAGATGCCAGCTGCAAGGCATGTTGTTCCATGTGAATTTTCCTTTGCGTTTCACCCGCTAAAAATGTCCGCTCTGCGGCTGCTGGGGGCTTGGAATGAATTTGGGAACACGTCCAAAAAATGGTGGGTGGGTGTGTTGCATGGGTGAAGGGTAGTGGATGGAAATCCTCGTCAGATGACGGGACACAAAGACAAGCTGATGGCAGTGCACACCCTGGCCAGAGCTGGGACAGAGGGAGGGAGGGAGGGAGGGAGGGAGGGAACATTTGTTTCCACGGGGTGCCTCAAGATGCTGACCCAGATTTGTGATGCCATGGTGGTGGGGTTTTCGCAGCACTGACTGCACTGGCAGCAACTCAGCAGGAAATGGCTGGTGCAGCATGAACCTTCCATCACATCCCTTCCAGGGAGCTGAACGAACTACCTGGAAGTCCCTGAAGCCTGATGGCTGGATTGGGAATTGCTTTCTGCTTCTTCCCCTCTTCTTCTCTGTAATTACTAAAACTGTAGAAAAGCTGAGCAGTGGGATCTGGCTGCAAAGTCACCTGTGTCTTTGAGGCAAGCCCTGCTGTGAGCAGGTGACTGCACCAGGTAATCCCCAGAGTTCCCACCTGGTTCACCAAAATCAGTGGGTTTGTAGTGGTATGAGTGTGGTGTCAGGTCCCTCGGGATATACACACCAGTTGCAGAGCTGGCTGCAGGTGCATCCACCTGCCTACAAACTGCTTCAGTAAGAGTTTATCCCTTTTACCTGAATCCTAATTAGTTGTTCAGTGACCAACAAATGATCACTGCTTAGTCTTAGTGTCTCCTCACCATCAGTCAGGTAAAACTATCAGTGTTCTTTTATGTCTCATACAGTTCTGTTGAAAGAAATGTTATTCAAACACATGCAAGATGCAGAATTTGGACTGACTAGAGCTTATTTAATGACACTCTGTTGACTTTAATGACTTCCTCTTTTTGTTCAAGTTACAGAGCCACATCTTCCTTTCATTTTCACCTGCTTTCAGAGTTCCAACTCAGACCTGTAAAGAAGCACCAGGGAAAAGAGGAAGGCTGGACTTGCTGGTAAGGCAAGTCTAAGGTCTAACTCAGTCCTGCTGAGACCAGTTTTATCTGTCAGGGGCTTATGCTTCCTGTTTGTGTCCCCTTTTCTCCCTCTAGAAAGTGGGAATGATTCTATTGGCCTGCCATCAAAGTATTAAACATCTAAAGAAGTCGAGGCTTAGAAAGAACTTAGAAAGAGGCAGACAAAGCACAAACTGTGGCAGCACTGTGCAGTCCTCAAGGAGATTGTATTTGCTTCATCACAAAGCAAGGCCACTCAGAAGGCCATGGCAGTTTGGCTTCTTGCTCAATCCCCTTCCCCAGGATTTGGAGGGTGACTCAGCCTGGCTGCAGCTGTGTGCAAGCCCTTGGGTCTGTGGATGTGACTGTAAGGTAGCAGTTCTTGAGGTATTTCAGGTTTTTTCAATTTCCATTTCTGATGAGGTAGCAAGAGAAGAGCTGGTGGTCTGCTCCATGTACTAAACCCCAGAAATGTCACTACTCCTCCAGTTTTGGCACATGAGGCACAATGTTGTCCTAAGTGAAAATCATCTCCTTATGTCCCATGAGGAGCTGTGACAGGTATCTTCCTGCAGGCCACTTCTGTAGTAATTTGGCCAAGTAGGAGTTGGGTCCCTTATGTGGGACAGCTTCAGGCTGGCAGCAGGGAGCTGAGTTTTGGCACCATGCTGGGCCCCCTCTTCATGCATGAGGTGACATCACTTTAACCCTTTGTGCATGGAGGTGTCAGCTCCCCTCGCTGCTCAGGTCCAACACATCACTGCTGTGTGATGCCAGCCCCGTGTCTGCCCTCAGACATGCTCATCGTGCCTGCCAGCATTGATTTCATTGAAGGGAAGCCCTCAGTTTACTGTGCCAAGCTCTTTTTTTTTTTTTGTGCCAAATCTCCTTGGCACAGGAGAGAAGGGTATTTGTCAGGAACTGCAGCTATCCATGAGGTTTGCTGGTAGTTTTTAGATTTGCTACAGTCCGTGAATGACTGTGGTGGCTGCAGCTTACAGGTCACCGAGGAGGGACTCAGTCACCCCATGCCACAGAGTTCTGCTGGGCTTCTCCTCCCAGCCTACCCAATAGGATGGATGAGGGAACAATCCTGCCAGCACTGTGCTGGGATAAGGCCCTTCTTCATAGCAGAACACTTAGTGTGGTCCCTGTGGTCAGGATATGTCCCCTTTGCCTGGTTTGGGCTGCAGAAGGGCTGGGAGCATGGGAAAGACCTGGCTCCAATCCATGTGACTCTCCCATTTGCTGCCTCTTCAGCTGAACTTTCCCCTGCCCCTGGTAGGGGAAATGCCAACTGAGACATGTCTAATTCTTCCCTGCCTTTCTAAGCCTGGACTTCTTTCCTTATCAGAGCAGACAAAAATAACCTCTGCCTCCTGTCCAAATGTTGTTCATGCAAGATTGGCCTCCCACTACCCACACAGGAGAGTAAAGTGCACAGCTGGGGTTTTGTCCCTAGGGAAAAAGGACAGTAGTGCACTGAGCAGGGGATTTCCAGGGGCGAGGTTTGTCTGCAGCTACTGGGGATTTTCCAAAAAGGATGATCCAAAGCGGAAGCCTTGAGTAGTCCTCACTGCATCTGTTTGGGTAGGTCGCATTTCACGGCCTACATATCACAAGACATTGCAGGAAAATATTCGTGTTTTGGATTCAGAGGGTTTTTCTTTCTTCTCTTCTGCCATAGATTTCTTCCTTTAATTCCTCTTATTTTGATGTGCTTCCTTGTGGTTACTAGGTAAGAGAGAGACTGAAGCACTGGTGTAGAAATGCCCTGTATGGAAACAGAGACCTGGATATGGGTAGGTAGAAAGGGGCCAGATCTTCAGCAGAAGGTAGATGGGTACATGGATATCTGATGGACCCAGAGGTAGTTCCCCTGCACAGGTGAACCTTCATGGAGGTGACTGTTCAGGCCAGGGCAGCTCAGGCACAGGGTGTCCCATGACCATGAGCACATCGGGGAGATGTGTGGGAGTGGCAGAGGTTTTAGAGCAGCTGGGGCTCTGAGTAGAAGGGGGATGATGTGGCAAGAGCCTGCATGATGCAAGTGCTGCATGTCTCTTGCATGTTTGGTACATGAGGTATGAGGAAGCACGGGGAAAATCCTTGAGCTTTGCAGGCCATTTTATTCATATCATACGTTATTTTAGAAGGGTGTTCAGCCATCTTCATACCTCATTCATTCAGCAGGGCACTGCTTGTCCTGGCATACCAGCATGGGGGAGAATGGTAACACTGGCTGCATCTTAGGGCTAACAAAAGTGTCATTTGAAAGTCAGGATTAGAGCCAGGCTTTTGACATAGCAATCTCCCAGCATGACACTTAGTAAAATTTTCCTTTTGCCTTGCTCTTGCATGATATTCAGCTCTTCCACATTCAGCTGGAGACTGGAGGTAAATCTGTGGCAACTTCAGTAGGGCCAGGATGTTGAATTCACTGCCAGACAGAGATTCTTGAATCCTGGGCACCACTTGTGCACCATTAAATAACTCTTGTAATGATTTCCCAGGGCTTTTCTTCTCAGAATTCAGGTAACCTAAGCATATATTAACTTTGCACGTAAGCTGGAGGCAATGGCTCTGTCATCAGCTTCAGCAGGCAAGCCTGGATAGACCAGATCACTGCTGGCTGAGATCTGCTCCATCCATGGCAGTGGAAGGAGAGGGGAAAACTCTTCCCTGGGGTCAGGGTCAATGTGTCAGGACACTGAAGCAATATCAGAGTTCACCGCTTGTTTTTCTCTGAGGCAACAAAACGTTAAACATTTGGCCCATCAGAGTGGCTCGAGGGACGTGCTTATATGGAGTGAAGCCTTCAATCAGTGGGTTGTTACTAATGGGTCTGGTAGCAACAGCAAAATATCTGCCCTTCTTCAGGATTATTAAAGGGATTTCTTGATAGCTTTCACTATCCCTTTGTAAAAAAGGGCATGAGCCTCAAGAGGCATAAAAAGACAAAACTGCCTTGGTGTCATTGCAGCCATTCTGCCCAGCATGATGGGGAATGTTGGGCTCTTTGTTACCCTTTGCCTTCATTACTCATTTTTTCTGATTTCCACTCAGAATTACTCACACCACTTTTTTAAATGGGATATTTGTGGTGACTAAGCAGGGTTGAATGAGTCTAGCACAGTTCATGATATCTTATGCTAACATAAGATCTTATTTTTAATGTACTGATGTATGAAAAGTATATATACTGGGGGATGGGTATTATATATGAAAATACTATATATGGGATCTCTCCTTGCAGTATCAACTTTCAGGCAGTTAATAGTGCTTCCTATTTTGTATGCAACCATATAGAATTGGATTTAATGCTCCATGGGGCTATGTAAAATGATGCACTAAGGAAACTGGGACATAAAAAGGCATTTAAATGCACTGTAATATTTAGCTCCCGATGTCTGTGCAGAAAGGAGTGGTCTGAGACATTTGCCAACACTTGTCTACAGCTGTCCCAAGAAATACTGTCTCTGGTGTTCCTACTGAGTGGTGGGTGTGCAGTACTGATGGGTTATTGTGCTCCTCTGACACTGGAGTATCAGCTTTACACCCTTGATGGGAAGAGCTTTCTGGTGTCCATTTGCCTCTGCGGGCCTAAAAACCTTAGAAAAAGTCAGCAAAGAAAAAGCCTAGGAATCCTTTGTTTTTCTGCCAAAAGAGAGGTATCTTCAGAGGAAAACAAAAACAAACGGGATGATTTTGTCATGTAGATCTGAGCTGAAAAGTCGAGAGCCTGATATCCTGCCTGTGAATTTGTATTTATGCATAGCATGTGCTCAGGAGGTTATGGAGCTGCAGTATTGTACCAGCAGGAAGGTGTTCAGCAGCCCAAGGAGTCTTGTTCTTGAAATCCCTCAAATCTCAGGGGGGATTGCAGTGCCCATAGGGAATGATTGTGTTTTATGGCACACCCACCTGACTGCTGAGGAACTGTGGCACCACAAAACCCTTGGGTACGTGTTACATCTCCCATTGGAGGTGGCGTTTCAGCAAAATCTCTCTTCTTGCACCCAGCAAGGGTTATTCTCAGAAAAGAAAATCCTCTCTCTGCAAGGTGGCAGTGACCTGGCAGGGTGTGAGCTGCATGCAGGTTGGAGGGGAGTCACTGAACGTTTTCACCACCTTCCCAGTGTAATTACCACTCCTGTGACAGTTTTGATTTCTAGATGGTTAAAGCTTATGAGTCACCTTCTGTTTCCCTTTTCCATAGCTTGATAATGAATGTTTTTTTCTTAAAGTCTAGCCATGACTGATCAACTCCAGTCATCTCTGCTGTGAAGGATTGCAAATTGTGCAATATTGTCCCTTGATGAAGATTTGTCCCTTGATGAAAAGGGGTGACCTCATCGTTTAGGGCCGTTTGTGATTCTTCTCCCAGGCATTTTCTTCATTAGCAGGGGTTAAAGCCACGGAGGAGGAGGAAGGCTCCTGTAATGGGAAAGATCAAACTCAAAGATTAGGGAATGGCTGAGATTGTCACAGCCCTTTTCACTCAGTAACTAGCACGTGAATCGGAGAAGTTAGCTCACCAAATTTTTATGTGCTTCTCGCAGTGTGGGAGTATCCCAGAAAAATTAAGAGGCAGTGAGTGTGTGGCGGAGTAATAACACACTGTTGTACCCACGGCATAATTAACACGTGAAAATTCCTTTCAGAGAGAGCCTCGAGGTCAAGAGGCAGTAGAGAGGGATTAAGAGGGTGAAGGAAACACTTAGAAGGTTAATGAGACTGCTCCCAACAGCTCTGCCAGAAGGAATCAGGAGCGCTGGGGAGTTTTCCCTTCAGAAGCATTTGCCAAGGCTTGGATATTGGAGCTGTTCTTTGGTTGTCCACTGAGGGGTTCAGTCAACTTTTTGCTGTATCTTTTTGCTGTCAGAGGCTCACAATGGAGTAGTCAGTCACAGGGGTTGCCCATAATGCCAATTTGTTTGTGTGGCATGGAGGCAATCAGCCAAAGGCATTTTGTGTGTGTGCAAATGTGCCTAAGCACACAACATTAATTGGAACTATTTAATATTCAGGGTTGTTCAGACCTCGCTAAGTTTTACGGCCAAAAAGTCTGAAGCCGTGACATTGTCAAGGAGAAATGTTGCATTTATCACCTTTTTGCTTGCAGTCTCCATTTTATATACTGACCTCAGCAACTGTAGCAATGAAGACAGCAATATCAAGGAAAAAAAATCAAAACAAAGCCTGCTGGCTGCTTACACATGCATGTTCCCAAATCCTACACCATGCTAGATTTGAGTTTTGCAAAATCTTTTCTTTTTAATGGGCTGAACAAGCAGTTATATTGAAATAACCTCCTTTTCTCTTCCTCTCCCCCCTCCCTACCCAAATATGCAGTTAAGATCCTTGCACCAAAGTTTGCAGTTTAAACTAAAATTTCTGAGCTCTTCCTGATATCTGTGATTCTTTGGAATATCTTAGTGAAACGTACATGTCCTAATCCTCTGAGCAGTGGCTCGAGGTCTCTGCTGTTCCCCAGCAGGCCAGGCTGCAGGACATTGAGCCATCCAGGATGACAGAATGCTTGGAAGGTCCCATCACTCTCCTGAGCCCAAGCTGAAGTTTTATTTACACAGTTTGCCAGAAAAATGTTAGTCATGAATGAAATATCCATAAGATCACTGTTCTCCTAAGCTTTTATTTCATCTATTTTGAAAGGATGTATAATCCTATAATATAATTCAGTCTTTTAAGAAATGCTGTGGATGAGAGATGACTTGCATCTGCAGTGACAAATGGAACAGATGAAGAGACCTGTTGTTTATGGCCCGTGGTGGCAGTTACATACATCCTTTGCCCGATGAAGCAATTCCTTATTTGTGTATTGAGCACTAATTGTTTGTGTTTGCTCCACGTTTAACACAGAGGACATTACTCACTCCCCTGCCATCTACAATAAGTGCTAATCATGAACAGTGGAGTCAGACTACCACACACAGTGAGTAGTACACAAAGGGCTGCTGATTTTGTTAAACCTCTAGGTGGGAACCTTCATCAGGAGCAGACTTTATCCCTGCCAGGTGCCCTGTACAATCCCAGGCCGTTCTGGGAATGAAGGTGGGATTCAAGTGTTGGGAGGGGGCCAGCCAGAGAACAGGACAAACCTGGGATTCCTGGGAACTACAGGACCCCTCTTCTCTTCTGGTCTTGAAGCCCTGATGAGAGAGTGGTGGGAGAATGAGGGTAAAGGAGAAGCAGTGCTCTGGCTGTGCTTGGGATTAAAAATGTGTTTGCTGGCAGGGAAAGCTTTGGTGATTCATTATCAGAGCCTCCATGGGTCTGAAACCATTTTACTGCACATTTCTCAATCCCTGTTCTGCTCATCCTGCAGATAACTAGGTGACGGGCAAAGACTTTTGAGAGAAAAAAAAAAAAGAAAAAAGTCAGAAGTCAGAAGCAGCATCGGAGCAGCAGCTGGCAGAGCTGCTGCAGATAAGGCTTGTGACAATTTCCATTACCCTGTTGCTCGAGTGCTTACGGTTCAACCATTAAAATTAGTTCAGAACTAAAAACTGACATTGAGTTGCCCATCTCTAAAACTGAACTCACAAAAGGAATGTTTTTTTAATAGCAAAGATCCCTCATTCTTGGCAAAATTAGTAGTAAATAGACTTTCCCCCCTCTGTTAGCTGCAGGCACAGACTTACACGTATGGTTTGCAGGTACGGGGCACAGACCTTCATGGGAAATTATCCAGGTGTGGACTCAGGGCTTTGTTCTCAAAGCATGCAGGCAGCTGTATGGCAGATAATGGTGTGTAATGCACCCCAGAGCTTCTCCACGTGTGCCAGTGAGAGCAGCACACAAGCACACACTGGTGGGCTTGGCTGTGCTTAGTGCTGCTTTTGGACACTCAGCTGGGCTGGGTTGGGACATTTGCTGGTCCCTGTCTGGTCATTATACCAGAAAGAATTTTTATTTTATTTTTATTTAACCTGTTCAGGTGATGAGCTGTGCCCTTAGAAGGGTAATGAAGGTCCAGTTTCTGTCCCTTTCTGTCCTCCCCTGAGCAGTGCTGCTACTGTTAATAGTTGTGAAGCTTCCCATGTGGGCAGGGAAGTACATCTTTGGTATACAAGGAGAAAGGTCCCTTTGGAGTGCTTATTTCTGAAGAGGTCATTCTGCACTGTAGGAAGTAAAGAAGCGGAGAACATAAATCTTGAACGTGTTGTGCCTTTACTGACACACAGGGATCTGGTAGCTGCTGTTGTCAATGTGTGTGTGTTTACTGCAATGCCTCTGAAAATGCCTCTTGGAACAATTGCTTTTCCTTAGTGATTCTCTGTGGTGTTTCTGAAATACCAGGTGTGCCTGATCACTGTGTATGGGGTGGATTTTCTCCGGACGAGCAGTGAAGCAGAATGGGAATGGGATGTGCAGGGCACCAGGATATCCAGGCTGAGAAAGTTGGGGCTGTTCAGCCCAGGTTGCATCGAGACATCATAGCAGCCTTCTAGTATCTGAAGGGGGGCTACAGGGAAGCTACAGAGGGACTCTTTGTCAGAAGTGTAGGGATTGGACAAGTGAGAATGGCTTCAAACTGAGAGAGGGTAGGTTTAGATGAGATATTAGGAAGAAATTCTTTACCATGTGGGTGGTGAGGCACTGGCACAGGTTGCCCACAGAAGCTGTGGATGCCCCATCCCTGGAAGTGTTCAAGGCCAAGATGGATGGGGCTTTGAGCAACCTGGTCTAGTGGAAGGTTTCCCTGCCCGTGGCAGAGGTGTTGGAACTTGATGATGTTTAATACCCCTTCCAACCCAAGCCATTCTATGATACCTTACAGCAGGTGAAGGGTGTAATCCCCTCTGTGAGGGTGGGTGTGGTAACTGCCCATCAGGGAACATTAATCTCATACTAGCCACAGGCTCAGCAGACCAGGGTGGGTCTGTTGTCCTACCTGAAGACAATAATCTAGTCCCAGCTCCCACAGGGCCTATGTGACCATGACTTAATTAACACACATGAAGAAAGAATCTTTCACTTCATTATATCATCACTTTTTATTTTTACACTCCTTCGATTAAAACCTTGAGTAATTACTGGCACTGTTGACTTTGGCATCTCCTCTTAGATCTCCAGGGATAAGCAGTGGACAGGGAGGTGACTCAGAATGATGGAGTGATGTGGGGGTGGTGTCTAATTTAGGCAGGGACAGTTGGCTGCCTCATCTGGATGGCATGGCTGCCTAGAAAGGAAGAGGACTGAAATCCTGAATGAAAGTCCTGTGATAGGATTCGGAGCAGACCCATATGATATCTGGAATGACAGTGTTCACCATGGTATTGCTGCATCTGACAGGCAAAAAAAAAATCTATTCTTTACTTTCTTGCTGGCCAGATAGGATTAGTCTGGAAATTAGGAAAACTACTTTAATCAGACTAATAGTAAATGTGCACCCTCATCTAGGAAAAATCCTTTCTATTTTCGAGGAAATCTGCTTGATTTGCCTGTTGCAGCATGCATGATTAGCACAGCCCAGAAATATTTGCACAGTGCTCTATCCTGGTGTACAGGTGATAGTTTTACTTGCTTTTGCTATCAGAACCTTTCTCTTCTGCTAGGTTACAGCTACTTAATACTGGCTTCCACAGCATTTAAGGCTGAGTCACCATCTCATAAATAACATACAAAGTGCAGCAAGTTTTCTGTACCTTTACTATTATATCTCTGTAATTAATGGCCTTATTTTGGAGAAGAAGGAGGAGAAGTAGTGTTCTTTGAGCATGTTTATAAAGGTAAAATTGATCAGGGTTTTGGGAGGAAGAGCAGAATTTGAACACAAGGGTGAAAAACCAGGCATTGTTTATGCCATCAGCCCATCTTAGTGTGTTGCTGTTGATTCATGTAGAACTGAAATTCTAATGGGTGTCCTGGCATGCACCTAATGTTTTGGTCTTGCGGCTGCCCTGGATTCTTCTTTCTGGGATTGCTTCTTACCCTTTTATCTCCTAAACAGTCTGGGTTTAAGTCACCTGGGATCTCTGGGCTACCAAGGATCCCCCACTTTGGACAGGATCTTATCTCCCAGATGGTCACTTTGGAGCCTGCAGGGCCACTTCTGGAGTATGGCACCCTCTGACTGGATTGCAGAGTGCCACGTCCTCTTTCCCTTGTTTCAGGCAGGCAACACAGAGGACTGATCAGCTCTCAGGATGGATCCATTGCTATGACCTCACACAAAACTGCCTTTCAGTGATGAGGAAGGAGGCAATCCTGGGGATCGGTGTGGTCGTCATCATGAAGGTGGTGTGGGTATCGCTGCCTCAGCCATTGAGGACTGGCACCACCACTGTTTTCATCTTTAGTGAACTCATTCCAGCCAGATCTCAAAAGATGAGCCATGAGTTAGAGATCACACTCAAAAGGCCACCATGGTGAGGTGATGGAGCAATAGGGTATTGCAGGGTGATGATCCTTAGGGTAGTGACAGCCTGTCCCACAGCTGCCTGAATATGGCATGCATTGATTGAGGTGCTGCTTTGAGGCAGGGAAGGGGCTGTGACTAAAGCTTGCCCATCCAGCTCCTGACACCTGCAGTTTGCTGCTGAATATAGAAATAAGGGCTGAGCAGACCAACCCCACCAGCAGCCACTGAAGTGGAGCTGCAGCAGTGCTCACTGAGAGACTCCCATGGGCAGAGCAGAGCTGTGTAACCCAAAGCTGGGACATGAACATCTCACTAGAAGATGTCTTTCCAATACATTGCAGCTGCTGCAGGGCAAAATGCTTCTTCTGGGATCTGGAGCCAGGGCCACTGGTGCTGGCAGGGATTTTACAGCCAATTCAGGAGCAGCCATGTGGCTGCCTACTGAGAACTGATACTTACAAAGACTGAAGGAGCTCATTAGAGGTCAGGAGGACTACAAGTATTGGCCTGGACCAAGAAAAAGGACTGGTCAGGTGGTGGCTGCATTCCAAATTGCTTTCAGCAAGTAACGGGGAAAAATGATTATTGGTCCAACCAACACATTAATCTCTCAAGGAGGTATCTAAGTAGATGGTAGGTGTGGTGCTAATCCTCAGTGGGCTGGGGAAACAAGCCCATAGTGTGTAATCTCCGCTGCTGACATCTCTGGTGTGAGTCCCAGCACCATGGTTTCACAATCCATCAACTGCAGGATCATCAGCGTGGGAAAACAGAAGTCATGAGAACTGCCTGGGACATTGACATTAAACCTAAAGAAATGTGAGTTTATATTTAGTACCTTGCTATATAAGAAAACTCCCTATTAGGAACAGTCAGCCTAACCCGAGCTGGGTAATCTCCCTGTAAGTGAGAAAAAGCATTTTGCACAAGATGCGCTGTATTTATGGCCAAGTACTGCTTGCTGTGCTCTCAGAAGGGGACACAAGGAAGCCAGCTTCCTCTTCTGCTTTGATCACATTATGTCATTTTCCTTCTATCCAGAGAGGTAGAAGTCCCTTAGGAAGTCCCTCAATCTTATGAGTAAACCAAGCAGGATTTGCCATAAAATGTTTAACAATTGCAACCATTGATTATATTGTCCCACTGCTGTCACTAATTTATGTGGTAAGAGTGTAGTCTGCCTGCTTAAAGTTTGGTTGCAAGCATGCATCACAGAGACAGGCTCATCTGGCAAGAGCCAAATTGATCTGTAATCTTCTCTTACCCTCTTCAACCATCTGTATCCTTCCCTCATCTCCTGGTGGCTTTGGTACACATTGACCTCACAATGGAATAGGGGACACCTAAAACATAGTGAGAGAACATGCTGTTCCCCTTGGAGCAACAACATTTTTAGAGGCTCAGCAAGGCCAGAGCATCACACTAAGATAAAAGTGGTGGTGACCTACCAAAGAAAGAACTTTGCAGCAGCAACATGTGAGCTGGTGTCCTGCATTGCATCACCTCACCTGCAAGGATTAGCAGGAGCTTGGCCTCCTGTACCCACTCTGGCAAGTCTTGGCAGTGCTCAGCATCACAGTTGTTGGGCCAACATTAAGGGGGATCTCAGGCATGTTGTGGGACTCAGCTGGCAGCTGTAAGAGCAGAAGGAAGTGAGGAGTAGTTTTCTGGTTGGAGGGAGGCTCTTTGGAGGTAGGAGATAGTTTTGATTAAAATCTCATCCCTTTCAAAGGGAAAAGTCCTTTCATGAAAGCTGTGTAAACTCCAGTGGGCCTCACTAGCCTTTGGTACAATTGACTGGCAAGGGAAGCACCCTCTGCAGTTAGACTAGTTTGTCGTATCAGTATGAGGAAAATGGTGAACGTAATTATTGCTTATTGCCTCAGGGAAGAGAAGGAGGAGGGACACAACCTTGTCCTGTGACCCAGAGCACTTTGCTCATTCACTGATGAGTTGAAATTCTGGAGCCCATTAACATGAACTCCACTTTCCCTGTTGCCTGGCTTTGGCTGCATGGGGGGAACCGCTGGTCGCTTGACTGTGGTGGGAGGAATGGAATTTGTGAGACAGGCAGAGGGTGCTGAGAACTCTCTGCTGTACCTTCTTGCCCCATGCTGGTGACAAAGCAAGCTGTGGCTTGCACTGAGGTAGTCATAAGTAGAACAAGGTCAACTGCCTATTTCAGTCAACATGACAGAAATAGAGTTGATCTCAATAAGATCCCAGCTCTTTCTTCCTGTTAGCTCCTCAGTTCCAATTTTAGGATTGCTGTAATCAAGCTGAGGAAGAAGCTGTTTATCCCATGGAGGGGAAGTTGCTTGAGGCCCAGGCTGAAGAAGAAGAGTTGCTTGAAAATATACTTTAAGAAAGGTTTTGCTAGCCCATGGGGAGGGTCTGTGTGGTTCAGGAATTGTTCACATCAGTGCAGCCATGTAGAAGGTATGCTGGTCAGAAGAGGAGCTGCTCTCCTTCCCTTCTGGCAGCAGCTGCACTGAAGGAGGGAGATAGTTGGGCTAAGCCATCTACTTGGCCAAGAACAAGTTTCCAGGTTTGCAAGTCTGCACTGCTAAACTGTTAAAATTCTGGTTTTGCATAGAGCCTCCCCTACCTGCTGCCAGGGAATATTGATGTTCTTTTCACTGAAGGTGAGATGCTGACAGCTCTGTCTAATACAGACAGAAACGGGGTGGGGTGGAAAGTGGCACTGAATGCTAATCTGAATGCAGCAACTCACAGTACAAAGCAACCACCATAAACAAATGAGTGAGGATGTTCTCTTAGGACAAACATTTGGAGTGGTTTCATGAGAGTTCAATTAGTTTCCTCCGAAACACCTGCAAATGCCAAAGTGCAGGGCTGCTGAAGGCTGACTGAAGTGCTTTTCCTTGAAGCCTGCTTGTGTGGTCCTTCACACCCTCATCTCTGTGGGCTGGTGGGAGGGCTGGGAGCCCGGTGTCCTTCCACCTGGTTAATCAGGTGAGTGAGCCGTGCCATTCGTGCCCCCAGAGGGGCTGTGGAGGCTCAGGTGCTCTTTGAGCAAAGGAGCTGAGCTGATGATTTCCCTGCATGGGTGGTGTTTGCCCATGGATCTCTTCTGCTTTGTGCCCCTTTGCTGTTTTGGCACAGAGCCTGGTGCAAGGAGAGGTAGAGAAAGGGGGATCTGTGCCTCTTCTGCTGGTTCCAGTCTCAGTGGGCAGGCAACAAGGCAGGAGCAGCAGCAGGTGAAGCAGGCAGAAAATGCTGGGTTAAAAAGTTGCCTGTAAATGAGGGCAGCTAATGCCAGTTATCTGGGCTGCTATTTGACCCCCGAAAGTCAGGCCACTTATGTCAGTGGGTGAGGCTGGTGAGAGCTCAGCTCCACTATCAATACAAATTTGCTGTCTGGAAGGGCTTCATTTGCATTGCACTTTCTCACACCCCTGACCTTCAGAGCCTGACTAGTGTTTGCAGGCAAGCAGGACAAAAACGTCCTCCAAACGGAAGGCCTGATGTGAAAGCTTGCTCTGGAGGATGAGAACCAGGGGCTGCCCTTCCCAAATTAGGGCTATACAGGGCTGCTGCTCAAGCAGCTACAGCAGCAGTTGGAACCAGCATCTCTGATGATGTGTTCTGGTATGCTTTCAAGTGCAGATAAGTCATAAAGGTCATATTCCTGTCTTGCTTCCCCTTTTGTTTCTGGGGGTGGAGGCAGAAATATGCAAGACAGAGTATTCCCACTGTTGTGGCTCAGGAGAGAGGAGCCACATTGGTCCGTGAAAAAAAAAATAGGAGGGAGAGCCCACCAAAGGTAAGAGTTATCCCTTTTATCTGGCAGGGAGCCATCCTCCCTCGCATGAGAAGAAAGGCTTTGCCACATGGCTTTGCAGGGGGATAGGAAGGCTTAGGTCTGCCCAGGACAACACCTAGAGTATCTCCCAGCTGGGGTCCTGAGAGGAGCCCCAGAAGTGCCCTGTCCCACTGTGCCAGTCTCAGCATGGCCTCCTCTGCCCTGTGCACGTCTGCCTGCAGCTGCCAGGCCAGGACAATCGGATATTTGCCTCTGGGAAGGAGACCTTGTGCACGGCAGGCACTGTTTGCTCTCACGGCATCGATCAGGCGGGTTGGGTGTGACAGGGAGCAGAATTTGGCCCAGCTGGCCGTCAATAGCTCTGCAGCACTCTCACTCACAGCAATTGTCACAGGGGCGACTGTCTGTGCACTTATTTTCCAACAGAGCCAATCTGAATAATTCACCTTCCCTGATCTCTTTTTGAAGCCAGGAGGGACTAGCCTTTATGACCCCAAACTGCTGAATAGAGTTATGGGAGTGACTCCAACTGGACTTTTTCCAGTGCTCTTGCTCTGCTCCTCATCACCAGTGTCTTCCCCTTTGGCTCTTCTAAGGAAAGACAGAGTGAGGGATCTCACCCAAGCTCTAAGAAAAGAAAGAAAGACTGTCTGGCCCAGAGACAATTAATAAATAAAGACCTTCAGAAAGCAGTTCCTTTTTTACTTTTCATACTCTTTTACTCCTTTCCTCCCAAGCCCTTGTCCCCTCCTGGGCAGCACAGATGTGCCTGTCCTGTTCTGTCCTACTGATGTGCTCCTGATGTGTTGCTTTATGCTGGTCGTGTGGAGGCTGCAGGAACACACCTGAAGACTTCTTGTAACCAGAGTCTCTTCTGTTCTCTAAGGTACAAGTACCCTGGGGAGACCAGTGACTGCCTGTTCACTTTAATGGGAAAATCATACTGATAAAAGGACTGTTAAGGAAATAATAATCTCTGTATGTCCTGCTGAGATTCCTGGCCAGGCTGCAGCCAGAGATGATTAGAGAACCTGAAATAAAAATGAGCAGGTTGGACCCAGGCAGGTTTGAAAAACTAGCTGACTTTACTGAAGCAAACTCCAATTTAATCATTCCTCTATTGCTTTAAAGGTGGCATATGCCGGCAGGTAAGTGGAAATATGTTTGTTTTGAAGCCCTGGTAAATGTCATATAGAGAAATTAAAATGTCAATCTGTAGCTGCATTTGTTTAATGAAAGTGTATAAACAAGGCTGTGAGCACATATCATCTCACTCCAGCATCTTAAAGGTGTTGAACCACTTCCCACTCCTCCCAATGTGCAGCCATCCTCACACTCCACTGGCAGAAGGGTTAGGGGGATGCTGATGGAGGTACTGCAGGCAAACTCCCCCAGATTAGCTTGTCCCCTAATTAATCAAACTAACTCATCCATCTGCAGCAGCTCCAGGTGTTTGCAGGGTGGTCTCAAGCTGTCATCTGCTAGCAAGCACGAGGAAGCAGGCATGTCTGCAAGGGCTGTGGGGTGAGTATCTGGCCACAGCCCCACAGCAGTGACCCAGAGTTGAGCTGGAGCAGGCATGGTCAGGAGATGTGGCCTGGCTTCACCTGTCTGACTGCCTGTGTTATTCCTTTGTTTAAAGGATGCTGCTCACCACCATGACCTCCTTGCTCTAACTGTCCTGTGGTGTGCCCCAGGGAAGGGACACCTGGCATCACCTGCCCCTTTCCAAACCTACACAGGCTGGTAACTTGCAGCAAAGGCAACCACATGGAGTTACTGTGCCAGAGCTGTTGCATTTCAGTTTCTCACTTAAGTAATTTTATAGCAGCTTCCCCACTGGAGATAAGCCATAAAAAGCAAGCAGGAGCACCAGGATGCATCTTTATGTTTACTACTGGCTCTCATTTTCCTTATAAATTCATTTTGTGCACAGTTTCAATCCCACCCCCTTGCTTAGAAGATGAACTGTTTCTATAAAACAGGTTGCTTCCTCTAGTACCAGATGATACCTTAAGAGGGAAGCTTGTATTTTACTAAGGTGCCTTTAAACAGGCTTCCAAAAGAAAGGAAAAAGGGGGATATCCTTTTCTTGCAAAAGGCTAACAGAATGGCTAACAGTGGTTTCTCAGCTTTGCCTGTGTAGTGAACTGACATTTCTAACAAGGACAAACAAAGGTGCCATGTAATGTACTAAAACCTAACAAGAATCAAACAGTGCTTAAAAAAACGAATGGGCAAACTTAAGGTGTGAACACATAGAAAATCAGTTTACCTCCCAAGGACGTTTTATTTTAGCCAATTCGTGTGATACCTGATGAAGTGTGAGCTACAGGTTTGTAGTTGAAATATGGTGCTGGTTAGCACCTGTTTTCCCAAGTTTCCCAATTTTCTGCTCCACTGTGTAAGCTGTTGTGTGACCTTAGAGAAGTCACTCAGGCTCTTGCTTCCCATTTCTACCAGTAAAATTGGGAACTTGCATTGGTCTCTTCAAATGGCAGTCTCAGGAGGGACAGGCTTTGTTGTCTGTCCTTTGTTGTCTTTACACACAGCCTGTTACTGTGAAATCCCAGCTTTGGTTGTTACTGTGCCCTAAAACCAGAATAATGCTACCCCAGAGAGCAGCCAATATTGGAGAGCCCCATTCTGCAGTCATATGTTCAACAGGTGAAATCCTTTCTTCATGCATGACTCCAGAGATTTGAATGTTCTGGGGACAGGACAGCACACCTTCTTCTCTGCTTAGGTGGAGGGCAGGTGCTGTACATGGCTGTGTTGATGAAGGCAATTATGTTCTGTGTCTTTTTGTAATCCTAAACAAGATAAAAGGTCTCTGTAGAGTGGAAAAAGGTTGATGTGGAAGAAATCTTTCAATAAGAAGAAACTGTTTAGTTTGAGAGCACTTAAAGGGTGTCTGTGTTGTTGGCGAGAATTTTGATGGCTTCTTTTTCACATCTGTTAAATATTCAGCATGGTCTTTTAGCAATCTTTACCCTTTTTGTGAGGTTGAACGGGTTTGATTGGATTTTAAGCAATTAGTTTACTGTGAGAGTTTATGAGGATTTGCTTCAATTCTGAGATGATTTCACTTTGTCTGCTTGTGGTTTTCTTCAGTTGTCTGAGCAAGTGCACCATGGTGGCAAAAGCATTTGAGAAAAATAAATGTCAAAATCCCATGTACCGCTACTGCTAGAAGTGGGAATTTAACTAAGATCTGCCAGCTTTCATAGTAAGAATTCTTGTGTGCTTTTCAGAAAATATTAGTTTAGTTTTTAGGGAATGGATAAGTCTTGTCTGTTTTGGTGTTGAATTACAGAGAGCAAAAGCATTTAGAAAGCTGTTCATTGAATATGCTCAGAAAAAAAGTCACAATGGGCTGTGGTTTCTGAGAGCAGGAAAAAGGCCAATCTTATGTCATAGGCTAATAAAATTTATTAAGCATGAAGTCACAAAAGTTGTGTAGGGAATCCTCTGAAACTGGGGGGGAATAGCAACTTACAGTCGACATTCTTAGAAAAATAAAAAGTTAAGTAAAATATTAGACAAAATAACATTTGGCCTCTCTTTGTATTATAAGAAAACCTAGCAAAGGCTGAGTATCCTTCAGAAGGGAGCATTGCTTGCTGTGAGTAACCTCTGCACAGCTCTCCTGTGAGGAGAACTCCTCCATAAGCAAGTCACAAAACATTTTCTTGGTGCACATTGTTAGTACTGTACTGAGAAATCTGGTCAGAAAGGAAAAGGTTGCTAAATCAGTGATTCCAAGTGTTTTCTAGCAAATATTTGCCTCAGGAGATGTCTAGCTTTGGGAGATGCATAAACAGGAACACAGTTGCCAGCTGCCCTGGTTGGAGGGACCATTTCAGGTGGTGAATTCAACACAAGCCCATGGGAAGCTCCTTCCCCAAGCCCAAGCACGGCCTGAAAGGGAGGTTTTGAGGGAAGCACGAGCTACCCCTGCTCTGCTGTGAGCCATTGCCAACCTCAGCAAGCCACGGATAAAGAGGAATAGAGAGCCTGGCAATGCTCTAGTGGTGTCTCACAGTGGCACCTCTGGGGAACTGACCAGTGTTTGCAGAGTCTGGGACCAGTGCATTTCTCCATGGAGCTGTTTGCTTCCTTGCTGGGGAGGGCAGCTGTTCATGCAGCGATTGCACAGCTCTGTCAAAGCCTGGTTTGCATTTATGCATGGGGACTGCACAAGGTAATACCTCCAGACTGTGGTCTATGCTGGGTGAAGTCACTCTCTGGCTTAATTGCTTGAAGTCTTTCCCCACATTTGCTCTCAGTGGGAGCAGAGTGCTGGACGTGAAGCTGTTACAAGTGAGAGCTTTCCCCCACTTCTTCTTCCTTCCAGCGTGCAGGGGAACTGGTGCCCTGCTGTGGTATTACAACACTGGAAACCAAAACCCTGAGGTCGTGCTGGATGAGCTGCTGTCTTACAAGGAACATTTAGGAGAAGCAACTGATTGTTTAAAGAATGGCTGTGAGGAAAAGGATCTGACTTGCTGTTTACCTTAGAACTATTAATTTAAAAAGTCAAGTATTCAGTGTTTCTAAAATCTTGCTCTCTGTTTTAATTTTTTTTTAAATCTGGATGATGCTATTACTGCGTTTTATACTTTTTTTTTTTGCAATAGACCCAGTTGGATTGGTAGTTACAGCTTTAAAATCCCAGTTGAAAAATTAATTATCTGCATACATCTCAGAACCAAAATCTTTGGGGGCTAATTTAGATTCAATATTTTCATGCTGACAACTTCTTAGCAGCTCAAAACTTCATCTTTCCTGCTGTAGCTCAAAGGGCTGGCATTTCTGGGTGTAGGTGAAGCTTTGTCACTCCCACGGTTAGGAAGGACATGGGAGGATGCATTGCTCTGGAGATGCCACTTTCCCTGTCTCTGAATTAATGGATTGATATGTGATGGCCTGGTACATGATGAGATGTGGTTTGCTGAACCAGGAAATGTGTAAATAGATTGCAAAGTGAGGAAGGAAGGGGTGCAGAAATCCCGTGCTGCTGCCAGGTACCCTCCTAGTGTGTGTGATGAGCTGATCCATGTGACTTGAAAATCAATTCTCACCTTGTAGTGCTCACGTAGCAAGGGTGAAAGATCATTATTCTTCCCATGTCAGCCTCTGACAGAAAGGATGAAAGGGATTCATGCTAATCCTTGTAACAGGTCCTTAAAATCTTGTCCTCCAGCATGTGCTGCTTTCCTTTTTACACTGGGAGAGTCTAGTCTAATCTGAAAATTCAGGATTTTTACTGGACAATGCACCAAAGCTGGGTTCTATCTGAGTTTCCATAACATGGAGCAGCTGGATCCATCTTTAATCTGGGGGTCAGGCAGGCAGGGACCTCCAGGCCTGGCTGTCTTTGGGCAGTGTGGGGCACATCTCCTGCCCTCCCTGTGATTTACTGCTTTTGTGTGGGGATATTACTGTGCTTCTACTTCCAAGTATTTAGTGTGGGCTCGTTCTGCTTGTTCATACCTGCTCCAACTTCACCCTTCCTCCCGGAGCTCAAAGGCTGGTTTGCATGGTGGGCTGTAGGTGAAACTTTCCAGTGCTTCTATGGTCAGAGTGGACTGGTACGAATGCACCATTCTTACCAGCTCTAACTTCATCTTTCCTCCTGTGGCTCAAAGGGTTGGCATTCCTGATTGTAGGGGAAACACTTTGTCATTCCCATGGTTAAGAAAGACATGGGAGGATGCACTGCTCTGGAGATGCCACTTTCCCTGTCTGTGTCCCGGTGCGTTGATGCGTGATGGACTGGCCCATGAGGGGATGTGACTGCTGGTGTTCCCTCTTCCCAAGCACCTCGTGCGGGCTCGTTTGTGACAGGGAAGAACCGCTTGGAAAAGCACCTCAACAGCATCCTCTCGGCGGCGGGGCTGGGGCGGACGGGCAGCACTGCCCGCTGCCGGGAGCGGGGCTGGTGTTCTCCTGCCACCGTAGCTGGTGCCGCT
>VWZS01001987.1:351227-477458 GCA_013397075.1 Rhabdornis inornatus | reverse complement strand
CGCCGCGCCATTGGCGGCAACCCCGGCTCCCTGCGATCGAAGGCAAAACTTCAGCTTCCCGCTTTTTGTGGGCTCTTTCGTTGTTTCCCCTCGCTGGGGGAACTCGGTTGTCTCCCTCCTTTATTTAAAATTTTTAACTGCGTCAGGCGAAGGCGCTCAGGGCGCCCTTATCCTAGTTGTTATCCTAAAACAGAGTGAAGGGAGAGTTGGGAAAAGAGCGGGCTGGGAAAGCCGTGCCCCGAGCGAGCCCCGCTGTGCCCGGCCGCGGCAGCTCCGCCGTGGCACGGGCGGGCGGGTCGCCGCACCTTTACCTTTCCGCGCTCCGGAGGTGCCCGCGGTTCGCTCCGTACAGCGGCTGCTGCTGGGGGTGACAGTGTGACAGTGTCCCCCGGCCGCCCCCTGCTCGGGATGGACATCTCCGTGCCGCTTCCTGGCCGGCCCGGTGCAGGGCCAGCTGGGGCGGCAAACGGGAGCTGCGAGTGCTTGCCCCGCTCCCAGGGCTTGGTGGAGTTGGTGGAGTTGGTGCTGGGATGGGTTTTTCAGAGAGCTGCGGCTGCTCCCGAAGTTACTGGTGAAAGAGACGCACTGTTAGGGCTGGCTTTGGATGTTTTGCTCTTGTCGTCTTCCTTGTCTTCCGAGTGGAAACGGGGGGATTCAAATCCTGCGTGCTGCGTCTTACCAGATGGGAAGGCAAAGGCTGGGCAGGCAGTGACCTTGGCTGGAGCAGAGGGAACCACTCTTTGTAGAAAAGTGAAATGTGGTGGGGAGTGGGGATCTTGCCTCACGGACTGCTGGAGAACAGCAGCCTTCCCGAGACTGGAGCTAGGGACTTAACTGGGACTGGATTCACCTCTAACGGGGGGAGGGAAGTGCAAGGTGCGTATAAGGATCTCCAGAAGCTAATTTTTCTGTTATCTTCTCGGTATTTTTTGTTTAGCCTTACATGTTCAAGTTTGTAATTGTCTCAGAAAATGTATTCACAGGCTAATTTTATTCCAGCGTGCTGGAAAAATTGCGTATCACCCCTGACACATTCAGCTATTCAGCTCTTACACGTTCTTCCCTGTAGTACACTCAGCCCAGTAGGTGCTTCCTTTTCAGTGAGCAACGGGATGAGGGAGCGTGCCTCTGTCGTTATCAGTGGTAAGCCTTGCAGCCTGGGGTTTCGGAATAGCTCAGCACCATCTGCGTGTAGCTAAATGCCTCTTCCTGGGTGTCACTGCACTGTCCAGGCTGCTCGTGTGGGTTCTGCGTGCCATGGGCGCACATGCAGATAGCTGAAGCATTCTCTGCAGCACTGAAAAGGCTTTTTAGCAACTACTGTGAGCTGGTAACTGTCAGAAGGGGTTGTTAGGTTGGGAATAATGGGTGTTGGCAAAATAAGTTGTTGGATTTGTAGGTTTATGTGATTTCATGATCTGTTTTCATCACCTTTTTTCTTCTTTCCCTTCTGCTTTTTCTTTTTCAGGGTGATCTTGAGTTCTTCTGAACTTGCTAGTGCTCAGCCTCCTGATGCCTCCATCTCCTTTAGACGACAGGGTAGTAGTGGCACTTTCGAGGCCAGTGAGACCTCAGGATCTCAACCTTTGTTTAGACTCTAGCTTCCTTGAATCTGCCTCTTCTGCTGGTGAGAGCCACCCCAGTTTGCTCGGCGCAGCTGTCGTGTCCCTAAAGACTGCTAATCTCACGTATATGCCCTCATCCAACGGCTCTGCACGCTCCCTGAGTTGTGGATGCAGCAGTGCCAGTTGCTGCACTGTGGCAACGTACGACAAGGACACTCAGGCCCAAACTCAAGCGAGCACCAGCAGCACCCACGCCGGAGCCTCACCCGCCTGCCCTGCCACCCAAATGGTCAACAGCAATGAGAACGCCGGCAGCCTGAGCCCGCTGGGCGGAGTGGGGAGCCCTGTCTCGGGCAGTGCCAAGCAGCTGGCCAGCATCAAAATCATCTACCCCAATGATCTGGCCAAGAAGATGACCAAATGCAGCAAGAGCCACCAACAGAACCAAGGGCCTGTCATCATTGACTGCAGGCCCTTCATGGAGTATAATAAGAGCCACATTCAAGGGGCTGTCCACATTAACTGTTCTGACAAGATCAGCCGGAGAAGGCTCCAGCAGGGCAAGATCACCGTCTTGGACTTGATCTCCTGCCGGGAAGGCAAGGACTCCTTCAAGAGAATCTTTTCCAAAGAAATCGTAGTTTATGATGAGAATACCAATGAGCCAAGCAGAGTGATGCCTTCCCAGCCACTCCACATAGTGCTAGAGTCACTCAAGCGAGAAGGCAAGGAGCCCCTGGTCCTAAAAGGTAATCCTCCTTGTTGCCCAGACACAGTGTGTTGGTTTGCTTTGCAGTGTGTGCTCTCTGCTGTCAGCCTCGCTGATGGTTGGACCTTGAAAGCATCTGTTTATCTCTGGGAAGGTCTGTGTGCCTTGAGTCACCAGTGCCAAAGCAAATGCCTTCCGTGGACAAATCATGGCGCTAGTAGCAGGGAGGTGCTTGCTTTCCTCTGAATGTTGTCCTTGAGTAGCAGGAGGGTTGAAAAGTAGAAGGAGGAGGAAATGTGCTTCCTGGTGTCTGTCTGTGCAGACAAAAGAATTTCCCCCAGTGCTTGTTCTGAGTATTTATAGCCCAAGGAGCCAAGGTCCAGGAGGGGATACTTCTCTTCTAGCTTGTCAGACTGACCTTTACTTAGCAGCCTTATTTTAGTCCTTGTAAAACTGGGCTCATAGGTGCTGGAGATGGACAGTGGGAGAGTAGAAGGAGGGAGGAGGAAAGATGAGGGAGGTCACTTGGTCTGAGGCATTGTGTCATGGACCAGTCAGCAAAACTTGAGGAGCAATCAAGTCTTGTTTTGGTCATATGGGGTCAGAATAGTGGACAGAGAGAGATAATTTGTTTCAAGAGTGATCTGAAAGTAGTGTGTTTCTGTGTACGAGTACTTATGTATGTATATGGCTTTCCTGTAAAGGCTCCTGTTTTAATATGGAATTTGGTTTATCCCTTAATGCTTTGGTGGAGATGAGCTCCACCAATTAAGGCATCATCCAAGGACACTTCCTTTTTTCACTTTATTCTCAAGATCCTATTTATAACAATGCTGCCCTCTAGATTAAATTTCCTTTCCCCTGGGTGTTTGTGCCATTCGGAGGCATGGTTGGCAGAGACTGGCTGTGGCAGTGGGAAACTATGGAAGGATTTGCTGCTTAGCTCATACTGTATGTATTTAATTTGTTTAATTTTTCTGTGCAGCTTGCTACTTCCAACCTTCACGGTGTGGCTGGAGAATGGAATGGGCTGGTACTTTATCCCTTTTCCTCAGCTGAGTTTCATGGATTTGTAAGAACTAAGGGTCCTGTGAGATACTTCTCTGTGTGTGTATCTTGTGGAAGCTTGAAATTGCTTGCTTCTGGCGAGAGTGTGGTCATGCTGGTCTTGTTTTGGTACTTGCTACAGGATCCCAGGATGCTTTTATTGAGTCTCTGGGGTCATGATGATGCCCTTCTTCTGTGGAAGAGGGAGATGAGGCGCTTGGCAGAGCGAGGCTGCCACTGGAGTCCTGCCCTTCTGGTGGTAATCCTTCTGTTGTACAGCCTTTGCAGCTGGCTACCTGTGTTGTGGTCTGCAAGCCTTCCTATCCTTAGAAAGTTGGTGTGCTGAAGGTGTTCTCTGTGTCCCTCTGAAAACAGTGTAGCTTCTCTGAACCTTGCACTGGTACTTTTTCAGTACCTGGAGTGAAATGGTGGCTGAGATGGAGCTGCAGAGCAGTAATTGGGCATTACAGAGCTGTTGGGCCCTGTGGGCAGATTGTGGCAGCCCCTTCTCCCAGCTCTGTATGCTGCTCTGGGTTTAACCAAGTGCTCGTGGGACTCCTTGGGCCGTTTTTGGTTTTCAGACACTGAGAAATGTTACCTCAAAGCCCTGCTTAGCTGAGATCCCCTCCCCAAACTAGCCTGTCAACAGATCTGGAAGTGTGCCAGAAGACAGCCCAAATCCTTTGCTTTTTTTGATAATATAGTGGTGAGCTGGGCTGGAGCAGACCTCACCTCGGGGAGCCTGTAGTGGGGAGCACCCCCATCACCGTAACTCAGCTCCCGTTCTTTGAAGTGGGGCTCCAGCTGGGGTCAGATGGAGTTGAGCATTGGATAGAGCAGCATTTGGGAAGGCTGTGGCTAAGTTTCCGAGCCGGAGGAGTGGCGCTGGCAGCGCTGGTTATTTAGTTTCACTTGACAGATAGCATTTTTTCCATCGTGCCTCGGCAGCCCCGGCGCTGGCGCATCCCCATCCCTGGGCTCAGGCGCTAAAACGAAACCGGGGGTGGCCGGGGAGCCCTCCATGCCTGGCTTTGTAACTTTGAGTAATTTCCCCCGCTCTCCGCTGACCGGCCCTAATTTATGGCCGGCCCATCTGATCCCCGGTGTTGTGTTTGCAAACACTGGTTGCTAGCCGGGCTGTCCCAAGTTCCCGTCCCCTGGTGCGGTGCCACCGTCTCCATGTTTGGTGCTGCCCGGCAGCCCGCGGCTCGCTGGCCCCTCGGGGGCTCAGCCCCATCGCCAAGCCGGGCTTTGGGTTATTACAGCCCTGCCCGGCCCCGCAGGCGGCCGCGTTTGAGTGCCCCAGGCTTCTAAAGCAGCGCAGAAACCCCGCGCTGTGATCTATGGATAAATGTATGGATGGTGCGCCTTATTAGGCGAGTTAGAAAGAGGTGGTCTGGTTTATTTTTAATGCAGCAGACCAATATATAAACCAGCGCTGTGACAAGACAGGGTTTCGTGTACCCTGTGGCATGGTCTTAAAATCTCTCTGTTCCTCCCTTTTTATCTGTGCCTCTCCTTGCTGCTTCCTTTAACATTTTTTTGGTCTTAAACGTAATGTATGCATAATTTTGATTTAAGCTCTTAAGAAGAAAGATTTGCTTATTTATTTTGCCACAAGGCACGGCAACACTTGAGACAGGCATAAATCCTCTATTTTTACAAAAAATAAACCCGTAAGAATCATGTATTTCTCAATCCTGCTACACGGGCTGTACTGCCCTGGGCTGTCAGAGCTGAAGCTGCTGCTCAGTCTGTTTATAAACAGAATAAGAAGTCATATTTCCCCAACACCCCATGACCATGGTATTCCATGTTTGCTGAAACCTAAAGGGCTCACTTTTTGTGGAGGCTTTTTTTTTCTTTTTTCAGATTTAATTTTTTTTTCTTAGCATTGGAAGGGAGGGGGGGGCAAAGCTGGTGATATGAGCCCAGTGTGCCTTCTGCTTGAGGCCAATGTCAGAGCTGAATTTGGGGACAGGGAGAGCGTGGTGCTGTGACCCTGGGCTGGGTCAGTAGCCCTGGCCCTCCTTGGTAGGGTTGTATCCCTTTCCTTCCTGCAAACCCAACACTGAGGCATCTCTTCCTTCCCTGAGCACCTGGGCTCATAGCAAAAGTGGTCTGGAATCTTGGGGGCTTGTGTGCTTGAGTTTGCTACTGGGACCTGGAGAATGGAAAGTGGGAAATTCGTTTGCGTTCAGATGAAAGATATTCTTTTTCCCTGACTAAGAAATTTAGGCTTGAAGTTCAGCTTTTTTTTTTTTCACTAGTTCAATTAAATCTACAAAGGAAACAAAAATGAATAATTGAAGCATCTATGCCAGCACATCTTGACAGCTTTTAACACAAGAGGAGTTGCCTTTGTCTCCCTGACCAGAGTCTAGTGGCATTGTCTCCATCCTGCTGTTCTTCCTCTTCCTTCAAGACCCAGCAGCAGGAGCCTTGTGAACCTGCTTAAGTATTGTGTTTAGTTTGTAAAGGCTTCTGTGTTTGACTTCAAGGAAGCAATGGAATTCAAAAGCAGAGGTGAAAAATATGATTTGCCTTTTTTTTTTTTTTTAATTACATCTATATGCTATGAGCTCATGGCTGGACTTCTGCAAAGGAGATGGGGAGGAGCCAGCTGGTTCCTCCACAAAACCTGTTTCCTTCTCTGTTCTTGTTCGCAGTCAGAGGAGCTTATTTGTGCTCTGGCTTTCAGTCTTCTCTCTGCTCATCTGACAGGGAAATAAACGAAGTGACTTGCTCTCATTATAGTGGGGAGTGTAAGACCTGCCAAGAAACCACTTCATGCTTTCTGCCATGGTCTAAGAATAGCTTCAGATCTCTTACCACACTAGAGTCACATATCAGCAAAGTTGAAACAACTACAGAGGGACTGAGATGCTTACAAAAGGAGTAATTATTTGTTTTATGTTCTCCTATATTCATGTAAATACTGTGATCAGCTGCCTTTGAAATACCTGATCTGGTCATAGCCTGTACAAATACAGTAATTATTACTGCCATTAATTATATAATTTAACAGCGTCAGTGTTGCTTTAAACCCTAATTGGATTACACTGCACAAGTGTATTTGAAAGTAAAACTTGATGTAATGGTCAACAAATCCAGCTGACCAACAAAACATGTGCCTGGCACTTATTTCCACCAGAGATCTCCACTGAATAAGTATTAGGTCATGGTTGTAATAGGGAAATGTGTAGTTTTAAAAACACTGGACGTTTCACATGAGTTACTTAACATTTAAAAATAAAGCGTATTCCCTCTATGCTGCAGAGGAGAGCTGGCCCCATCAGTCACTGGGGGAAAACTTCTGCTGGCTCTGCCAGGGCTGAGATTTCACCTTCAATGTTCAGACTCTGATTGCTGGTGCTTAAAGTGTCTTTCTACTGGAATAAATAATCTTCTTGGCCATCACACTAGAAAATTGGTTATATGTGTCATTACTTTTTGAATATAGATAAATTGGGACAATGGTGTGGCTGGGGACCACGGTCTTTACCATAATTTGAGGGCATACTTCTGCAGAGGAGAGGTACCTCTGCACTTTGCCTATTCAACCGTAATTGTAAATGTGGCATTTTCTCCCAGATTATGGCATCTGAGTGTTTGCTGTGCTGGCTTGCATGGTGCCTGTCACATTTTAATTATCCTTGGGAAGAGACCCATGACACTGCCTTGGAAAGGGAAGAATAGAAAGGAGATTCCCCCCCCCCTTGTTTTTGGCTCCCCAGTTTCTTATACCCTTGGAATTAAGAATTAAGAAGCAAACTGTTACATTAGGCAAACCACTCTGATGCTTTTAAAGAAAAATCTGGCTCTAGCTCTGTGTAGACTGGGGTAACATTACCTACAATGTTCCTGGTAGGTAGATGTTGGGTTATAATTAGCTGAATGCCTCATGTGCTGCCCTTACCCTTGCCCTGCTAGAGGTGAGAAATTCTGCTGCTGAGATCTTTCTAGGGTGGTGTGCTCGTCTGTCTTCTGGCTTTTTCTTCTTGAGGTGAATACAAACTTTTGGAGAGGCTCAGGATGGAAGGGTAGCTGTGTTTGGGGTTTAAGTGATGTCTGCATCTTACCTGATACAGATGGACTATTTTTTAATTTTTTTTTTAGACTTATGCGTGGGTGGTTTCCTTCCAAAGCAGCAGCCAAAGTTTTTACTACACTTATGAGCACAGATGTTTTAGTGAGATTGCCTTGGCTTTATGATGTGTTTGAAGTGGGGGCTCATCCCTTGTCTTTAGGCTATGACTCTTTACTCTATGAAAAGCCCCATTATAGTTAGGGGTTGTTATTTATGCAAGCAACTCAGAAGTGAAGAAACGCCACAAATATAAGCAGCATGCACACACTTCAACCCTTCCCTGCTTTGCAATTTCACCAGCCAGCCAGGAGGGAACCGCCTCTCAAATATTCAGCATCAGCTTGCAGGGCTGTAGAAGTCATGCTGTTTAAAGAAATAGATTATGGTAATCTGAAGATAACCTAATCCATCGTCCGTCTGTGTGTGAGATAAGATTATGTGTGGTGCTTTGGCTTTGTTGGGAAGTCCCTGGTGGGCCTGGGAGAGTGCTGGCTACAGAAATCACAAGGCTGACCTGAATTACTGTGAGCAGTTGTTTTTCTGAAGCTTTGATTCTCACCTGAACCAGTCTTCAGTGGTTTTTTCAGCACATCTATACTGTAAAAGTTAATTTGTTGTTATCACAAAGGTGTTTGGTAAGCTGGGGCTTAAAGGAGAGCAGTGTACCTATCCTGGATGCCACCTTTCCCTGCCTCATTGAAAAGTAAAGGCTGCAAAGAGTTCCCTTGAGGACACTGGATCAAGGTGCTGCCTTGGACATTGCATTTGCTTCAGCTTCCTCTGGCAGGCCTTTCACCTGCTCTGGATCCATTGAATGTTGGGGGTTGTGGGAAAGCTGAAAGGTGCCCTAGTGTCCTTGGGTTTGGCCACCAGTCCTGGCTGTGCCAGTCAGGATGCCCTGTGAGGAGGCAGGAAGCACGGAGGGATTCAGGGGATGTGTTTCTGCAGCTGGAAAGTCCAGGGTTGCTCATTGTCTCTTCACAGTGTGTTGATGAGTTCTCTGTGGTTCAGTAGTGAAGCTTGGGGATTTTGTTGTTTCATTTTGTTTAAACGCCATGTGGCTTTTTAGTACAGGAAACACTTTGCTTCAGTAGATATCTATGGTGAAGGCAGCCTCACATCCGGGAGCACTCTGAAGGTTGTTTTTGGTGTGTCCTCTGCTGCTTAGAAAGATGTTGATTCCCCAGGTGCCTGTGTCCTGCCAGGAGGTGGTCTCTGATCTGGTTCTGGTGCAGCATTTTGGGGCTGGAAGGAAGAGGGCAGAGATGGAGAAGCAAGTCAATCCATCATGTGGTGCAAAAAGGGAGGAACTGGACTAGAGGGATAAATCTGGGCCTAGATAGCAGGGCAGTCTCATGGCCAGGGGAGCTCTGACTAAGCCCACACAGCAGACTTGCCATGACGCATAGAGAAGTTATTTTAATCTGATTTGTTGTTGTTTGCTTGCTTGCTTGTTTGTTTGTTTGTTTTGCTGTCCTTTGCACGCTTTGTAACACGGAGCTTATCTCTCTTACTGCCATTGGTGTGAAGTGTGGCTCACTCAGGTCCATCCACAGTCACAGTGGTGCCCTGGAACAACACAGCTGGGAGATGGATTTAGGAGCACCCTCTTCCCTTGACAGTGCATTTTTGATAAATTTTAGGTTCTGATTTGCCTTCAGGTGTTTTTTGTGCTTTAAAAAAAATCAACGTTCATCTTCATGTGTTTCCTCTGCTTGGGTGAGAGAGTTGCCTCCTTTTCAAAGGAATGCTCCGCTCCCAGTAAAGAGAGTGAGATCCAGAAGGGGCCCAAGCTTCTGAGAAGGGGCCCAAGCTTCTGATCTCCTGGCACTTGGTTTCAGTGAGCCTGTCCCAGGAGAGTGCATGCAGAGAGACCCAAAGTGGCAAGTCCACAGTGGGCAGCTGGGACCTTGTAGGTCTAGGTGCCACCTAGTCCCTGTGACTTGAAGGAGTGAGCTTCTGATTGCTGCTGCCCAGGGCAGTGCCGCCCTTGTCTGGCTCAGCTACAGCAATAGCTCCTGCAGTGGGACCTTATTGGGCTGTCCCCAGAGGAGGGTCTGGGAATGGTGGGGTCGGGAGGGAACTGTAAATCTGGACAGGAATGCTCCTGCTGGGTGGGAGGGCTTGGGAGCCGCTGCTCCTGCCAGGGTTAAGTGCTGCTTTGTGTGCATGCAACACCCTGCTTCCAAGATCAGGGCTTTGAAGGAGTAAGTTGGAAAAAATAAATTCAGAGAATAATAATAGAGATGTGAACACATTGGCTCCAACTCTTTTACTATGCCCTAGCTTTAAAAAGTCTACAGCATGCCTGGATAAATTCCCACTTGATTCACTGCAACAGAGAAGAGCTGCTTCTAATTAAAGGTAATAAAAAGAAGAACAAATGTTACTCCTTGTCCACACAGGAATTATCATGTATTTTATTTTTTTACAATGGCTTAAAGGTACTTGGAAAATAGAAGATAACTTGCAGGCTTCTGTCATATCAGTCAAATTGGTTGTCTCCAGTTCATTATGCCAAAGTGTGATATTAAGCTTACTGCCTTATGTAAGCAGTTGAACACTGAAGTTTTAAAGCAAAAGGTGTTGTTGGAGCAGTTGACCTGCACTATGTTGGTGCTGGGCTCTTAATTCTTCTTGTTCTCTGTTAAGGTAATGGCAGTCTGTCTGTCTAGTTGATGAGAGCTAAGAATAAGACTTTTACTGCTGCTTAAAATTTGCTGGCATATTTTACGTACAAAACCACTCTGATTGTTTAAAATGAAATTAATCTTAAGTTCATAGGTATTAGTCCAGCAAAGCAGAGCAACATCTCTGTTGAGGGATAACACAGTTCTTATATTTCCTGGGAAATATCAGTGTTAACTCACCTGTGGAGACAATGAATTATCTTATTTGGACACAAGGGTTGATTTTCATCTGGCTGGAGATACTCTTTGTTTTATTGCTGTTTAGTTCTGGATTCTGTAAATATGTCTTTTTCTCTCCCTCCCCTCTCCCCTCTTCCTTCTTGCCTTGACTCTGGAGAATATGGATGCAATCTAGGTCAACTTTCTCTTTCCCTGTGGGGTTTTTGCGGGCTAGCCTTGTTTCTTTGACCATTTAGACTGGGATATATGAGCCAGCAGAGTTGGCCCTGAAGCTTTTGTCCAAGTGGGGGCCAGCATGCACCATGCTAGTTCCAGTAGTCTGCTGCTTTTATTTTGGACTGTGTGGCACTGGGATATGTCAAAACAGCATCCTTTGCTTTCTGTGTTTTTCCTTCATGTGCTTTGGAATACCTTGCTGGAAAATGTCAAATCAGAGCCAGGTATTGTTATTTCTAGAAAAGAGGGTAGCAACTTTTCAGTCTAAAAAGAGTTTGAATTCATCAGGAATGGATGGTACTCCCAAATGGCGGTGTGGTATATCAGCACCCCGTTTTCCTTTCACATTAATGTGCATGGTGCTGGTGTTTCTGATGTAGAGGAGCAGTGGTTTGGACTGGAAAAGAGCCTGTGTTATCCTCAGGAGAAACAAAGCAGTCTGCTCTCTCTTTAGGAAGAAGCTGTCCTGGAGAGGTTGCCCTTAAAAGGGGAAAGAGAATAAATGGATGGCTGAAGCATGAAAATGTCAGTGTTCTCTAAAACACGCAGATTAAACAGAAAGGTCCACTCCTACGCATCCAGGATTACGGATGTCTGACACAGTGCTGGGACCCTTCTCACTCCTCAGACATGCTGAGCCACAGCTGCCTGCATCCTGCTCCTGTGCTGGCTCTTTCCAGGCCACTGGCTTGAGAGATGCACGTGGTGATGGCCAGGGAGGGAGCTGGTAATAGATTAAAAAACAAATGCAACTTGGTGTTCTGGGCAAATCTGCTCAGCTCTACTTCTGTCTGGGAAAACAGACCCATAGCTCTTTGTCAATGTAAAACCATTTGTGGTATTTTATTGCATTAAAATAGTTTCTGTTCCCTCCCCCCTCACTTCCCCTGCCTCCTTTGTACATAGCTTTAGCATTTCTTGATGACCTTTTTGTTAATATGATTTCCAGTGGGAGCATTTCACAGTAGAAGTATGTATTCCTTCAGGGTTTATGCTGACATTTCCAGTGATTATTTAATTGGACTTCATGTTAGCCTGCATCCCCATGGGAACACATGCTTTTGCCATGAGAAGTTGTAATGTGACTGATTTTGAGTTTCTGCTATAAATGCTTGCCCTCCAGGGAGGGTAAGTCCAGTCCTCCTTGGTGGCTGCAGAGTCGTCACCATAGTGTGTTTGGGATGTGGGATTTCTTCCCTTATTCCTATTTACATTCTTGTATGGTTTAGTCCTTGTACCGAAATTCAGAGCAGGCCTTCTACTCTTTCACCTTCCTGACCACTCCCCAAGGATAACACAGTGCTTTGAAGGATGCTGGCTTATTTTCCCGTGAATACTTGAGTTTTTATTTTGAAATAAGCAGACTCAGCACTCCCATAGCATAGGGCAGATTTCCAGTTACAAGCTGAAACTACTGTCTTGAATGCAGAGAGGTGGTTCCAAAGTATTCAGGGTGACTTCTGGACAGGCTGGTGAGTAGTCCAAAGGCTAGTAGCATCTCTTGGAAAAGTGGACAAGTAAAGGGACAATATGGATGGGATACGTGCATTTGCGTGGGTGTCCAGGGTCTGAGAAAAACCCCTAAATATAAGACAAAAAGGTATAAAGAAAAAAGTAATTCAGCTGAAATCCAAGGAAGGTTTTCTAGTGACAGGTCAAGGAAAAAAGATTGTTTCTTTCTAATTGGAATGAACTTTGATGGTCTAGTCGTCATGAGAAGAGGAAAAGTGAAGGGGTGAAAGCTGATGGTGGAAAAAAGCAAGTCATGTGTTAAGGTGTGGGAGGCTCCTGGGGGTGATGGTGTGGTTGAAAATGGGTGGTGGTGGGATGGGAGGAGCTGAGAATGGAGCTGGACAGAGCCAGCAGCTCTGGCACAGCCTGGCAGGGGAGGGGGCTTTGGATAACCTCTCGCTTGCCTCCCTAGGATGTGTCCCTAGGAGAGCCGGCTTTGCTGTGCCTTGTGTCAGAGGAAAAAAATAAAAGTAAATGATGCCAAGGACCTCAAAAGCCAGTGGGAGAGGATGTGCTGTGGCAAGGGGTGTGAACCATAGTGAGATAAAATTAGAACTAACGTGCAAATGTGTGCACACGTCCCTTGATGCTGAGGGGAAGCCTTTCCTCTTCATCCAGCGTCACACTTTTGACTTCTAAAGGGACCTCAAAGCCATTGTGTCAAGGATGTGCTTGTGACTCCTCTAGGCCAGAATTCTTGTACAAACTGACCTCTCAGGATAGTTCCCACGAGGAAAAAACCTGACCTTGCAAGTTCTTCGGAATGCGAGGTTTTCCCTTTTTTCTATGAAGTGCTGTTGGCAGCTCAGTTCGAGGGAGAGACTAGATTAGGCTGAGTGTATCGAGGTGGAAACTGTTCTTTGGTTGTGCTGTTTACTTTTACTTTTTTATGTTTGCTCAAGGGTCAATCTTGTGCAGCAGGGCTGGTGCTGAATGCTGTGCAGGTGGCAAGGAAAGCCCTATGGTAGGGTTTCCTGGGAACATCCCACAGGCAGGTGAGGAGTTCACTAATGTCACCTGGCTGAGTGTGGTCCAATAGATCCCCACTCCTTTGGATAGAGGGGAGTTGTCCTTCCTGCTGTGTGGGCAAATACAGCATTTCCAGCCATGTCAAGGTTGCTGCAGCAGTGAGGGCAAGCCTTGAGCACTGCTCAGCTGTGGTGAGGAGCAGAACATCTGCTTGGAGAGCAGGAACACTCCATAGTGATCTGCTTGGATTGGCCCCGTTGCTCTAGAAGAAGTCTGGGAAGCAGAGCCCTGCTTGGGCAAGGAAAGTGTGTGTCTTGTGTTGCTCAGGAGAACTGACCATCCCTTCTTTCAGTGCCTCAGGATGAACAGAGCATAGTCCCCAGGACACACCAGGGACCATCTTTGTTGTGGCTAAAATCACTCCAGCAACATTTGTGACCAAGTGTGACGGCTGCATCTTCTGCTGCAAGGTGGTCTTAGCTCCTGTGCCCTAAGGATGCACCCCCAGTGCCTCCATGCCCTCCCTGACAGTTTCCTTGGTGCTCAGCATGCCTACACCTGCAGCCATAGCTGTGTTGATGGTTTGAAGAGATGGTGGTTGTCCATATCCTGGGAGCACATTGGGCTAGAAGGGCAGAATTCTGCTTTGACTGTACAGCAGCATCTTCCTTGGTGGAAGGGCCATGGTACAGGAGCAGCCTGCATGGTGGCATTGCAGTGGTGGTGGCTCAGCACCAGCGTGCCACCCTGCAGCAGGACCTCGAGACACTGGTGGCAGCATGAGGGGGGTTGGCCATGAGACCTGGGCCCTCCTGCCCAGGAGGCTGAGGAAGGAGGAGAGCACTTGGTGGGGGAAGCATCTGGACAATACCTGACTTCTATTTTTACATGCTGGAGTCATGTTTGCTTAACCTTGAGGCACCCTGTGCTTTGAATCAACCTGACACAAAGTCATCTGTTCATTAATAACACAGGAGCAGTTTAATTGTTGTCTTAGTGGAAAAATACATGAGACTGTCATCAGCTGTTGCTTCTGGCAGTGCTTTTCTGCAGTAATGTAAATAAATGAGGTCACAGGTTTAAAGGAACAGGCTGTACTTGCACAAATTCAAAGTGTTGTCTTAAACAGATACACATTAATTGTCTGAGGGTCTCTGTCCTGCACCCCAAATGCTCCCTGTGACATTTCAGCCTTAAACTCACTCAAACACAGCCCCAGGGTTTGCTGTGGTGGTACTGACAGGGCACATGCTGAGTGGGTGTTTTAAAGCTTGCCTTCATTCCTGAGTGAGTAAAGCTTGTGGTGGCCAGAGCTGTGGTATCACCAGACACTCTGCTGCACACCCCACAAGAGCCCAGCAAAATGAGAGGAGGGGAATTTGCAGATTGAGCATCTCTTCTGCTGGTACTTCCCAATGTCCTGGGATTTCTGTTCTTCTTGTGCTTATGTGTGCGTTGCTTTCTTTTTTTTTTTTTTTCCGAGATGGCTTTGTGGTATTGTAATCGAGGATGAGCAGATCCAGAAGTCTGCCTGGACAGCTTTTAAAGCCATATAAAAGGTCGGGTTGTCTCCCAAGACCATGTGCTTAGTCTAAATGTAGCTCTCACATCTGCAGTCTGTCATGTATAAAATTATGTTCCTGTTTGCAGTGGGAGTGGGAACACCTAGTACCTGCCACACTCGGAACAAAGTATATCCACACTGATGAGGTAATACAAAGGTGTTGCTTTGTGGTGAGGGTGTTTCTCTGTAGCTGCCTCTCTAAGTTCTCCCACTGGAGAGGGAACAAGGTAATTTACTCCCTTAGCTGTGGGGCAAGAGCCTGTTTCCAGATAGGAAACATATTTCAAGTGTGCCAAAGCATATTGTAAATCCAAATCATGGTTTGCTTATAGTCACACAGCCAGAAAGCAGCAGTGATGGCTGAAGGACATGCCAAAGGAGGAGGGCAGGTGTTACTGCACTCCTTATACTTAAATTCTCAATATTCTTGAATAACAAACAACAAAAACCCTAAACTAAAAAGCTGTGATGGTACAAGCAAACAAAAAAAATCCACTCAAACAAAACAAACAAACAAATCCTCAACTAGCCAATCCACTTCTGTAAATTTGTGCAGGTGAAGTTGGTTTTTCTGGATTTATTTGAAGATGATGCTATTGCAAGCCCATAGTCTTTCATAAAAAGCTGGATGCCTCATTCCTGCTGTACCTTTTGTGCCTGTTTTGCATCGTATTTGCCCTCTTCTGATGGCAAATGACAGACACTGTGTTAAGCGTGACTTTTATGCCAGCACCATGCTACTTGTCTTTTTTTATTTGTTCAGAGCTTCTTTGGCTGCTGTCCAGCTGCTCACCTGGTCAGTGCTGCTGTGAGCCCCCGGCTCCTGGGTGGCTTTGGAGCTGGGAAATCTGTGTGCAGCTGCTGCTGGGGTGCTGCCTGGTGGGAGAGTTTGAGCAGCATTTAGTGAGATGTTTATGGGCAGATGGCTGCAGAGAACTTGAACAAATGAGTGGGAATAGCTGGAGCACGTACGGTGCTGACTTAAAACTTCCCGAAAGTTTTGAGGTCTCAGACGCTCCAGAGTCTGTTGTCACTTGCTAACTGTTATGGCAGGGCAGGATGTTGGAAAATGTCATGCAGTTACAACTGCAAAAATCGTTTTGCAGCCTGAGTCTTGCATCAGTGGTGAGCAAAGAGTCCTTGGTGTTCTGTTGTATCCTACTAGATACCACGCAAGGGTTCTGCTTCGTTGATTGATTTCCTCATGGAAGAAATACCTCAGGTTCCCCAGAGTGCTGAGCATCCCTGTTTGTCCATCTCTGTTTGGGTTTGGGTAGGTTCAGCCCTCTGAACACCTGCCCAGCAGCTGTTCTGGAACAGAGCAAAAGCACTTGGGATGTTCTCTGTGCCCGTGCACAGTCTGCATCACACTGGCTGGGCACACTTCCCCATGCTTTGGTCATTACAAGCTCTGTGGAGTGTTTAAAGCCAGGAGAGATGGGCTGCAGGCAGGACAGTCTGTTGAAGTGGACATTGTCTTGTTGAGGTGGCTCATCTGCCTGTTGGCATTTTGGTTTGTCACTGCAGGTGGCTACACTCCTGAGTCCAGGTTCCATGGCTGTGTTTCCAATAGTCCTGCCATGTGTTCCCATGGGCTTTCTTGGTGGATATATTATATTGCCTCTCTACTTAGGTTGTCGCTATATGATGAAGGCTTTTCTCATATTGCAAACAGCATCTGAAAAGCTGCTTTTAGAGTACAGTGCTAGTGAGAGGCTTCTGCTAAGTTATACTTCTTGGCCACAGGTGCTGTTACTGCCTTCTGTAATGCTTCCTTCATTCCCCAGGTTTGGGAAGGCTTGGGCAGGATCAGCCACAAAACAGCTTTTGTTACAACCCCAAGTGGAGTCTCTGCATCCATGCCTTGAGCATCCTTGTGATCCGGAGTTGTGGTCAGTAGCAGTGATGTCTTACACCTTACTGAGTTTAATAAATCAACTCTTAGACCAGGCTTGCAAGAGGTTTGTATTGGCCTCTGCTCTGGGTACAGCCTCTTCTCTCCCACCTCTTCTACCCTTCCTACATGAAGATTTTAAATGCTGAAATAGCAGCTGCTTAACAAGGGAATATAGATGCACCTGGATACTTTGTACATTGCATTTACCTTCATGTGGAAAATCCATCCCTCTCTTTCTGACTGATCATTATTAGCTTTGCTTGGACCTGTTTTGGGAGGTAGTCTCAAACTTAAGAAAAGCCTGAACATTATGGATGCATGAGCTCCACTTAAATTACCCTAGTGCCTTGTAAATCAGTTTGTGCAAGGATTGTGTGTGTTGAGAATGGAACAGTACTCAGGAGGTGTCTGGGTCCTGTTTTGGGACCTGCATGACTCATATGGCAGCACAGATCCAAGCTAAGATCCTGCTGTTGGATTAGGGTTCAGCTTCCCTCCATGACTGCATCTTGTTCTATCTTTTCTGGGTACTACCAGTGTTCTTGTCCAGTCCTCCCTTGCTGATGTGTCTGAGCCACTTCAGGTTAGTAATCCTCTCCCCAGTAATGTGTTCTTTCAGGAATATTTGCTCTGAGAGTTGCTTTAAATATTGCTTGAACTGACTTTTTAACTCTCCTCTCACATGAGGAGGCAAACAAGGAGAAGAGGGGATGTGAACTGACATTAGGAATGGTGACACTGGCAAATGTCTGCAAAAAAATTATGGATGAAGATATTATATGCCTGGCTACTCCACTTGCTTGGGCATCTTCCACATGTTGTATTTGGGGTCCCTTCCCATCCTTTGCCCCGATATTCTGCTGTCTTACAAGGCAGCTGGTGAAGCAGGATGATGTCTGCCACACCATGAGTGTGTCCCTACCTGAGTGGTGAACCGGTGGGGTCCTAACTCCTCCTGAGGCTGCTTATTCCCAGCAGTCAGCAGAAGAAGTGGAAACTCTGGGGTCGCTAAAGCAGCTTTTTCAGGGGTTTTCTTGGGAATCCAAGAGTGCTATGGCTGTTGTTTAAACAGGAATATTCAAGCTGAATGGATTGCTTGCCCATTCAGAAAGACAGGAATGTGAGTTAGGGTTTAGGCTTTAGCTTAGACTATAGGCTGGGCCTGTTGATTTAGATGAGACTTCTGATAACTTGGGGACCATCATCTTGTTTGTTTTCTTGAGTGGACTGAGAAGACTTTTCAGGCTCTGCTGAGGCCAGGTGGTGCAGTTGAGCTCAGATTTTAGTCCTTGCTCTTCTTTCTACCTTGATGCCTTGTTGTAACAACTTCGAGACTAGAAATCTTCAAGTCAAATCTGTTTGCTCTGATTCCTGTAAACAGCAGAAACAGCTGAAGACAAGCACATTTTCGAGGCAGGGGAAATATTCTGCATTTTGTAGGCATTTCAAGGATTTCTGGGAAGGTACATTACTAGTAGTGTGTGAAGGATGTGAGTTTGGATGTGAAAAAGGGCACTTGCATTAGAGGGGCTCAGATGGTTGTAACCTAGCCTGGGTGCCTCATGCCCTTGGGACACAGCACAGGGCACTGAAATGGGCCTGGGTGGGTCCTAGCCCATGGGCAGGCATGTCATGGACACTTGAATTAGACATTTGAATTGCAGCACTCAACAGCAGGCAGTGAAACCCTTTGCTGTGTCCGATCCAGAGCCCGAGTTTTGCTTCACTTTAAAACCTTCACTGGATCACTGTGAAAGAGCATGGGAAACACAAGTAGCCTCTCTTTTATTTTTATAAATTTTTCTTTTTAAATATCATTATTGGGAGGGTGACATCCCGCGTTTATTTTGGCCAGTGTGGCTCTTTCTAGTAACTTCAGAGTTGCTCTCCCCCGTCCTGGATTTTTTTTTTAGCTTGCAGTTAACAAAGTGCAGTTGAGCCTGAGCGCTTGGCTCGTCTGGATGCTGAGCACAACTTCAAGTATCCCGGTACAACAGCAACGTGAGTGAGGTGGTGAGGAACGCATCCCTGCATTTCTCCTCTTTCCGCCTTTCCCTTTCGGCAGAGCCACCTGTTAGCATTACATCAGCGGCTCCCAGGAACGCCGCCGCCGCCTCCTACCAAAGGCCTCGCACAAAGTGGTAGTTCTTGCATTGTTTGCACTCAAAGAGCTGATGTCATGCCAGCTGATGTCATTGTGTGCTTTGTGGGATCGCCATGGAAACCGGGCAGGTGGGGAGCCTGCCGCTGATGTCAGTGCGGAATGAGGTGGAGAAAGAAGGTCCACTTTGCTTGCTCCAGCTCTGTGAAGCCACCCTGCTCGAAAAAAAAAATAAAATTAGAATGGAGAGGGAGGGAAATGGTGCTTGAAAAAGCCAGCAATAGAGCAGGGAAGGCACGAGCTTCCTTCACTGAGAAAGTGACTTCTCCCTCCCCCCTCAGATCCATTTCCCAATCCATTTTAGTGTCCTAAAAATAACTCTTGCTTGATATTTTCAGGTGGCTGGAACAGCAAAAGGAGAGCTGTTTGCCACATGTTAAGCAAGCACCTCAGTCGCTGTTAGGTTACAAGGAGTGGTTTTCTTTTGTTTGGGCACACAGACAGGTTCATGCTGTCCCTGGAGTGGGCTGCTCCCATCCTCCGAGCTCTTGGGTGGGGGGATGCCCTGCAGGGCTGCTAAAGGGCAGGTAAAGCTAAGACTATCCCAGCTGGCTTGCTGCTCTGCTCTAGTGTGCTGATAGCCCCTTGGCCCCTAGTTTTGGTGCTGTTTTCTTTCTTGGAAAAGCCCCTTCCTTGTGGCACAGGCCGGTAGGTGAGGCAGCCCCAGCAGGCTGATGCTGCACAGAGGCGTGTTTGTGTGCGAGCCCGTGCCTTGGCACCGTCTGCCGCGCACAGGGAGGACAGGACAATGCCTGCTGCTGATTCATGCCACCCTTGCTGTTGACAGCCCGGTGACACTGCTACAGCGGTGGTGGGGACAGCAGAGCCAGCTCCAGCCCTCATGGCCCCACTGTAGAAATCTTGGGGTGCTTAACCAAGGTGTCTGCTTGGTCTCTCTTCCCAGGAGGACTCAGCGGTTTCAAGCAGAACCACGAAAACCTCTGCGACAACTCCCTCCAGCTGCAGGAGTGCCCCGAGGGGGGAGGAGGGGGCGGCGCCTCTGCTGTGCCCCCCGTGCTACCTCAGTCCATCCCCACCACGCCAGACATCGAGAACGCTGAGCTCACCCCCATCCTGCCCTTCCTCTTCCTCGGAAATGAGCACGATGCTCAGGACTTGGAGAAGATGCAGAGGATGAACATCGGCTACGTCATCAACGTGACCACCCACCTGCCCCTGTACCATTACGAGAAAGGCATGTTCAACTACAAGCGGCTCCCCGCCACTGACAGCAACAAGCAGAATCTCAGGCAGTATTTTGAAGAGGCTTTTGAGTTCATTGGTAATTACCCTTGCCTGGAAATACTCCTGTTTGTGTTTTTATTGTTCTTATTTTTACCTGTTATGACAGTTTAGAGTGAGCTTTATGCTTTGCCAACAACTCGGAAGGCTGGTTAAGGCCATATTTCCTTTAGTTTGGGTTGTCAGAAATGCTGAGCCCCTCATATTTCTGTCCTTTCTCATCTCTGGCACATCCGGTGAAGTAGCCTGAGGTTACAATTTTTATCCAGTGATAGTAACGCCTACCTCCAGGCTTCTAAATTCAGGAAACCCCACAAAATTGAGACTTTCGTCATGCCCTCTTTTCGATTCCTTTGCATTCCTAGTTTCCACACAGTGGCTTCCAGCCAGTTTTTCATAGTGACTATTCTTAATGGTGTCTCAGTCTTTGCTAACTTAATGAGAAAACTGACAAACTTTCACACTTGGCTTGTTCCACCATTAGATTTGTAGCTTCAGAGGGTATGTGTGGTTGAGTGGATAGTGATGAAAACTTGCATTAATAAGCCTCTAAACCCTGTAGGCTGTGTGACAGAGTTCACCACAGACATGCAGCTTGTTGTGGAGATTGCTGAAGAAGTGACCCAGCAGTGTTGTTTTGGACCTCATTACGATCAACACAGCACAGCCCTCAGCCAAATTTAGGGCCATGCTCAGCTAGGCTCAAGCCAGATGGCGACTTCAAGCAGGGCTGGTCAGAGAGGACTTCAGCATGTGGTACTGAAAGCTTTTGAGGACCTTTCCTTGCCCCTCTAGATGTCTTTGTGGACACTGCTTTTGTGGCATAGTAAAGGTGCTTCCCTAGCCCAAGTATATGTCCTGAGAGGTTTGCTGAAATATGCTGGGGGAACCACTGACATTAAATTCTACTTTCTTGTGCTGAGACTGATGTAATTCCTTTACCAATACTTCAGGCTTGATGGAGGAGTGCTAGACAAAGGAAGAAGTGTGCTTGTGTGCTGCACCACAGCACAGGTCCTTGACTGACCCTGTACTGGAGTGGGTGCAGAGCCGTGTTCCTCCCTGCCCCTCTTTGTGCTGGCTCTGCACTCAGGTGCACTCAGGCTCAGCAAGGATTTGGCCCCAGCTGTGGGATTGGGTGCCAGGGCAGGAGGGCCAGGCTCAGCATGTTGTTGTGAACCATCTGCCCCTGCTGCATCCCAGGCAGAGCTGGCAGCTCAGAAGCAGGGGCTCCTCAGCCTTACCTGGCTGTGTCCTGATCCTGGTGTGCTAACGTCTGTGCTCTGTAGCCACACCACTTTAGTGAAGTGAACAGAAAAATCACTGCTTATGCTGCAGTTCAGGTGAGTTTTACCACTCTGAGCCTTTGGGCTTGTCTTCTATAGTGTGAAGGACCAGAGGATCTCTAACTCAAATTTTCCCTTGGTCCTAACCCAGCCCCAGTGGTACCAGTAGTGCTGTCAGCTCCCCAAGCTGCTGGTTACTGTGTGCCTGGGAAGGTGAACGCTTGTTTGGGTGAAGGGCAGGGAAAAGGGAACCTTGCTTTTGTCCTCTGGGGAAACAGCTGTGTCAAGAAATCCCATAAAACCTTAAACTTTGAGTTCAACAAGATGGGGAGATGCAATAGGCTAAGCATAGGTAAAGAGACTGTGAAGCTCCATTGAGGTCCCTCTGAGGTAGAAGAGAGAGATTTCTTCTCCCCTTATCCCCATGAATTGCAGGGTTAGAGTTCTCAAAACCACTGAAAGACAGTGTTTGGCTTGTGACCTTACCAAGAGCAGAGAAAGCAGCTTTGCTCTGGAAAGGTTTAGAAAGCATTTCAAAACCCATTTTACTTTCCTTTTTAATAATTACAGCTTGAGGGTCTGTCTTTGTTTTTAATAAACAAATATTTCTCCATTGAGAGTTTTTCTTCCGTATCAAATTAACCAGCTGGGGAAGTAACTGGTCTAAGCTTTCCCTTCCTCAGGGTAAACTTTAAATTGCATTTGAGAAGATTTGGAAATGTTTAAACAGCAGATTGTTGGCCTATGTTTCTTTAAATATGTCTTTAAAAAACCACAACCAACCCCAGGTTTAGCTAAGACTAAAGCCATAGGGAGTGAAATCATCAGAAACTCTCTGGGAATGTGTGTCAAAATGCGTTAGAGAGTTTCAGCTTTCTGAAATACTAACTAGCAAAAATGTCTAGAGGGAAGTTGGCTTCATGTGTGCTTTCACAGTATGGGTTGAACATGTGGAGTGGGTTGAACTGTGCTCTTGGTGGGGTTGGATTTGTGCCAAAACCTGCAAACTAAATTCACGTTCCTCCTGTGGATTGAAACAAAATAAGTAGTTTGAAGTGTCGCTTCCTGAAAGTTCCATCTCCTGTTTGAAAAGCAGGCTGTGGCAAATGAGGATGGTGTGGTAGGGACTCTCGTGTCTCATGTCCTGTTAGCATGTGGTAAGAGGGGCTCTGTCCCTGCTAAATGCTGCCCAGGGTGCCTTTCTCTAAGAGATGAATCTTGGTGGAGTGGGTGTGTGTGCGTATCCATCTCCTCCTTTTGCAGAGGCACCACAGCAGAGAGCCCCACTGAAGCTCATTTCAAGAGTAGCTTTGCAAAGCTTCAGAGGACAGGGTTTTGAGACAGATGTATTGGTATGAATTGAATCTGAAAATACCTGTTTTTTAGAAGAGTGGTTCCCTGCTTTGAAGAACAGGGAGGTTGAGGTGCTGACGTAACGCAGTGGCGTTGTAACTGAGGTGGAAATGGAGCCTGAGATTCCTCACTAAATGCTCCCTGGCAGTGAAGCAGCATCTCTGAATGCATGTTTCCATTAATAAAGAGTAGAGTGGATGTGAGGATTTTCAGTGTCAGATTGGACTGAGGGTTTTCACATTCAGTAGCTCTGAAACCTCAGGGAAAAATGTGCTGGAGGAGAAGGGGAAGAGACGCTACTGTGCTTGTAATCAAATCAAGGGACTTTTCACGTGAAGTTACTCTTAATTGCACTGAGCTTGTTCTCATTTAAAGACTGGCAAAAATCTTACTTTCTTCTGTCTGTCTGCTTTGCAGAGGAAGCTCACCAGTGTGGAAAAGGTCTCCTCATCCACTGCCAGGCCGGTGTCTCCCGCTCTGCCACCATCGTTATCGCGTACTTAATGAAGCACACACGCATGACCATGACGGATGCCTATAAATTTGTCAAAGGCAAACGACCAATCATTTCCCCCAACCTTAACTTTATGGGGCAGTTACTGGAGTTCGAGGAAGACCTGAACAATGGAGTCACCCCGCGAATCCTCACACCAAAGCTGATCGGCGTCGAGACTGTCGTGTGACGGCCGAGCTGCGACGGGGCCGAACCTGTTCTTCGCCTGGCTTGGGGCAGTGATGGGTGGGCTGTGGGGTTTTCTTTTTAGCTTTCAAAGGGGAGTTTTGTGGCAAACTTTTTGTGAATAAAAACCTTTTTTTGTAGGGAAAGGTTTTTAAAAGATCCAAGAACTTTGCTGGGTTTGGGATGCTGTTGTGATTTCCTTCTCAGACACCGGCAGAACAGGGAGGCTTCAGAGCAAAAGGAGTACTTTTTAAAATAAAAACAAGAAGAAGAAATGTTGGGCTTTTTTTTCTTTTGATTTTTAGTTTTCCCTCCTCTCTGGCTACTTGTAGAGTTTATGGCTAAGTAGTCTGTGCAGGTTCATAGACTGAAGAAACCTAAGTTGAAGACGAAAAACAAATAGCCAAAACAAAGCAGAAAAAAACCTCCCTGAAACAGAAGGGCCTTCGTTCTGCAAAGGCTTTGCTAAAGATAACCTAGCAAAATGCTCACCAATGCAAAGGAAATCAGAGCAGCTTAAAAGTCTGCAAGGTACTTTTCACACTCCTGACTCAAACTAAAGAAGAAAACAAAGTTTATTTGGCGTGTCTCATGTTCCAGTTCTATTTTTCTATTTTGGGTTGTAAGGTTTTAACAGTAAGGGACTTCGATCATTCTATGCCATATGCCTTCACTGGCTTCTTGTGCAATAATAATTTGGGGTTTGTTTTGAGTGTTCAAACCAATTAAGAGTTGGCTGCCCACTAATAATAAGATAATAATTTTAAAGTCTAATAGTGCAACAGCAGCCAGCTTGGTTCAGGAAGGATAAATGAGAGCAGTTATTTTATTCCTTTATATGATTTTGATCCTGGTTACAGTGCCATAAACCTTGTTACATATGTATATCAGAATGTACAAAAATCTAGAACAAGCAAAGTTTATTTAAAAATATTTTTCGCACAAAATATTGGTGTGTTTCAGTTGTCTATGTAAAAGAAATTTGATTATAAAACAAAAAAATCTTTTGGAAAATGTGTGTCCTTTTATTTCTTTAGCCATTTTCTTTCTATGGGATGGGGTTTTTGTTTCGTTCACTTTGGTTTGTTTTTTTGTGGCATTGTGCCTCTCCCATTGACAAAATTGATGTCTCTTGTTTGGCATCTCCCCTTCAGTGTTGCGTTCCTGTCCTCTGCTGGTGGAACATATTTTCTTTACTTTCTGCTGCACTCTTGCATCTCTCTGTAACCAGAGTTTTCTCTCTGGTTCGACTGAATTAGCACTATTGGTGAGGGCTTTTTGAAACAGACCTGTTATTTCTACAGCTCAGTAGCCATTTGGAAAAATAAGAAATAAACTATCTCCACTGATTCCTTTCTATCTTCCTGTAGTTAACTTATCTTCTATGTTACAAAAATGTCTGGTTTTTAGACATATGTTGGTCACATGTGCTTTTCCCTGGCCTCTCTATAGCCCCCTTGTTTAGCAGTTCCACAATTCCTGGGAATCATCCTCCTGGGATTTTCCCCCTCCCTCCTGCCCTTCTTCCCTTCGTGCCCCTCCTTTTCCAGCTGTGTCAGTGTTGTGTGGTGTGTATTGTAGGACTGATGTTTCTGCCTGGCAGTGTCCCTTGGGCAGCTGACTTTTGCTTTCCTTGTTTGTTGTATTCGCTTTTTTTTAATGATATGGTATAACCTGATCTGTTCTGGACTGTTACCACCTCCAGAGTTTTATTTGTATGAGCCTAAAATGAGTTAGAAAACATTTCTCATATGATTCTGTTGTGCAAACTGATCTGTCCCAGGAAGGCTGATAGCAGTGAAGGCTTTTCCTAGGTGAAAACCTACATGGACTGAACCAAGTGTAAAACAGGACCTGTTGGAAAAATCAATGTGTAATCACATTAGACATGTATATTTTTGTGGACATTTTACTTAAAATGTTGTTACTATACAGATATTTTCTTGAAACTTAACCCTTTATTAAATTATTTTTCTACTGGAGTTGATTTTTTAAACTTTTTTTTTCCTTTTCTATGATTATTATTGGTCCTTTCATTGAAAACACCCTTGGCAGTGATTGTTGCCCACGCAGTAAAACTTCTTGGACTGTGACTGCTCCTGGAGCTAAGGAGAGAGTGGCTGGACAGAGAAGGTGCCGTTTGCTGGTTGGGAGGTTTCGTGCTTTGGGAAGGAAGGAGGTCCCTTAGCAAAGCTGCTCTGCTTCCTTCCCTCCCCCCTTTTCCTTGTGTTTGAGCCCAACCTCTTCCAACTGTTCTCCATGAGCTGCAGGTGCCCCTTGTTAGGTAGGAGGGAGCAGGTTTGAAAAAACCTTTCTTCCCAGAGAACAAAAAGCAGCAGCAGGGCTGAGGGCTAACTGTAAAGTTGGTCCTTGCAGCCTGTTTTTGGCCATAAACACTGTGTAATAGTGCTGATGCTCTGCCAGGGAAACAGGTTATTCACCAAAGGGAGCATGCAGGCTGCATACCTGGGGCCCAGCGTGATGGGAAGGAGGGCTTGATTCAAAATTGATCTTCCATTGATCTTCCATGTTACTGCTTTTCTTGTTCCTGTTCCAACACCTCAAGAGGGAGGAAGGTTGTGCTGCACAACCACGACTCACAGCATCCTCTCTGTGCTTCAGCGTCGGCCACTGCATGCTGAGTGCATTAGGATGGAGTTTGCAGCTATGTAAGTACTGGTGTTTAATTCTTACTTGAGCCACTGAGTAGCTCTTACAGCCTTGAGTGAGTTACTGGCAGCAGAGGATTTGTTGTGCTTACCTCAGTCAGGCTCAGCAGTTTGGGTGCTGCTGCTCCATGCATGGGTGTGGAGCTGGAGTTTCTGCTGCAGGAACCCTGTCAGCCTGTGCTTGTCACTGTGAGGAGCAATGCTTGATTTTATTCTCTAGTGTGATGGTCTTTGAAATGATGGGGCAGGGCTGTGCAAGGCTGTGAGTGAGTGGAGTTTGCTGTGGGTTTGTTGGTAGTGGAGATGGGCTGATCAAACCCCTCCTTTGAGCAGATAATTCCTTGGAGGGGACCTCTGGAGGGTTGTGTCCCACTGAAGGCAATGCTGGGAAATGGCAGCCTGAGAATTGCTTCACCAGGGAACAGGTTGGAGGGTAATGCTGATTTTTTTTTTTTTAAGGCAGAATTTACTGAAGCTAGTAAATGATCACTTTGCATCTTTATGCTAAGGGCAAGAGAAATTTGGTGAGGGTTTGGGGAGCCCTGCCTGTGTGCATCTTTTCATCCTTTTCTGCTACCCAGAAGGTGTGCCTGCTCAGAAAGGCCCTGCCTGAGCACTATATGTGCCTAGCCAGAAAAAAATAAAAGATAAAAGATCTGCCCTCATTTCTGGGAGGGAGCAAGGCTGAAGGGATGTGGGCCAGAATTGTGATGGGTTTTAAACAAGTATTGTTATTGCTGTGGCACAGCAATAAATAACCAGAAAGGTTATTTATGACTTTAAGGACAGAATTGAGGCTTGATCACCTATTCCCTGCTCTTACTTCTGGCTGTGACACCCCTCTCAGCCACTCCAAGAGGAGGCATGGCTAAAAAAATGTGAAAATCACTCAGTAGCCTTTTATTCACACGTGGGTGTCAGTGAGACTAAGACCTGCTCTGCTTGGTGCCAGCATTGTGCTCTTGTGCAAGGTGTGCTGAAATAGGCATGGTCCTGGAAAATTGATTTCTTCATAACCCATTTTCTATTTGTCCCCTGAGTTCTTGTTTCTGAGAATATCTCCCAGGTCCTGTGAGTGGTTCCCTGAGACCCACCTTGCAAAGCAAGGCAGGCAAGGTGTTGTGAGCAAGTGCTGCTTCTGGTTGCGAATTTACTTGCTCTTCACAAATGGTGATCCAGCCATGTGTGAGACCTGCTGTAAAGCTCTCAAAGCTAGAACTGTTCAATTCATCCATCATGCAAGCTATCCTGACTTTGGGGTTGGACTTCCAGAGCCAAGAGGTTGTTTAACTTTCCATGCCAAGCAGCTCATATGCTATATTCTTCTTGGTCACACTGGGGATAACAGAATCCCCCTTCTTGTCTTGGCAGATGATTTTCTGAGGCTTCCTATGGCTTTACCTTTCACAGATGTGCCAGCAGCCTTTGGAAAAAGACAGATGAAAGGTTCCTCCCCTACCCTCTTGACAGATACAGACTCAGGGTGTTTTGAGCTGAAGCAATTGTGTGGGAAGTGCATTGGTGCCTTACAGTGAGAAGTTCTGCCAAGGACTCCTTGCAGGTAGGTGTGTTCAAAAGCACAGGCAGGAGCTGATGAGACTGAGGAGCCACAAGGGCTGTGGGAAAAGGCAGATGGGGGGAGTGTTTTGGCCTCCAGTCCTGCTTAGCCATGGTGAAGCTGGCTCCCAGCATGTGTACTACCAGCAGCAGGAAAGCCTCTGGGAACTGAAGGTGCTGATTCAGTAGGGAGGGTAAAAATAAAGCCTGCTATCTCTGCCTGAGCCAAGGAGGGAATCAAAGAGAGATAATAAGTAGTTGAGGGCTGGCTCATTAGCAGGTATCTACTTTCCTGTGGGCTGTTTGTCTGGTGTTCCTGTAGGCACCACAGAGGAGTTACTGATGAGCAGGTTTCAGATTGTTTGAGCCAGCCTGAGATCAGGGGATAATCAGTGCCATTTGTTTTCCCAGTGAGTGTGCAGCTGCTGGAAGCAAAGTTCAGGTCCTGCTGTGTTCCCAGGGGTGCTGCCAGCCCCTGTCATCCTCCCACTGCTGGATGCAGTATTAATCTCTCTGCTCAGTCCAGTGTTCCTTTTGCTGAGGGGTTTCTTGCCTCTGCTGTCTCCTCTCCTCCTGTTAGGCCCTTGTCCCAATGCAGCATGAGCTGGAAGAGCAGGCTTCTTTCTTGTCTTGCTTTAGCTGTCTTCTGCATCTTTTCCAGTCTTGTCATTCCTCAGACTGGGAGGAAAGCAACCTACAGTCAGTCATTTTTAAGGCATATTGCAGCAGGATGAATATTTGCAATGGTCTTGATGGGCTTCTGGTGTGGTTATTATCAGGCATCAGCTCTTCTTGGGAGCCCAGAGCCCAAGATGTCCTGTAGCAATTCCAGCTTGCAACTGCCTCCTTACTAGGAACAAGGGGCACTGTTGGGATGGCAAAATTGCATATTTCAATCACCTGCTGAGCATCTCTAGTTGGTCACCCAGGTGGAGAGGTGAGCTCAGGTGAGCTGGAGGGAGGAGCAGTAGCAGAACTTGCCCAAGGTGCAGCCAGAAATCCTACTGCTGACTTGGTGTCTGAGCTGCTCTGCTCTTTGCATTTTTATGGAGTCAGTGTCCTGTATGTAGAGATGCAGTCCCTGGCCTTGGAAGCTATCTGAGGTCCTGTTGAATTTGGCTGGATCCAGTCTGGCTTAAATCCTGCCCTGTGAGATGCCCATCTGTTCAGTGTCTTCCCAGGATGTGACGGGAGTTTGTCAGATTGAGCCAAGAGCCTGTGAGCTCCTGCTCCAGGGCTGGGTTCATTTCAGTGGCAAGGAAAAATAACCTAAAGGTTTATTCCTGAGGATAAGAATGGCTGTATCTTGGAGGGGAAGAGTTCAGCACAGTGCAGAAACACTTGAAAAACCTTCATGTGAACCAGAGAGCAAAATTAAAAATGTAACAAACCATTTCTGTTGGATAAATCAATAAATGAGAATTAAATATAGAGTTAAATATAATGTGACTCATATGCCTTGTCTTCACACGTCTGTACCTTAGTTTCTTTGATTGTCTATATGTAAGAAGTGACATTGGAGAGCTTGGATTTATCCTGAAGATTTATTTGTCATGGAGAGATGAAGGAGCTGTCTGGCACTTGTGAGTTTCATATCAAGTTGCACTTCTGGCAGACGCCAGTGGAGCATTTAAAGAAGATCACATTGTAGAGCAGCATAGTAAGTTGCTATAAGGATGGGCAGAGGTTTGTATGTGATGCAGGGACTCTGGATAGAGGGCTGCTGGGTCGTAGAATCTCTCTCTGGTCCAGGGCACATGCAGGTACAGAATGTCTAGGCAGAGGCATTGGCAGCAGCTTAAATGAGAGCATGTTGGTTGTTAAAACCCATTGGGGTGATGGCAGAGGATGCTGATGTGAAAAACTGAGATACTAGCAGGTGGCTGCGGAGCTGTTCATATTTTCAGAGATCTGAACAAGGTCTGGCAGTCCTGAACCAAGCTTTGCCCTGTTAGCATCCATTTGGAAGCTCTTTTCAAGGCACCCAGCTTTGATGCAGTGCTGTGCATGTAGCCCAATGCTTTGCTCTGTCTTGTAACCCTTGAACACCCGGGACAGAATTTTGCACTTCCTGATAGCAGCTTGTAGGGACTCCTTTCCAGTGTGAGGCAAACAGGTACAAAGGGGCACACTGATGGCTCATTTCCCTCCTCAGTTTTCAGCTGTGCCCCTGGAGTGGTGAGGGCTGTGGTGACCATCAGGACATGGTGCAACCTGCTGGAGAAACTCCTCTGGACTGGGGTCTGTGACAGTACCTGGAAGGGAAACTCCAGTGCCCTGGTTGAGCTGTTCCTTCCAGCTGACTTAGCTGAACTCGTATGTGTGTAGCAACAGTAACAGTCTCAGAAAGTTTGAAAGGTCCAGTTCCTACTCTGAATTTTGAAGCATATTGACAATTTGATGCACGGTCACAAATGCATAACCTTTGTCAGGGAATCTAGGCAGATAAAATGTTTACTGCTCCATAGGATGTGTATGAAACATAGTGTGTTGGACGTAAGAAAGGATTTGGTTTATTTGGAAGTCCTCTCTGCCTTGAAGTGTCATCCACACTTGTAAATAACAGCATGAAAACAGGAGGTAAGACCTCATCCTCTAGACAGGTGTTGTCTCTCCCATTTTGCAGCTGGGGCGGATGAGAGGGATCTCAGTGGTCACAGGGCAGAGTGAGGAACAGAGCCCAGGAGCTTGGATTCCTCCTCCTTTACTAATATCACAAAACCATTTCTTACACTGATAAATGTGGTGATTAGCTACAACTTCAGATGCTGAGGGCCTTCTCCTTGCAGCTGGAGCAAATTAGGTGCTCATTGTGTCCAGCTCTCCTATGAGCACTGAAAATGCCAGAGGAATTTTAGCCATCACGAAGTGACACTGAAGGCTTGTTAGTGCCATTCACCAAACCCCTTTCTTTCTTTCTCTCTAATATTGTATGAGCATTAGCAAGTGGTCCTCCACACCTTAGCTCCAGGGGCAGAGCAACTGTTCATATGGCTGTTACCTTCCTATATTTAACAAAGCCATGATTACATGCAGATATAGAAGGGGCTGATAAGATGTTTGAGTGCTCAGCAGAGAAATGGCACCAAAATAGTTGTAGTGTTGTTCCTAATTGCAAGGGATGAGCAGGCTGGCTCATTAATCCTCCCTATCAGCAGCACATAGACTGTCTGCACCAGAATAGCCCTGATCTCAGCAAACCTGCATCCAGCCCTGGCCTTCTGTTTTCGACGTATTTGGAAAAGAGCAGCTTCCAGCACAGCCCCGAAGGGACTTGCACTTGGCTGGGCTGTCCACAGCAGAGATGACCCAGGGTGTGAGGGGTTCTGCAGTGTTTCAGGAGGCTGCCAGGGTGCACACACGTCTGTGCAGCCCTGACCTGAGGCTGAGCAAGAGCGCTGCTTTGGCAGGTGCTGCAGTGCAGGCACTCAGAGAATCACGGAATGGTTACAATTGGAAAAGTCCTCCAAGACTGAGTCTGACCATTGGCTGCTGCTGGTGAGGGGTGAACCATTGTCCCAGCATCTTCCATGGTATGCAGGTCACTAAATATTGTGCAGGCAGGAGGTTTGCTTTGGGGACAGGCTAATAATGCCTGTTGAAAGATAGGGTTTTTTCCTCACCTGTTTTTCCTTCATTTTAGTTGTGCATGTTGTATCATCTTTGAAGGCTGCAAAGCTAGCAGCATCCTACAGCTCACTGCTGAGGTGGGGATGTGTCAGCTGAGTGCTGGCAGCTGGGTGGGACCACTCCGTCAGTGCCAGCCCATCTTGAGATGGGCACCTGCAGAGCTGAGCCCTTCTCCACTCACCACCTTGCAAAGAGCGTTTTGCAAGCCATCCAGTCCAGGATATGCTCAACCTGATGGCCCTCCCAGCTGAATTCCTGAGGTGGCTGGATAAAGCACTGGAGAATTAAGTAAATAAACTCTTGCTACTTTTGCCCTGCTTTCGCCAGGGTGATCGCACATTGTACGTGAGGAAGCAGAGGAACCATGGCTTGGTGCAACCTGTCAGAGTAAGGGTCACATATGGGGAAACTGGGCAAAAGGATTTCTGCATCATCCTAACATCCCAAGGAAGTTTACTATAGTATTTTTGCTTCTTCAACCTCTCCTAGTCTATGTTTCTGTCTGCCAGGTGTCTCCAGCAGCATTCCAGGCACATGGTGTATGCCCACAGAATAATGATAGTTTGCCTACTGAAATTCTCCTTTCTATTTCAGCTGGAAATGATGTTCTCTGTTCTTCCTTTTTCACCCTTAAGGTGAAAACAAAATCAGGCTTTTAATGATTGAAGGGTGTAAAAGACATAACCACCTTGCTGAAAAGTAAGGGAGATGTGAAGAAACAAAGGATGTCATGGACAGGGAAAATTTGGCACAGAAGTGAGAGTCCCCCCTCACCTGGATTTGAGGGACTATGACAGGTCTCTCCCTGTCATTGAGTGGTGGGGATTAGGGAGCACCACCTCTGGCAGTTGATAGCAGGACCTCTTGAGGTGAGCTGCTGACCAGGGATAGAAATGAGTCCTGGGAGCTGGGCTGGAGCAACCCCACTGCTTTTGCTTCACTCACTTGTTTGTGATATTGGTCTGGTTCAGAGAGATGGTAACAGTGACCAGATAGGCAGGGAGTTTCTATGTGGCCAGAAGTCCACCTTAGTCCCTGCTTTGGGCTGAGATCAGACACCTGCAGAGGGCAGTGCAGTAATTGTGTGCCCATCCAAGGGTTTGGGAACCTGGCGGATCCCCACCTTCCCAGGATGGCCCTGGGGCCAGCTGGCTGAGAGCTGGTTGGGTCCAACAGGCATCCTAACACTGGGAAACAGGGCTGGATGCCCAGCCATTGGCAGCTTATCCCACCTGAGGTTCATCTGGTCTTCCCTGCAGCCCTTTTGCCATAAAGGTTAAATTCTGTGTCCCCATGGAGGAGACTCGGGCACTTTGTCATTGCCCTGCTCACTCTGTCTCACTGTGGCTTCCTTGCACTTGTCATGAGAAGGCTCAGGTTTCTGTTCCTCATAATTTGACAGAACCTGAGGTATTTGAGGCTAAATTTTTCCATGCTGGGTAGGTGCCAAGGCTGAGCACCCCTTTATGAACATCTGAAGCTGATTTAATCTATTTCCATTGTACTCTTAGGTAATTCTCTTTTAACTTGAATTGATGAGAGTGCTTGGAATAAAATGTTTTGATTTTATTCATGAGGAAGATTAAAATAATTTAAATTTCATTAGGAAAACGATTAATTTCATTAATAGCAAGACATTGCATAGAATGCATAATTCTCCTAAGGGTTTTATTTAGAAAATAATCGGCAAGGAACCTTTTGATAAGGTCAGAGCATGTTGCTTTAACCTTTTTAGTGATGAAACTGTTCAATTGCTTACCCCCCTAAAAGGGCTTCATCTTCTGAATGCACATCTAAACTGAAATAAAGTTGTTGGTTAAAATAAGTTTTTTGGCTTTTCTCAGAACTTTTTGGTCATCTGGGAAGGAACCATTTTTAAAGTGGCTCAGGGTAGGTAGTTTTTGAAACGATGGTGTTTCTTCCAATGAGGAATGCTAACACTTCCCAGTGGCTAATAATCCCAAATAGTAAATGTGAGAGAGAGGGGAGCTTTGTCTGCCTGCCTTGGTTGTTTCACAGTCTTTGAAGGCCCCTGAGAGTGTGGAGGTGCCTGGCCAGGGACTGGTGTAGGTCACCAGCAGGAGCCCTGGTGCATAGCCCCTGCCTCCACAGCCCATGTCACAAGTGTGACCCAGGTCTGTAAATGATGTCAGAGTGCTGTGCTGACACCCTGAAATGTGGCTGCTGCTCTTCCAGGGGAATCCAGCCTTTCACTTGTGGTTGGAAACCAGATGGAAGCATCCAGCCTGGCCATGGTGGAAGAGAAAACACAGAAAGGGGCTCCTGTGTTGGGTTCATATTATCTTCAGGCAATTAATCCCACAGCATGGGCTCTGCAGTTGTGCTGCTGCTAAACCAGATTTAATGGGGCTATGGGTAGGAAAGGAAAATGGGAAAATGTCTGTGTCAGTGGTGGACAGCACTTGCAAGGCTGCTGTGCCTTGCCTGGAGGATGCTGGCAATGTATTTGTTCTACCAAGACTATCTGGCAGCAAAGGGGGGTACAAATAGACACATATCTCTGAATTGGGTGTTAATGTGAAGGTGAAATTTTCTTAAGAGGAAATAATGATGTATTCTCACGCTCGTGAGAGATCTTTAAAAAAAAATACTGACTTAGAGGGACGTTGCAGAGTTTCAGGCTTTCCCAAATAAAATTTCTGTCTCTTCAGCCTGCCAAGACTTTGAGGGAAGTGAAGCTTCCCTTCTAGATGATGGTTTCTAACAACAAACTCTATGCAGGTATTTCTGTTCTTCCTTCCTAATACTTGTCTGATCCCCTCTGGGGGAGCACTCAGACTAGAAGCACTCAGCTATGTTTACTGAGAAAATCCTTCGCTTGATACCCTGAAAGTGTAAGAGAAGGCCTTAGGGGAGTTTTGTGTTTGTAGTCTTGACAAGAGAACTTCTCCTTTGCTGTTGAGCTGAGACTGAGTTCGAGCTGGACATTCTCTGTTGGATACCCCTGTGAGGATCCAGCCCAGCTGGAGGCCCTGGAAGCTGTCAACTCCAAGCCAATATTAAGAGTAAACCACAGAGCCAGTGGTGCTGCTGTGCTTGTAGCAATGCTGTGCCCACACTCTGAGGGATGTGAGCTCCTGAAACATATCCTGACCCAGGGCTGGCCACCAGCCAGGGCTGATCTCCCTGACCTGGGAATCTCACCTTGCACCAACGCCAGGGGAGCTTTTCTTGTTTCTGCTCCTCTTTCTGGGCAGACAGGCATTTATGTGCTAAAGTGTGGTTTTAGTTCTCACTCTCAGCATTCTGTCTGTACAATGAGGGAAGGGAATTACATCTCAGGGCTCAGTTCTGCTTGCAGAAGGTGTGGAAGGAAGAAGACAGGTTGGAAGTCCTTCAAGAGAAGCTCTGGCCTAAGGAACAAATCATGGAACCACAGAATGATTTGTGTTGGAACGGATCATGAAGATCATCCATTTCTGCTCCTGCATTGGGGCACCTCTCTGGATTCACCCTGAAAACACTTGACATGCTGCATGTGGTATCAGGGTGGGAATGCTTGTTGTTACAGCAGGAGCATCCAGAGATGCAGCAAAGGTGTTCGATATTCACTAGGAATGACTGGAATTAAAGGAGGCTTCATGTTTAACACAGTCAAGAAGGGAAGAATGCAACATGTAGAATTTGGTTTCTCTGTGATAAAGGAGAACAAGCAGTAAAAGCTGGTAAAAAGACCCACAATACACTGTCAGAAAATCAGCCCAAAATGTGCTGGAAAGAGCAAAATAGTTCATAATTATGATAAGACCATTATCCTGTGAGAATCTGCCATCTAAGGTCGAATTAGAAGCAAGCAAATGATGCCTCAAAGGGATTTTAATATTTTGATAATTCAGAGATATATATTATTTAGTTGGTAATTTACCTCTTATTTCTTATAACAGCATCAGCACCTTTTTTGCAGGACAGGTATCAAGGGCATTGGTTACATTTCATGCAGATAATTCCATTGATGACGTAAAAAGTGTTCTTTTAAATAACTTCTCTGCAACTCTTCTTTATTAAAATTTCAGAATTTTGTGTCTTGTATGCACAGTTTTAGTACTGCATGGATGATACTAGGGTTGGCTCCTCTGAATTATTTTGTAGAGATTTGTGGCATTTTTTGAAACTTGTTAGCAAAATTTTTATAGACCTCACATTTTTATAGTCATCACAGCATTTAAGCAATCTAATTTACTCAAAAGCATCCTTGCAATTAGCAGTTCGAGTAAACTTTTAAGAATTAACCTACTTTGAAACATCTTACTTTTGTTTTTTGGGGCTAAAGTCCCCAAAGCTTCTAAGCTTCTGCAAAGTGAAACCCTCTCAAATGTCTGATCTTAAAAGCCCTGTGGGTGCTGCCTGAGACTGAAGTTCTCAAAGACCTGGAAGTTTTGATTCTCTTTCCACACACCGGGTTTCTCTTGCTCCTCTCCCCAGGTTCTGTGTCCTATAAATGGAAATTCTGAGATAAGAACTTTTCCCCTTTCCCCTTTCCTCCCCTATTATGTTTTGACCACTTGTTTATCCTGTTCCAGGCAGCATGTAATATTTCTCAGAAAAGGTGGTCCATTTTTCTTCCTTATCAGCCCCACTATGACCCAGAAAATAGATCAGTGAAAGTTCAAATTCCAATCTAGTTATCAAAATCAGAGTGTTGGAGTTATTATGAAATACATCTGCCTCTCTGTACCCATGCTTTCAAAATTACTCACTAATGTTGGCAGCTTGAGCAAAAGTCTGTGTGTCTATTTGAAAGTGGCTACAAATAATTACAGATTTTAAGCCTTGCCATGTTTAGAACCGGCTTTTTATCACTTTCTTGTAGTCCCTGTAGACTCCATGGATGGTGGTGAGCATCAGTGATGCTCACAGTTTGACCCACCTCGATCCACTGAGAATGTATTTTTCCTACCACTGGAAGTTCATCCTGTTGATCTTGCACTTGCTCAGCTTTCTTCTTTCATCATCTTCTCCTTACCTGACCCTGAGGTTGAATGCCACAGAAATAATCTTCCACAAACACATGGCCAGCCTGTTTTCTGTCCTCCTAATCACAGACTAACTGGCTGATTGACTAATTTTATTTCTCTTATTGAATTTTATTCAGTAAGCCTTTAAAGGATTTCTTTTTGAATACAAATAAGGGGATAATTACATAATGTAATTATTTTATTAATGTACTTTACAGCATTTTTTACCTTAATTGTGTTGAGGTTTTATATACTTACTGCATTACAGTCCTGATGGCAAGGCTGGGTTTTGAAATTCCAATGAATAACTTAAATTAACTTCTAATCAGAAAGGAGTAAACCTTATGCCTGACTACTAAGCTACTCTGACCTGACAAATTCAATTTCTGAAGCACCTTGCTCCTGTGATCTCCTCCTTCCCTAGTGGACAGCATGGTCTTAGAATTTCTCCTTGAGAAACTGATTTGGTGCTGAGTTTGGGTGTTAACTCTGGATGTCCTGTTGACTGTGTGGGTGACAGAGTAAGTCCATCTGTATTGTCAGGTCCCTTCTCAGATCCAGTCCAGCCAGGTGGTTTCCCAAAAGCTCAGAAATACCTGTGGCATGTGAAAAATGTGCCAGCAGTGAATACATTTCAGCATCACTAAATCCCAGCTGGAGACTAGAACTTGCAGTCCTCTATTCAAATATGCCTTTTTTTTTTCTTTTTTTTTTTTTCTTTTATAATGTGTAAGGAATTTAATGATTGGCAGCTCAGTCTTCACAGTTTTAATTTAAAGGCATTGCTGTCCTTGGTGTTCTGTGTGCATGGGCAGGGAAACTGAGCTACTGCCAGCCTGAAGGAAGTTCTTTAGCAGTAACAATCTTGCAGTGATCACTTGCAGTCTATGAGTATTCCATAAAAATAACAAACAAATCTGCTGCCAGAATCTATAGAAGCCTTTTCATGAATCCTGAATCAAACTGGGGCCATAGTAATTGCTGCCAGGCAGGACTGAATAGTGTTTCTTTGTAGCGTAAAATTTGGGATGAGAAAAGTTGAATTAAATACCTCAAAAGATGCAAATTTAAGACATTTAAAGAACAAGTAGCTTTCTGGATAATAAGCAGAACCACAATCCTCTCTCCACATCTGTCCCTTGTTGATAATGAAGGGGGGACTTGGTTATGAGGACATAGGCTATGGCTGTGATTGCTCAAGAAATAACATTTTCTGACTGACTGGAAGGAGTGGAAGTGGGCAGTTGTGAAGGAAAATTTCCACCAGAGGAAATGATGGGTTGGTAGAATTCTTATGCAGAGCTTAAAAAGTGACTTGGAAACAGCCTTGGGTCTGGGACATCCGTACCTTGCCTGAAAATGTTTGCACCAGGTACTGTGATACATGTCCCAGTTTGTGCTAGTGTAATGATGAGTTTTCCCAAGAGATCCTGACATTCCCAATGCTTTCCCTCACAAAGTGGGGGTGCTCAGTGAGGGTGAGACACTGTTTGATGCACATGTGAAGTGCCAATACTGAGTTACTGAAGTCACCATGTCCTTAGCCTGTTGTCCCCTGCTAAGTTTGCCAACACTCCTGGCCCAAACCTCAGTGACAAAGAATAGTGAGATGTGGCTCCTGTGCTGCCTCTGCTCCCAGGGGGCTGTGTTCCCCAGGCCTGCAGACTGGGAGCCCCAAAGGCAGACAGGAATCCAGCCTTTCATTAGAAATGTGATATGAACTGGGAGTACAGCTGGAATTAAATGGGAATTAAAATTCAGCTTAAAATGCTGGATGTCACTTAAAACCTTAATAGTCATCAACTGGTGTGAGGTACAGGCTTCTGATGACGATGATAATTTCCCTGTCTTATCTAATTAGATGTAATAGGATCAAAATATAACAATACCATTAAATTACAATAATTGCAGGAAAGTGTGAATCATAGCACAGCTAAAGCTCATGAAGCTTGGTGCCAGGTTTCATGCATTCATTGCTGGAAGTGGCTAAAGCAGCAGCTGTGGTGAAACACTCCTGATGGAGAGGGGTGGGTGACTTACATGGGGCTGGGTTTGGGGTTTTGATTACACACCAGAAAACAAGGAGCTGACTTCTTCAGAGGATCTCCAAACTGACTTTTTCTCTTCAGCTGGTTCTTTTTCTGGTTGTGGCTGGGCAGAGCTGGGAGCATTTGTCACCATCCTTCAGGATCTGATGATCCAAAGTCCACATCTTCCCCTGCTTGGTGCAGACCAAGCAGGTAAATATGCAGGATGAAGCTCCCCTGAGCTTATCCTGGGTTTTCCTGGAGGGTTACCACAGGGTGTGTATGACCAGAGAGTGAGAAGTCCTTACTTTCCTCTTCCCCTTTCCTTGGAGGGAGGAGGTTCTGCTGTTCCCAGCTGGAATGCTGAGGGTGCTGTGTGGAAGTGCTATTGTGAACAGGACATGCCAGGGCTGATGGTACAGGCATTTCCCACCCCTGGATGGATGAGGCAGATGCTGGTTGGAGGGAGCTCTGTGTGGAAGTCACTAAAGCAAAATTTGGGTGGTGATATTCTCTGCTGAAGATGCAGGGAGACCTTCTGACCAAAGAATGACCAAATGGTCATTATGACCGAGTGATAGGGCAGAAAGGTCAGGACATTATCTTTTAATTTCCACGACTGGTAGCAAAGTGTCCAGTTTGGTACCAAGATTTCCAAAGGTGAGAACATACAGAAAATTTTTGGTGAATATTTCTGTTTTGACTTGCTTGGTGGATGTGCTTGTTCAGTTCCTTCCTGCTGTCTGTGGTCCTAAATTCTTGTAGGGCCTGACTAAGGAGGAATGAGACAGATTTGTGGGTGCTGGGATGTTTTTATGACATGGTGGTGTGCTTGTGGAGCAATAACTTTGGACAGAGTGGATGTCAGCATTTGGCCTTGACAATTATGTGCCTGTGTGTGAAAAATGCAGCATTCCTGGGGAAAGAGTAGTGAGAGAACCAGGGGCTGTTAAGGGGAACCACAAAACCAGCAACCAGCACGATGAGAACATTGTGTCTGAGGGCAATGTGGTTCCTGGGAAAGGTTTTAGAGACTGATTAATTTTCTGCCTATGCAGAAACAGCTTTTGGGTGCTGCCAGTGGTCAATAAAAGCCCATCCATGGCTTCATGAAGCCAAAGCTTACCAAGTCCTAGAGTGGGACTCTGTTGGTCTGACGTGTATTGGGGTATATGGGGCTCAGTCCACGTGTGTTCTGATCAAGAGATCCTACATTTCCTGCACTCAGGCTGTCTGACTTCCTCAAAGACACTGAAGATGTTTGCTCTTCCTCAGAAGGATGCTCTCACAGCGGGTAGGGAGGCAGCTCTGAGAGTCAGTGACTGAATTACTCAATGCCTCTGAAGTGTTTGTGGGTAGAGGGAAGGATGGAAAAGCAGAGGAGATAATGACTGTGCTGTCTTGGCAAGAGCAGGGAAGGCACAAGGATGCAGAGGAAGATTGACTTGTCTCTAGGATACATTAAGACACTACATTCTGACCTGTAAAATGTGTGAGTTTTAACAACACAGAAATTAGAGGGTTGATGTCCCTAAAAGCAGCCACTGGCATGCTTTCATTTCATTATGACCATTAAAACGTGCCATGTCAAGAAAGCTGTGCCTCTCCACCTGCCGGTGCACAGATGTCCAGTTGGACACAGCAATTATTGATGAGCAAAGGCAATAAATGCCTGCAGGGGGGGATGTCTGTGGCTTCCTGTGTATTAGCAAATACTCTCCTGCTGTCTTACAGAAAATTAATGAAATCTGAGCAGTGGGAAATCAGCGCTGTGTTTTGGCTGGCAAGCAGCAGTGTGTCGATTTCCCTCTCCTCCCCCCACCCTCTGCAAATTATGAGGTGCCTGGATTAGTGACATAAGAATGAGTAAGGTTTTACTGAGTTTGCTTACATAAAATCTAGTCCAAGTACATTTACTGAGGGGATACAGTTTTTCCTAGCATGAAATCACAGCCTGCTCTGGCAGTGATTCCCAAGCCTTTCCAGTAGGCAACGCTCCCTTTCCTACCTACCACCGAGAAGGGCAGACTCAGCCCCATCTACCCCCAGCCCTCTTAATGAGTCCCAGGGGAGAAGCATGTGTATTTTACGGATGATTAGTAAATTCTGTGAGACACAATCCTAATATTGCTCCAGGCAGTTCTTATGAAAGCACTGCTGCAAATAAATACAGATGCCCTTTATATTTTTTGTCTTAATGTAGAACTGTTCATCTCTGAGCTGTGAACAGGCCCCATCACTGCCACCCAGCAAGAAAGGGACATAAGCTTGCTCCCCAGACTTTGTTAATCCACTAGCTGCGTCTGAACAGCCACTTTTAAAATAGCTTTGGATTTTGACCTCCTTAGGTCCAAACAGACAGTGTTATCTCAGATGCCAGCTGCATAAAGGATCCTCATGTGTTTCATGCCCCTGAAGCTGTCAGCCAGGTCTCTGGGCCATCTGAGACCCCCTCTGGGGCAAGGCACAGAAAATCTAAAGGAAGGTTTTCCTCTGACACAAAGGAAAGCTATGGCTTGTTGTTGTCTAGATGAATAGGAAATAGCTAAGGAAAGGGATTTTAGGGATAAACATAACAGCACCCTAGAGAAACAGAATGCTGGAGACATGGGGGGGACTGTAGCAGTAGCTTGGCCATGTGCTGTATGTCCTGTGATATGGAAATCGCATTTCTGTTTTGCTGTCTGCATGGCAGTGCCCCGTGTCCCCTGGCAGAGCCTGGGCTGAGAAACTAGCAGGAGGGCTTGGGGTGCTGCCTCCATCCCCCAGCAAGGGAGATTACAAAAAGGGTACAGCTGCCCACCAAACGAGAAAAGAGAGATATTAATTTGCATAGGCGGTTAATTTCATTAGGACATGAAAGCCCCTCACTCTTGCTGGCCTGGAACACAGCTCCCTGGAATGAGACAGCAGCTCCCTCCCAGGGCTGGAGAGGGGGAAGGACAGGAGCTGTGTGCTGCAGGGGAGGACATAGGTAGTACCCAGCACTTGAGCCTAACTCAACCTGCCAGGGGATGTCACACTGATGTGCAGGGACACATCCCAGGGAACATTCATCTGGCAGCTTTGGACTGGACTTGTGGAGGCACCTCTGAATGCCAGGTTCAGGTAGTTCAGCGTTTCCCACTCGTCTTGGAGAGGAGCTGGAGGATGTGCATGTGTGTGTCCCTGGCACCACAGCATTCCCTCCTGTTTGCAAACTGGGTGCTCTGTGATTTTGTGTACACTAATTCTTGGCAGCTTACATAAACAGGCTTGCTGCTGCTGCACGAGCAGCAGTGGGCTCCAGCTCTCCTGACTGTGACTGCTCTGCTCACAGAAATAAATTGAAGGTGTTTTTAAGTGCTTCTGACTTTGAACACTGCACTGTGAGCCAATCTTTTATATTAAAAATAACACTTTCTTACAGAGTCTGTTTTGGAGTGCCTGTGTATCTCCGCTTCCCTTCCCTCGTCTGTGCTTAAATAAAGACTGATTAATTAATCAGGCTTTTCTCTGCATAAATGATGAGGATCTCTGGCAAGCAATGTGATGCTGCTATCTTCATGCTGTCCATTGAAATCTAGGGACAGCAAACTACTTGCAAATCACTGTCAGTGGTGCAAGACAGTGCTGTAGGTTTTGAGCAGGGGAAATCATGCATAAAGTATTGGATAAGGGCTTTATTTGAATGAATCTGATTTTTTTTTTTAAGGACTGGAAAATTATGTGTTTGCTTCACCTAACACAAATGGATCAAACTTTAGTCCTCTTTACACCTGTGTAGTGCCAGCACAAAGTATTAAACCTGAGCAAAGCAATATGGAAGTTTACAACTGCAAAACTGAATTTTTCATTTTTATTTTACAAGGACTGTGCACCATTTCATTTTTGTTTATGACTTGTGGAGGGTCCCTTTTTCTTGGTTCATTTTGCTTGGTTGTGGGGATTTTAACCTCCGTATCAATTGGAATTCGTGCTGGAAGCTTTTGGAGCTCATTCCTGCAGAAAGCTCTGCCTGGGAAGATGAAGAGGAAGGATTGTTTGATATATCAGTAATAAATTAGATCCTCTTATCAGTGTGACTTATCTAATAAGAGCCCAGCATGGTGTCAGGAAGGGTATGCTATATTCTCATTTCTGTACTGACGTAGTAGCCAGCCTTGCTAATCATTTTGTCTCCTCCTGCCTCTTCTTTCTCACTTGCAAATTGAGGCTGATGATGCTTTCCTCCCTTCATAACGTGCTTTAAAACCCACAGGAGGAGATTGCTGTGGATGATCAAAGGGGAGCCTGATTGCACTGTTCAGTACATCAAAAATGGGGTTTATTACATGAGTTCTACTACTGGAAAGCTTGAATTTACATTTACAGTGGTATGAGTCTGACTGAAAGCTCACTGACGTCAATGCAGGGCTTTGCACTGGTTTCAAAGGACATTAAATGAAGCTTTATATAAAAATGCATGCTTCATCCTTTTTGCTGACTGTTGTATTTTCTATGTGTAAAATCGGACTTAATTCACTTGAACTATCAGAGGATATACAATGCAGATTTTGCAGCTGGAACAGGCAGAAGGACCCCCCAAAAATTTGGGGCAGAGTTCTGTTTGTGGTGGTCTTAGAAAATCATGTAGCTCTTTCTCGTCTCTGAAAATAGCAAAAGCACTACTATAAAATAGGGATTGGAATCCTGATCTTCTCCCTCTTCAGGCTACAAAATGTATGCTGGGTCTATCCTGGCAAATCCCTCCCAGTGATTGAATGGCAGGCATTCAACCTGCTAAAAGAAGAAACAACATATGTGGGCACAGAAAATAGATAGAGGCACTTCGTTAGGAAAAACCAACATAATGTGTGCTCTTGAATTAATAGTGCAAGAAGAGATCAGTGATTACATATCCACTGTCCATTCCCCTTGTTTGTAGTGTCCAAGGAGACTTTTGTGCAGTAGGCTGAGTGTGTATATGAAATCTCTGCCCTTGACATTCATGCTGCCCATACCTGACCCATGGGAGCAGTGAATTGTACAGATCAGTGAACACACCCCTGTTAAACTGGCAGCCTTCAAAGACACTGCCCTCCCTTCCACACATGCAAACAAAGCAGCTAGAATCTTCTTTTCTAGATTATTCCTCCTACCAGCCAAGCCTTGATTTTTAAGATTGCCAATTATCCCTTTAGAAGCAAGTAATAATCCTGAAAATCTTTATTCTTTTTACTGATTACAATTATATGGTAGCTTTAGCCTCCTATTTTCAGCAGCAACCCAAAGGCAAATGCTCAGCTGAGTTATTTCAGCAGAAAATCAGACCCAAAGAGGGGTAAACTGTGGCTGGGAGTTGGTCTGCCGTGGATAGAGGTATGGATAAACTTGCCATGGACAAATCCATAACTGTGGAACAACACTTGTCTTGTCAATGCCCTTGTGGCACTTTTGGAGATAGATGCTCACCTACTCTGATTTCTTTTGGTGTGTTTTCTGGTTCTTGACTCTAACCTGAATCTGGCCTCTGCCTGCCTGGAATTGCAAAATGATCCTCATTTCCCTGTACCTTTCTCAGAGTCAGTCCACCTGCAGCAGGCTGGTGGTGAGCCCTTTTCCTCCTGAAAGGTGGTTTATCCACCCATTCCTCAGAATGACCACACTTATGGACAGTGGCAATTATGCATAAGGTTTGATAAACATGTGCAGTATTTTCTCAAGCTCTAAAACCAAATTGCTCTTTTCATCATCACGCTGAGGAATATCATAGGTTAGAGACAGGTAAATATATAGCCTGGCTTTCAGGTGTATGTCTTCTACTTCCAAGAAACAGCTCTTTCAGCAATCAACATAACAGATGTACAAACATATATCCATATGGAGCTACTGTGAGGCCATGGGATAACACAGAAGCCTTAAAATGAATGAAAAGTATGTATTTGGGGCAACAATATCAATTTCCATTTTAAGAGTTTGGGTCTACAAGCAGAATTGTTTGGAGAAAAACAGGGATATAAGTAGTGATTAGCTCTGGTGTTGCAAAGGTCAGAAAATTTCCCCAGATTTAACTATAACACAAAGTCTACTTCAGAACTGGTCTAGAGCATAAATGAGGGCTTTTTTCCAGATGATGAGGTTTTTTCCCTCGGCTGAGAATCCATCACAAGGTATGGGATACATAATCCTAATGATCAGTCATTCCACTCTTGCTATGTGTTTTATTTCCAGGATGAATTGGCCTAGATTCATCTTCCATCAGTCCATTCTCACTATATTTTTTGTTTGCTGAATGTAAGAGCCATTAGTTGTGGCAGTTGTGGAAATTGCTGATTAAACTGTGAAGAAAACATTTGTAATTTTTTTTTCCATAAAGACTCCAGGCTGAGTTGTGTACATCCCTCCATCTTTAACTGTTTTCATTATCCACTGAACCCATCACATTTCCTGACTGCTTTCTAGGCATGTGGGTACCAGAATGCAGCACAGCAGTAGCTGCAGCAGAGCCAAATGAGAGGTAATTTGGCTTCTTGATATTCCCCTGTTTACATGCTTTGATTATGCTGATCACACTAAGTCACAGTGGATTGATAAATGCCACCAAGTTAAGCCTTTTATAATAGTTGCTGGTTGCCTGTGAGCATGGCCTGGGTGTACAGAACCACTCAGGGGTACAGAGCCACTCAGTCTCCTCTCCCAGAGCAGGAGATTGTTCTTGGCTCGTCAGCAATTCAGGCCAGCAGCCATCACTGCCTGTCCTCCTTCCTTGCTGATCCTCAGATCCCTCTGTCATTTGTAACCCTGGACTGAGAGTGATTCTGTTTGTGCTGCAGCTGACTAAAAGTGATAAACAACACTGGGTGAGGACCTTTTGTTCAGAATGCCACAAAAACCCACCTGTGTTTGGAAGGGATCCTTTATTGCCTGCTGGAGGTCTGATGTCTGCCCAGGTTCAGAGCCACTTGGTGAGTGACACATGGATCAGTATTGTCATCATTCTTTGGTCCAGGAGGGAATTTATGGCAGAAGGGCAAAACCTGTGACCTGTGTTCCAGTCCCACACCAGCCATCCTCTTGTCTTGGTCAAAATTGTGCCTTTCTGGTACAACATTCCTGTTCTTGCTCTCTCCTGGAGTTTCAAAGGTTTCAAGATTCAGTTTCAGTGATCTAAACAACTCTTTGGGCAACTATTTTTAAAACTTGAATCCCCATTAGCTTTTGTTAACCTTCGCCTGTTATTTTTATAACACAGGGTATTTCATCACCATATGATACCATATTTCATCACCATATGATAGGAGCTGGTGCTCTCTTACCTATTTCTGTAGCAGAGAAACATCTATCAACTACTACTGTATTTTCTTAATTTTAAAGATCGCTCCCTTCTTTCTGTATTGTTTTCCTTTCTTAGCATCCTCAGAAAAACCCAACCCCCTTTATTTAGCATTAAATTTAATGTCTTTTCTTTTAGTCATCTCTTGCTTCAAATTTAAATTTGTATTATTAGCTAACAACTTCTGCACTTGGCTATGTGTTACAGCTTGGAGTTTTAATGTTGTTTCAAGTGTACAGTTGCTCACTTCTCCTCTTGAAGCCAAGGACTTCTAAAGTTGTTTTTTTTTTTAATGTGAACTCTTCATTACTGGGTCACTTAGTAAAATGCTGTTAAATGATAGTTCATAACGTTATGTGTCTCTTTTTTTTTTTTTCCACGTCACTGTCAAATATTTTTAGCTGTGTGAAATGGCAGGAAGTAGATTTAGATCAGCAGTTTGGGCTGTCCATTTGTGGTGTTCAAAGTGAAGAGTCAAAGCACTCACATGTACCAAAGTGTCACCGCTTGGTTTCCGGTTGGATTTTTTTGCTGTCTGCTAGATTGAGCCAAGATACAGAGTCAGGAAATGGTTGAAACTGCTGCTGATAATGTAAAAAAAAAGAAAGGACATATTTTGGTTGTGGCAGTTTGACACCTCTGAGGCAAGATCCTGGTGCTGAAATGATGGTCATGATGCTGAAGGAAAAAGATGTGTTAGCTCTTGAAGCCTCTCTCGCTCATCTTCTCCAATCACTTGCATGATTTTGGAGGTCTGTAGGAGATAATGAAACATTAATCTGCCCTGCATTTTTTCAGAGCATTGACTCATGCATTTGTATCTGTTGGTGGGATGTCAGTGACAACAGCTCTGTATTTGACAGAAAAAGCTATTTCTTCCAATTAAAACCTGTCTGTATACACAGTTGTAGCCAAGAACAGATTTTATTGCTTTCCCCCTGGAGTCTCAATTCTTTTTCCACCGTTCTTTATTCCTTGCTTTCTCTCTCATAACCTGTTTCTGTCTTGTGGTATTTACATGCTGCTCCCAATAACATCTATAATTTATGAGTCTTACTTTTGGTGCACTGAAAGATCAAAACAATGTCCAAAGAGCATGACACAGTAGTCTCAGCTTTGATATTACTTTATTTTTAGTTGTTCTCTCTACACAGAGCAGCATGACATTTTCTGTCATCTCCTGCTACAATTTTTCTAGACTGTATTGCCTGAAGCCAAAATGATTATAAATTTGTATTTTTGAGGTGGACTGTTTTAGATTTCACTGAGATGTTAGCAGCAATCACTCCTGAAACAGCTGGGTTTTTTCCCCATGAAATATTTTAGCTACAGATTAAGGCAACAATTTTGCTTCAGCCTTTTTGCATCTTTTTCAAGATGTGTCAGATGAGGTTTCCTTAAAAGCAAAAAGCAAGATAGTAATGAAAGAAATATTTTCTTCTTTCTTTCTGGTACTTGTTCCAGTTAGCACCACACTAGTTCTTGCTCTTATCAGCACTCAAGGGCTTTCCATAGAGAAGAGAAATCTCCCCAGTGGGGAAAGCAAGTCACAACTTTAGACAGCAGATGAGTGGCAGAACTGGAAACAGAGCCAAGTTTTTGAATCCCAGTCTAAAATACTGCTTGATTGAGCAGGCTAAAAGGTATTTTTTTTTAGCCTAAACTGTGCCCAATGGTTTCAGTATCTTCAGTTCCTCATTATGCTCTCCAGTGAGCTACAGGGAGGGAAATGTTCACTGGGGAATCTGCTTGGCTGATTCCAGACAGTGTTGCCAGCTGTGGGGAAAGCTAGGGTGCAAAACTCTACCTGCCCCATCATAACCTTTCCAAAATTTGCTCTGTGCTCTATTTCCATGGTCCCCAGTCCCAGTTTGTATTGTGTGTGCAGGCGCTGAATGAGAAGCTCAGGCTGCTGAAGGACAGCATTTATCACAGGACCCTGCAGGTGCTATTTCCATGGGGCTTGTTTGTGTATTTCTATACTTACATTCTGTATGAAACCTAATCTGAAGCACTTTAGTAACAGCTGGATCTGCCAGAAGATTTCTTTGAAAACTTTCATGAGATCAGGTGTTTTTTATAGATAAAACACCTTATGACCCCATTGGAAATGAGAAGTCCTAATGATTGTGCCATGCACTCTGGATTCCCAGGGGGAGGTATTTTTAGTCCTGCCATTAGCACTACCAGCTCTAGCCTGCCAGCTCTCCAGCAGACATTTAAGCTTTTCTGGAAGCCAGTTGTGTGCTGGCTCCACAAGCCCAGCCATGTACTTGCCTTGGTGTGCCCAGCTCCAGGGCTGCTTGGCCAAGCATTCCCATTCTGGCTCCTTTGGGCACCCTCACTGCATCCAGGGCCAAGCTGTGTTCCACCTCCTCCAATACAGCCTGCCAGACACTGCCCAGGCTGGTTGGCAACTCAAAATATTCAGTGAAAATGTCATGGCCTTCAGTAAGCGAGGGCAGAGGGGTTGGAGTGGACAGGAGAAGAGAAGACTCTGGGGAGACCTTATAGCACCTTCCAGAACCTGAAAGGGCCTGCAAGAGAGCTGGAGAGGGACCTTTTACATGGAAAAGTACTGATAGGACAAGGGGGAATGGCTTTAAACTAAAAGAGTGTAGGTTTGGATTGGATATTAGGGAGAAATTCTGAACTGTGAGGGTGGTGTGACACTGGCACAGGTTGCCCAGAGAAGTTGTGGATGTCCCATCCCTGGAAGTGTTCAAGGCCACTCTGGGCTTTGAGTAGCCTGGTCTGGTGGGAGGTGTTCCTGCCCACAGCAGCGGGTTGGAACTGGATGATCTTAATGGTCCCTTTCAGTCCAGACCACTTTGAGATTCTAGATTCCATGTCTGGCAGGGTCTTTGGGAAGCTGAGAGCAGCAGATCCATTGAGAGGAAAAACATTTCAGGAGGAAGAAGGAAAAGAGAGAGAGAGAGTGAGGATCATGTGTTTGCTCCTGAATTTGAAGCAGAAAGAGAAATATGATAGGGTACTGCTGGGAGGATCCAGCAAATGCTAAAAGGATTAACTGTGAGCAAGGAGGGTCATGGAGAACAAGGGATTTTACACTGAAATAGGGCTAAAAGGCAAAAATAAACACCACAAACTGACCAAAAACCCCCAGAAAAGCTGGGGTTTGGGGAGAGAGCTATGAAAAGGAGAAGAAGCTGAATGTCTCTGTTTGCCTGGGGAAGTGAGACTAGTTTGTTTCTTAACCTCTTTAATATTTGACTAGATGTGAAATCAATGTTTTATTTGTTTTTAAGATACTGTCCATTGTAGGGCACTGTCTGCTAAAGTAGGGACTTTCACTCAAGAATTTGGGGTAATAAAAGGAAGGGATGAGGCTGCATGTGCAGGGTAGAAGACCCGTGATTCCATAAAACACAGGGCAAATACTTAGTGGGTAGGAAGGTCCTGAAGAGGGTTGTTTGTGAGTCAGTAAGGCCCATAATCTTAGAAGAAGCTCAAGTACCCTTATCCTCCATTTCCAGTGCTGGTATCCATGGCTCATGGGAAATATCTGTGCAACCCAGCTATCTATAGTTCCTACGTAATATGTAAAATTTAAATGCCTAAGGAAGACTTTCTTAGAAACCAGAGTATACTTGTCATGCTATTTAGACAACCAGTATTTCAGGGTAAGAATATAGAGATATGGACTACAGCCAGGGGGATAAATATGTATGGCCACAGCACAATGTGACTGAATCCCATCTGAGAGTTCCCAGTGCTATGTCAGTACAAGTGTCTGCTTCCCTCAGTCAGAGCTGGATTCGAGGGATGTGTCCCATGAAGGGAAAATGCTACTGTAAACTCTTGGAGCTAGGAAGGTGTTAAAACTCAGCTAAAATATGAAGCTGTATTACATAAGGTTTGGAAAATCCAGATTGCCTCTCCTTGGCTAATCTGTCATAGCCATCTGCTGGCTTGCTGTTGTCTCACAGCAAATACAAGCTGGCTTAAGTTAGTTTAGTGGGGTTTTGGGTTGTGGTTGGGGTTTTTTTGAGCTAGTTCAGTTACAGTGTACTGTCTCAGATGAGAACAGGCCTAAGGAAAGTCGGTGTGACACACTGTGTCACAGCGTTGGAGATCACAGGCTACTAGGAGCAGCTCATAAGGCATAAAATAATCCTTATTTTGGCAGATTATAAACTCTGAAATGTGAAAATAATGGTATTTAAAACCACTTTCTGTTCTTGCTATTCTGTCAAAAAAACCCAAAAAACAAACTAGTGCAGTGGATGCAGTTGTTGCTCAGTCTCTATTGACTCTTCATGTGCAAACAAACCAACGGATGAGAGTCGGTGGCTTTCTGTCCAACACGTCCCCCCAGGCACAGAAGATGGGTTTGCTGTCCCAGCCCAGCTGTCACGCAGGGGGTGACAAACCTGCTCCTCCCAGGAATGTCTGAAGTGGGGTCCTGAGCTGTGGCTCAGAGCAGCGATTCAGGGAACGTGCGCCCTGAGCACAAGGTGTGGGTTTTTATGGTGTAAACGTGGTTAAAACTATGGGGAAATCACTTCCCCTCCCCTCCCCCCCCTTTAAAATTAAATTACTTATGAGAAGGCATCAGAGCCATTTGCATAGGCAGAAGAGATTAGGGATGGATTGAGCAAATAGATCAAAGCCTTCATTTTCTGTCCACGTTGCTCTTGGATCGGTTTCACTGCACAGCTTTGGCATTGCATACAGGTGTGCTGGGAATGTGGCATTCCCTGAAGGGGACCATTTTACATGAAATAACTTCCCCCCTCCCCATGCCTTCGATTTGGTTTGCACATGTTCCACCAAGCTTCCTTGACTGGATGTGCCTGTCTCTGTCTCGCTTTCTCTGCCTCACTTGGGGGGAAGCTGCTGCTGCCCACTCTGCAGAGCCAGTTATTTCCAGCCATCAAACCAGCTGCAGCCAGAAACTTCCTAAATGTCATTAATTTGTAGTCCTGCTCTGCAGCTACAAGTCACTCCAGCTATGTAGGTCCTGCACCTATTTATAACCTAGCAATCTGTCTCTGGGGGCTTTGTGCAGCTCTTTGCTCCGTGCCACGTGGGTGGTAATGTAATAGCTGGGTATATTATAAGATTTCCTCTACCACTTTTTAGAAGCAGCAGGTGCAGTGTCAGCAGACTGCTCTGGTAATAAAGTGCAGGTAAGGTGGGAGCTGCTTTGTGGAATGCTCCCTCCTGTCTCTGCTGCACCATCTGATGTTTAGACAGTGGTTTGTTTGCTGCCCCTCTGTGTCAGTGAGCTCCCAGCTGGAACAGACCACAGAAGATGAAATACGGTGATGGAGAGGTGTCACTTTTGCAGCAGGGAGCAGCTGCAATGCTCCCTGAGAGTTTTTCCATGCAAAATCTGGGGGGGAAGATTCAATATCACTGTCTGCTTCCAAACCAGAGCATGGCAGTGCTGGCTGCTGTGTGGATGAGCACCCACCCCCAAGAAACTCCACATTCTGAAACAAAATGGTTTAAGATATGCAGGAGATCACAAAGAAATGGCAAAATGACAGACAGCACCACAGACAGAGGATGTAGGGCAATCAGCAACCTCCAAGCCATCAGGTTGTCTGTGGGTAAATTGACAAGAGAGCACTGCAATGGAGACACATTGTGGATGCCTGTAGGAGTTCCTCAGAAAGAAAAAAGTTTTTCTCAAGACAGTCTAGCCTACAGGGAGTACACTAGGGGCTTTGGGAGTTAAACCCCCAAATAAAATCAGTCTTGGGAAAAGCAAAAACAAACGTGGACTTCTTGCTTATGGATGTTCTTGCTTGTGTGTTTTATCCAGAAGCAGGTGGGGCTGGAGCTTGGAGAAGGGAGATCTTTTATCTCTGCCTGCACAGGGAAAGCAAGTGGGGGGAGAGAGGAAAGGATGTGATCTGGCCACTTAAGGGAATTCTCTGTTGTCTGCAGTGATATGCTCCTTCTACTCCTCTACTTCTTTCATATTGTGTCTGTGGATCTGAAGCTGAACAAACTCCTGATGTATGGGCTTGCTTAGCTCAGCCAGATGCCTTCACAGCTGCTTTGTGGCTCCTGAAATGCTTGAAATGGTTAATTGGAAAGGCAATATGTCATGTTTCTTGGGTGAGATATGCCATACAGACAGTTTAGAAAACACCCAGGTTTTGTGTGTGGGGACAGGTTCCCCAAATGCTCAGCATTTTCCCAGAAGCACATACCTTGTCTGGGTTGGGGTATGGGGTGCAGAGCACGTGCTCTGGGTGATATTTTTTGTGCTCTGGATGATAGTTTTTGTGCTCTGTGAGCCCCTCTGCTCTGGGAACAGCTGAACTCGGATCCACCTCTCCTGTTGTGGGTACAGCCCTGGGAAAGGGAATACATTGCACCTATTATTGGCAGTGACTTGAAGGGAAGCCAGGCTATCCCACATGTGAACCTTTGAGGATAAAGGGAAGGCTATTTCATGGCTGAGGGACAGCTGCAGCTGCCTATGCCTGCTATATTACCTAAGAAAAGCTTCCCAAAAAAAGCACCCAAACCAACACTTTTTGATAAGCCAAAACTTTAAGGATAAGTGTCAATTCAAGAGAAGGCAAAAGCTTTCTCTAAGAAGAATGGTTGAGGTAGTCTGGGACAAGGACCTGGTGGGGAAAGCACTGAGACAGAGATGCTGTGGGGGAAGGAGGACAATGGCCCAGGAATGGTGAACTTAGAGAAAATGGAGGAGCTTGGGAGGGAGCCAAGTGCATTTGGGGAAAACTGAGACTGGAAAAAGAGCCAACATAAGCAAAGAGTCAGCAAGCAAGGGACAGAGTAAAGAAACCTGGTCTAGGATGGGTCTGAGAAAGAACAGGGCAGAAGGACCCGAACACAAAAGCATGTCCTGTGCAGGGTCTAAAAGAGGGCTGAGCCTTTGTCCTCCACTGCCAGAAAGCAGCTGCAGAGCCTGGAGTGAGGACCTGGCCCTCAGCATCCTCTGCTTGTTGAATGGCTCAGGACAACCCACTGATCCCCTCTGCAACTGAAGGGCAGAAATCTCCTTTTTGGGTCCCTGCCTCCTGCCAAATCTCACTGAAGGGACCTGGTGCACGCCCTACCAGCAAACAGTCACAGCATTTGGGACATGGGACATCCAGTGTGTGGGGGAAAAGGAAGGTTTGCCTCAAAATCTCCTTACTGAAAAACGCAGAGGCTTGGCAGTAAAAAGTAGTATGGCACCATGTAATTGAGGAATTCTTGTAGTAGACAAGATCACCTTAAATTCTTCCTCTGACCAACTTTTTGAGTGCTTGACTTTTTAGCGTCAATGCCTGTTGGTGGATATTTGGGCATGCAATGTAGCTATGGAATTCTATGCAACAGAAGAGGACAAAAGCTTTTTCCCATCTTATAAAGTGTTCATGGGATTCACAAAAAGATCTTTAGTTGGTAATTCTGTGTCTTGGCCTTTGAATCCCCTGGTGATTACTTTCTAGCATGATGTAATTCCATTTCAGAAAGGGAAACCCAGGCTTTGAACCAGGTAGACAGATTTTGCCTTTCCCTACCATGATGTCTTTTCCAGATGAATATTCTTACAGTGTTTGGCCTCTAAAATTAGACAAAGGAATCACTGAAAATGTAATGCTTCTCAGGGGTGTGATGTCATTCACACTGTGTCATAACATGCCACAAAAGGGCAGTAATTCATGGGGCCCTGCCTGGTGCTACAGTGATGTGAACTCCTCTTGCCTGCAAAATGTGTCTGGGGATGATGAAGCTGTTGCAGGCTGGATGCTATGGGAAGGGGGCACAGGCAAAAATTTTGATGAGCTTTAATACAGTCCTTATACTCAGCTCTGGCATTCTCATTGTTTTTCCTGGTCTGCTGGCACCTGAATGCTTTGTCTTTTAGAAAATGGTCAAAAGCTTTTCCTGGGGCTGAACACCCAGGAATGAGTGTCCAGGCAGGACATGGATTGCTGTGTACAGGGTCTTGCCTGTAAATTTCAGGGGAATAGATTTTGATGAAGAACTGGCTGACTGGAACAGAGGAGAAATGGTTTGACCCAGCACACGTGCCTGCTGTATTTAATCAGCATTACAGGGGGATTGAACCAAGATCCCTATGGGATGCTGCTCAGCCAGGCTTTCACACATGGAGTGATGTCCACGGTGAGGTTACGTGGCAGGCAGGAACAGTGGGAACAATGCCCTGTAATCCCACCTCTGCCCACACTTCCATCCACAAGCCTGGCACAAGAAACTTTCCCTGCCATGCAAACAATTGCCATGCCTGAAATGGGCTGCGTTGTTTCCAAAAACTGGCTGAAACACCCTTATTTTTGCACAGCATGATTTACATGAAATTTGCAGTGTGATCCTGCAGCTGTTATCCTACCAGGACAGCAGCAACCCACACTGTCTCAGGCTACAGGGTCCTACATGTGATAGTTTCCATAACCCATCATCCAGAGGGGAGGTAAGGGTTCAACAACAATAACTAGGAAAAGGGCTAAGGGCTTAGAGGGAGATCATGCTGCCTTCCTCCAGCCAGATCCACTGCTCACCAGCCAGCAGCAGCAGCAGGCTCATGGCACTGTGATATGCTGCTGTGGGTTAGAGTTATGCTATCTGGCTGTTTCCATACATAGGACAGAGCAAAACTAAAGAACTGCATAAAATGAACAGGCATTAAGCCTGCATGTTTTTACGGAATTTATTCTGAAATCCTGGGCAATGCAACAAAACTGGGCTTTTACAGGCAGTTCCTGGCGTCCTTTCCATACTGATTCCTAAGCTTGCTACTTGGAATTGAAATTATCAGCATGGTTAAAAATCCTATGGGTTTATTGCTGCCCTACAATTTCCAAAAACAGAAATGTAGGGGGTACCAAATAAGACTAGATAGGTGTTTGGTCTGACCCAGAATGGTTGCTTTCACAATCATTCTCTGTCTCTTCCCTTGGGAAATGGGGCTAATGGCTGTGTCTGCTCTGCAGCTGAGGATGTGGCTCGAGCCACATGTCTCAGGAGGCTTCTGGGACTGGATAACCCACAGCTGCACTCCTTGTCCCAGGTCCAGGCTTATCCCAGGACCTGCTTGTTCTCCTATATGACCTGTTGGCCTATTTCTAGCCTTATAGACCAATCTCAAGGCAAAACATAAAGGAGGGAGTAGCACAGAATCATACAAGTAACAATGGATAGCCCCATTGCACCAACCTTACCTGAAAGAAAGTCAGATATCTGTCTCTCAGCTGTGATGAGTGACTCCCTCTGCTTCTTGTGAGACTTCTATGAAGGACTGCACTTTCTGTAGAAGGTATAGTGTTCTACTTAAAATGGACAAATTTTGTTGACCTTCCCATAGGCTTGCTCTTTGTGTTCTGGACTTTTGAAAGTATGCTCTTAGTTACAAATAAAAAGTTTTATGTTGGATCATTCCTCATTAGCTGTTCAAAGGCTATCCAAGGTGAGTTCTAGTTCTCCTAACCATCCTGCTCTAGCCCTTCCCAGCAAATTTCACTATTTCAAAGAGGGCACTTGGTCTTTGACTTCACCTGTCCTGGAGCTGGGAGGGTGGCAAAGTAGGTGACCCCTTCCCTGGCCAGTGCACCTGGAGCTGGCTGTTCAGAGCCTGCATTAGAAGACTGCTTGTCCAAATGCTACCAAAGACATGACCTCCAACACAGCATCAAACTTCAGCTGAAATGCAGGTCTGATGATGTGTGAAAGTACAGTAACATAAATAAGATGTTGGCCGTAGACCTCCTGATGACAGATGTAAGTGTAAGTATGAAGGGTGTTTTCTAAAAATAGCCTGCATGGCGAAGGTGCTGGAAGTGCTGGCTATTGGAGAGGCTTAAAAATAGGTCATAGATGACCAAAAGTGTAAAATAGCAACATCAGCAACATTCATTGTGCAAGTCCAACATTTCAGGGCACCTGGACACTTGGGATCAGCTGGGGATGAAGTGGCACCTGTGTGTGATAGATCTTTCTGCAAAGGCAAGATATGGGATGGAAAGTCAAACTGGGTTTACATCTGAAATGCGCATCGGTTGTCCATTTAATGAAGGGAATCATGTTTTCCCGCCTTTAATTCCACATAAAAGAGGAAGAGTTTCCCCAAATTTTCCCATTTTCTTTTCTACTTTTCTCTTCTGAGACAGTCCCTCATTTGCTGCCAGTCTGTTCCTGCTCTGGGTAGTGCTGTAGATGTGTTTTCCCAGTGATTACTCTGGGGGAAGATGTGACAAACTATATGCCTCCTCCTTACAGCTAAATCCTGCTCTTTGCAGCTACATCCAGGGCAATCCCGTAGGTTTTGGTGACAGGCAGGGCTGGCAGAGTATAGGCTGAGCAGAAGGGATGAGACCCTGTGTCCGAGAGTGCTGTATCTGTGTCAGCTCTGCCCTCACTGCAGAGGTCCCGACAGGGCAAACACACACAAAAAAGACTGCATGGGTGTGCCTGGAGTAGCCTGAGAGTTTGAAGGACCTGGGCTTGCACAAACCTCTCAGTCAAAAGCTGCACAGAGTGAAAATAAAAGCTGAAGCAAACTAAGAACTGAACAGAACCTGACAGTATTTGATATGTAATTTCACCTTACAGTGGAAGATGTGAGAGGTAGGAGTTCAACCTTCAAAATGAACCCCAATACCCCCTTCATGCTCCCCAGTGATCTTTACATAATGAATACTTGAAAAACAGACGTGACCGTGTTCTGGACCTTGCACTCCTCTGTGGTACTGGCTGAATTGATGTGTAACACACAGACCTGCCACTGCAATGGGTGAGCATATGCCAGTGCCATCCTCTGGTATTTCAACTATAAGAAATCCGATTTTTACACAATTTTTCATTGCCCATTTTACTTGGCACCTGTATTGAGACGTTGTCTGTAGGCAGTGTAAGGGTTCTTCCATTCCCTCTCTCGCCTCCAGTGAGACCTTCAATCCATGAGAAACTCCAATCAAACTATTTTCTACCTGCTCATATCACTTGTTTGTTGAGCAAGAGCTGCAGCATTTCCCTCAGTAAGAAAGTGCTAAACTATTTATTAAAATAGGAAATCCTTCATTATTTAAAATCATAAAAGGAGAAAATAGGAGCTACCTTTTTGGACCTGAATGTGCTCTAAGATCATTCTTCTAATAGGGGTGTGGTATGCAAAGAAAGCACGGATGGAGGTTTCTTTGGTGGTCTTTTAGGAATTTCTAGATCAAATAGTGTTGCTTGGCAAGTAGACAAATATGTTTTATTTTTTGTAACCAACAGATCTTAAAACACTGTGATCAACAGCCCTACAGACACTGAGGGCTGAGTCAGAATAGACGTTGGGTTGCTTTTTTTAGGGCACAGCAGCACTCTGATTAACTCTTTCAGTGCCCTTCTGCCACATATTAGCTCAAAGTAAAGGATTGCAATGGAACAAAGAATTTTCAGGCTGAGACGTGGTGATTCTGTGCTGGCTGGAGATCACAGACTGTCAGATGTTTGCTCCCAGCCCTCTACATCTCAGTTGTCAGGGCAGAATGTGTGGGTCCCTCTATAGAGGCTCAATGACTCTGCAGTGGGTGTGCTTGTGCTTACAAAGGTGATGAGCTTGGGAATATTCATTTTTCAAATGATAAATCCTGCCTGGCTCTGAGGTTCTTCCTGTGTATGAGAGAATACAGCTGTGTTGAGTATATTTGTGTAGGTGTTTGTCTGTCTGCATAAATTATTTATGTAAAGTGGGAGTATTTTGATGTTCCTCCATGAAACAGCCAAGCTGCTGTAAAACAAGTCTTCTCTACAACACCTTTTGCAGTCCTCTGCAGGCTTAAACAATGTTTCAGGGCATGACTCGACTGCCTTGGCAGCAATGAACTGTTGGGGTTACTGGGAAAAAAATAATACAAGGAAGTGCAAGTAACAGCTGCACTGAGGAGGAAATTTTGTGACTGTTTTTCACTATCTTGTTTAGGGCAGTGTTATTAGGGAAGATCCTGCCAGTGGGATGGTTTTTTCTGTTTGCAGTTGTGCAACATCAAATTCATTCATAGCCACTTTAACCACTACTGTAGTAAGTCTTGAAACAAAGAAGTGTTGCTTAGTGATTCAGCTGTGGGTAATGGTGGTTTCCATACACAGCATGGCCAACATTTCCCTAGGAGGGTCTTTAAATCCATCTCATGGTGCTGCTGCACTGCACTGGAACTTCTGGAGAGGTATGAGAGGCTGCAGACAGAATTTTTTGTCCCAGGCACTAAATGTTCAGTCGTGACTTTGCAACAAAGATGTAAAACAAGAAACCTGAGTTTTCTTGAGCTTGCTCAGTTATGTGTTTAGCTAGCAAAACAGGAAGTGATGTCTGCTGTATGAGTCTCCAGGGGCCAGCCTGAGGAATGAGGGCAGAGGGCCACATGGGATGGAAGGCAGCATCCCATAGTTTGAACAGCACTGGCCAAATCCAGGGCCTCTTGGTCTCCTTCAGCAGGTGTTGGAGCTCTGGGCCACATGGCTGCTCTGTGTGGGTGCAGAGCTACAGTTAAACTTTCCTTTCTACAGAATTCAGATGTACTGAAACAAAGGGAAGTACTTCTTCATGCAACAGTGGCATGAACCTGTCAGATTCCTACATTAGTAGATTGGCTGAGTCGTTCTGAGGCTCACCATCAGTAAATACCCATCATCTCCTAGTTTCAAGGAGAGGGAACAACAAAAAAACTGCACAGTTTAGTACTGACCCCTATTTCAGACTTTTCTTCTTTTGTCTGTTTTAAGTTAAGGGGACAGAGGAGGGAGGAATGGGAGAGGAAGTTAGATGAAGAATCCTCCTTCAGGCTCTTGAAGAGCTGCAACATTTGCGTTTATTTTTTTTAGGTCAAAAGCTTCTCCATCATTGGTGTTAGAGAGAGACCAAGCTGCAAACACACCTGGGAGTGCCTCTGCTGCAGGGTTTTGCAGTCCAAAGGAACAGTCACCCCTACATTTCTCTAGCACTCAGCTTTCAGGAGTTTGCTTTAAACATGTTTGAAATATCAGATGGTGTATCAGAAGCTGATACTTTGATCTGCAGGGAAGTGATGCTGAGCCATCACTGGAGTATTTTTTCTGTGGGAAAACTCCAGTTTAGGAAAATGTCATAGCAGGCTATCAGTTCTGGCATGAAACTGCTAGCAGGTGGATATTGTGATGGAAAGTGTTAAGTGGGTTTTGCTGTCTCACTGGCTTGTTCTCTCTCTTACATAAAAGAGAAGTGGGACCTGCCCTCGGGCTACAGTGAGAATTTGGCTTTGGTGTGAGGTGGAGAACGTGCAACAGGGACAACAAAGCCTGAAGTGAAGCCTTAGGCTGAGGTTTTACACAGTGTATTGAGAGAAGTTAGGGAAATGTTATTTTAGCTTTCCAGGCCTGATCCTTAGCCTGTGTGACTGATTTCAGTGCAGCTCTTACAGAAAGTGTAACAAGGGAGGTGGAAGGAACTCCTAAATGTCACATGCTGCCACAACCTGGAACTGGCTTTTAAAGATCATCTTTGAAAAACAATTGTCTTACCTGCTTTTGAATTCTGATGCAGCCAGCTGCTGCCATCCTTGTAATGTTGCACTGGGCTTGGCTTTAGAGGTCTTTTTCTCTTTCCCTGCAGTTTTTGACTGGCCTGGTCTGGGGAAATGGCTTTCCTCTCCCCTTTTGCAGTGATTCTTTACATTCAAATGGCTTTCATCCTGAATTCTCCCATTTTTCTTGGTGGAAGAAGGGTTAGTGTGGAGTTTTGAGGGGTTTTTTTGCTTTCCCCAACCAAGTCAATACTCCCACATATGTGGTATTAAGAGAGGCGTATGTGGAACTAAGGGAGTTTGTGTGCAGAGTGTAGCCGCCTTTTACTGAAGTTTTTGCAGAAGTGGCAAGATTTATAACGGGGAAAGAATGAGCAACAGCTTTGGCTTGGGAAGAAAAGCAGTAGAGCTTTGGATCCGTCCTGGATGGAGAAACTCTTGGCTGTGCTGCAATAGAAAGTCTACAGTAAGAAGATTCCAGTCTTTCCACTCAGAGTAAAGGAGATAAAACAATGTTCTGAGCCATAGATTTTAGCTAAACCAGGCACCTACTATAAGCAAACAAAAAGGAAATGTTAGAATATTGTGTTTAATTGGGTATAAGTGCTTCACTATTTATCTATTTCGGTTTCCTCCACTCCTCTGGGCATCCTTGTAAATTAAAACACAGGGATTTCCCCACAGCTATAATTTAATTTGACCTTCTTGTGAAGGAATTTTAAAGTGACATTGCACCTCAAATGTGAACATATTCCCTTCAGCACTGCTCCTGTACTGACTGGAGTGGGAGTACTCTCAAATCCTGGCTGCCCAAAATCTGCCAGCCATGTGTGCCTGTCCTGTTCCTAACCCAGCTGCAGGGCCAGTTCCTTTGGAGTGACCACTGCTCTGCCTTCCTCCCTGATATTTCCATCCTCACTGTCTTCCACTGCAGCTTTAGTGGAGCACTGGCAGGGCTGTCACTGTGGATGTGGACAGGAGAGTACAAAAGCTGAGTCAGCTGTGGTGGGGGCTGCTGACTAATTCCACAGATTTTGGGCACTCCTTTGGACTCTTCTGTAAACACTTGACCATTTCAGGCATAAGGACCAAGTGCTCTTGGCAATATACTGGAATGATCATGCCTAATCTTGGACCTGACACGTACATGGCTCTTCACACATTTGAAAGCAAGGCTATTAATTAGTTCTCACAGCTCTAGCTGTGAAAGATGATCACTTTGCTGTTGAAAAGAGCATGCCGAATTAAATAAACCATCAGAAAAAGCAAGGGCACTTTTCCTGCAGCCTTCTGAAAACAGAAATAAGTTCTGACATTTCTGTTTTATGGGGAAGCTTGAGGTCCAGAGAGGTCAAAAAAGCCCGTAGGTACTGAAGTCCCATTCACCTTCTATTGTAGGTACCAAGTCCACACTGGAAATCTCTGCAAAACTGTGCACTACCAAAAAGCAATCTTGCTTTCACACCAGTTTATTTTTGAAAATATCTCTAGCAGAATAATCTGGTGTGTAACTAGATGACAAACCCAGTTTATAATAAAAATTAGTCTTGAGTCTTTGTTCACTGCATACATAACTCCCACTTTGGGATTGCTTTTTTCAATTTGCTTCCTTATTTTATCACAGTCCAGTGAGGGAAAAGTAAGAATGAAGTTGCTAGTCCTAAAACAAGGTGTTAGGCAAGGCTGAATGCAGGAAGCAAGTTGAAGGGACAGAGTGCAGCTCAGCCTTCCTGAAGGGATGAAAGGATGGTTGAGGAAAGCATGACAGTCACCCACTGCCTTGTTCCTCTGTGCAAGGTGTCAGTCACTGTTCCAGCCTCTGGTGCTCTCTGGCTGTGCAGGCTCTCCAGGGTGTACAGAAAGAGCTTTGAATTCACCTGTGTTTGCAAGGAGAATGGTGTCTTCTGGACATTCAAGGTAACATGTCACCCTGGCAGTGAAATGATATGAGTGAGGAAAGGAAGACCTGCCACTGTAAATTTAAGGTTCTGGCCTGTGTTTCCATAGCAGGCATTAAAGCACAGGATGAAGCTCACATTCAAGATGGTAATTCCAGCCTGCTGCAAAAATTCTGTACCCAGGCAGAGCAGCTAATGCCCCTTTGCTCACTCACTGTAGCTTCAGCACTGTGAATTCATTGAGCCCATTTGAATTAATCTTGGTTTATGCCAGTGCTCTGGGAGAGAGGCACACACAGGCTACATTCTGGTTTGCTCTTGAGTGTTGGGGTGCTGTCACACACAGCATTTAGATGCAAAACAAGAACAGAGATGCTGACAGGTTTCCCTCAGGCTGTGGATATTGGTTGGTGGTCACTGAGCTGCTGTGTCCCCCTGCAGTGGAGCAATTGCATTGGAAAGGGGAGTTCAAATAGGATAACTCACACAAGTTTTGTTCAGTGAGTGGAGGGTACATCAGACCCATGTCTTCCACAATTTCCCAGAATTGTGAATAGGACACAGAACCTTAACTAGGTTCCTCTACCCCAGTTGGAGAGGTGCCACCAGTGTCCTGCTGGCATGCTTCCTGACACCTGGGTCCCACCAGCAGCAGCATGGCAGGGCTTGAGGAAGCTGGTAGTAGCAGCATAAGCAAAGGAAAACTGAGTCACATTTTTATTTAAATGAGTGCAATGTGATTGGTATGTTTGGCTTAACAGCTGTTTATATCTCATAGGATGGATTTGAAAAGCAGGTTGTATTTTCTCTCCATTAAGGTGTTTATTCTGCTTAATCAAGTGGCAGAAGGAGAACATAAGCTCATTCCATTCACTCACTGTTAAAAATATGTGAATGATGAGTGGCTGAAGAGATGGGTGATGTATCATGGCCAGTCTGTGCTGCATTAACTCACTTGTTTATGGTTTTTGGCTAGAGCTGGCCTGACCAAACTGGGTGAACCAGGAGAGATGACAGGGAGAGCCCTGTCAACATGTTTTGCCTCTCCTACAGAACTGTGACCTCACTGCAAAGCAGACTTCAGTGTGAATACAGCTCTATTCCCCCAGCACTTCCATGAGTGTGGATTGACAGGTTAATCCTTTTGTGTCCACACACAGGTTATGCAGCTAAGGAGTGGGAATAAGCAGAGGATTGCTTCCAGGTTAGAGCAGAACAATTTCCTGCCTTTCTGGAGCCATGATTATGCTAAAAAATGTACTGATTGGAAAATGGAGGCTAATGTTTTGAAGATGGCAGCTTCCACATCCGATAGAAGCAATATTTGCATTGGAGGGACGTGTGCTCAAACTTACTTTGCTACTTCCCTATTTAAAGCAAGTATTTTCTAACAGCCTGTACTCTAAATAAGTCAGGTTCCCAGAGCAATAAAATTCCTTTAAAACTTATACCTTTGGGCTTAATTACAATTTTCTCCTTGAGAAGCACATGGCCAGCACAGCATATTTCCCAGCCAAGTAGTTCCAATTGCTGCTTGAAAAAGCCATGATGCCAAAATGACCAAAGCATCCACTGTTTGGAACAAACTAGCAAAAATCTGTCTTTCTCCCAGTTGCCTGTTGCCGTTCCACATATGAAGATGACTCTCTACAACCCTTTTCCCAAGTATTCTAATGGAGCAGGAAAAGACAGAAGTGTTTTGTGCCAGGGGGATGGGTTTTGAGCCATCTTTAGCCCCTGGTGAGTTACCTGTTCCCAGGACTGCTGGCACTGCACCTCCCATTTGGGAGCCAGCGCTCCATCATCACCTGCTGCCAGTGAGCCTCCAACGTGCCTGTGACCTAGAAAGATAAAAATACCCTGATAACAATAACAGAAATTTTGTGGGGACCTGAATGAGGAGCCTTGTGGGGTCTATGGCACCAATGAAATGAGAAGCAGGAGTCATGGGGTGGGTGGTTCTACACTTGGAATTGTTCCATTAATCCACCCAATCTCTCCTCTTTGTCCAGGATCCTGTTCAATCCCCTCTCCCAAAATTGTTGTAAGTATCAAGGTAATAACAGTGGTTGTGCAAGATCTAGCCAAAACCAAATGCCTCTTTGTGAAGGTCCCTGTTCATTACTAAGAAATGTCCTGCAAAATATCACAGTAATCCTAATGGCAGATCTTCTCATCTGGCTCAAGCTACTAATTATCTAGAAAATGTTGGAAGGAGATAATGCTGAGCCCAGAAAAGCAAATCTGATTTCTCATCAATCGATCAATCAATCCAGTATCTATCAAGAGGAGGATGGGCAATACCTACAGCCCAGCCCTACAATGCATTTTGTGCTCATGACGTTGCTTTAAGGGGTAGTATTTAATCCAAGACTTACTTTTAAAGTTAAAATGGTATCTGCTGCTTTCAGTAAAGAAGAAAATGGTGCCACCTTCTTCAGATCCTTAAAAAATCTCATAGAAAAAAAACATCTTCTGCATGGGTACAACACTGATGCTCCTAAAGTGTTTTTTTTAGGAACTGCATGGAGGTACAACCAAAGCAGAGAATCAGTTCTCTGTCAGTGCACTCTGATAAGATACAAGCACAGGTGGAGGGGAGATATGGAGATATATCCTGAAGAGAGGATCTTTGATCTTTAGAATGGGTCTTCATATTTGTTTATAAAAAGCTAAGGAAAAAAAAAAAAACCCAAAGCAAAAAAACCAAAAACTTTTAAGATCAGGAGCATCTTAACCTCCTGATAATGTGCAACAGGAGCAGGAAACGATTCTCATATGCAAAGAACAAACAGGTCCTCTCTCTGAAAGGTATGTTTCAGGAGAGGTGAACAGCAAGTCAGGGGATAACCAAAGTAAGTTTTTATTCTCCCAAGGCTGTGGTCAGCTTGGATTTGGATCAGGTAGAGAAACTGCAAGAGGGTTTCATCTGTTGTACACATGAGCTTCTGGAAAAGTTGTTTTCTAGCTATCTTCCCTTGCAAAACCTGGAAAATGTGTCTTCCTCTGTGTAAAGCCATCACCAATAAACTAACTTTTTCCAGGGGAACTCTTCTGCCTGAGGAGAGGGAAAGTCACCAGTCTTCATTCCACATTTCTTACCACTCCTTTCAACCTCAAATTCACTTGTCATTACTCTTTCATGAGCTTTTAAAATAATATGTTGGTATAGGAAATGAGGCTTGAGAGTGCTGCTGGCCAGTTCTTTTCCTTGCCTTTTCACTGTCACTTCTGAAGCTATGCTCATTATCAATTACATTTCATAGAGAAGATAGCTGTCACAAATGTTATTCCCTAAATCAGTAAAGTCTTATGAGAAATGGAATCTGGGGAAATACTAATGAAGAGAAAGTAGCTCTTGGATGTTTTGTCATTTTGTTTGCAGACAGCTGGCCAGTCAATATTTTAAACGTAAATTTTTGAAGCCATGGCCTATGTTGTATTTGTTTACTAAGGAACAAGGCATATACACCTTTTTCTTCTCCCAGGGAGAGCTATGTGACAAAGGACAAACAATAAGGAACTGAACATTTGCACTAGCCCCACTTCTTTTTCTTTTGTTCTCTTTGACTTCTCAAAATGTAGTTTTCATGTGCTTTGAGCTCTCTTTTGCCAGAAAGGTTGCCAGAAACTTTGGTAGTGCTGGAGGTGATGACTCCAGAAGAAGCAACTGGAATTTGACTGAGCTGTCCACTCTTTTCTCTTGGAAATTTGGATCTAAACTGTTCCTTGGTAGTGTTAGGAGGGCAAAGACTGGAGAATCCTCATGAAATGCATTTTGGAAAGGTCATGTGTCCTTTACAGGTCTTCTAAAAATATCTTTTCTTGTTTTAACTAAAAGGAAAGGGAACTTTTGAAAAGTAATGTATCTCAGATTAAAAATTCTGAACGTTTTACTAAGGAAAGCTACATGTGTCATGGGAAACATGTGATGATATTTTCCAGTAAATAATTCAGTAAGATGAATTCAATTTGATACAGAATTGCTAAACTTGCTCCCATATTCATGAAAGGAAAAATTTCCTCAAAGCTCTTGCCACCAAAAATGTCTTTGGTCATGTATGAACCTGATGTTCATTTCCCTAATGGTGTCATGTTTTCTAGATGGTGAATTAATCCTAAGACTAGCAGCCAAGAGTTCATAAGTCTGTTTCTGACTTTAATCTTTGTGGGGAGCAAGGCTGACCACTTGCATGGAGTCACAATCCCGCTGAGGGGCTGTCTAGATTTGATCAGCAAGATAAAGATATCCATTGGTTGGTGTGGGGCTTATGTTTGTGCTCTTACATTGTGATTTTAACTGATTTTGAATAACACCTGTGAACTTTGAGAAATATTGTTCTTGCTATCAGGAGATTTTGGGCTTGGTACTGACTGGGGATACACTCTATTTCCCACTCTGCCCAGGCATCCTCTCTAGTTTTAGCAGGGTATTCAAACTTTGACTACTTCAGGCACATCACATAGACTTCTTTGCATTGTCTTTTGAGGACTGAAGCATTTTATTGTACAGTAGTGATAGCACACCACCAACTTTTCCATGCTGTTGTCTGAGTTCCAAAGATGTGTTTGAGCTGTGCCAAGAAGCTGGTAGCACAAGAGCTTTTGTTTGTACAGGCTGTAGAACTGTGATTCCCAATTCCTCATTCAAACAGATACTGAGTGGTGCAGGTGGCTCCTTCTGCTCTTCCAGTCTCAGCTTTTGCCCTGACTTGCCAGGAGAGGAGAGCGCACCTGAAGCAGGGGTCTGCAAGCGGGAGGTTGAGGAGGCACGTAGCTCCAAAGATGTGTTGGAAGCAGCACAGCACAAGGTGAGAACAAACAGTGTATTGGCAGCTGGTGAGGCTTGCTGAAGTACAGCATGCGATCAGTGATTTCATCCTTTTTTAGGACAAGCTTTCTGCAGTCACTCCTAAACCAGTCAGTTGTGTGAGTCCTGAACTCAGTCTCATCATGGCTTTGAAACCATGTGATCCAGTGACCAATTTACACCAGATGTTGTTGAGAGGGATGGGTTGTACACACCTCATAGTCTGAGTATTTTTCATCACAACTTACTGATGAAATGTTGCAACCAATGAAAGAAGAATTTTTGTGTAAAGCAGAGACTGAGAAACCACGATTTTCCAGGTGTAGCTGGTTCTAAATGGGGATATTGAAAAGATCAGTTGAGGTTCTCAGCTCAGTAAATGAAAAATGTCTATTTACAAGCAGCTGTGGAGGGGCAGGGACCTTGTTAACTTGTCCATGTAGGAGGACATGCTGCAAACCTTCCCAAAAAGCTTTGAAAGAGACACGTGTATCAAAAGAGGTGAGATCAAGTCACAGTTGGAAATGCTGTGCAGTCAAAGTGTCTGTACTTAATTGGAGGGATTTCAGAAAGACCTGTAAAATAGTGTAACGCTCTAGGGATGTTCCTTACAGCAAGGAAACAGAGTTTTCACTCTACTAGACTTCTCTAAGTAAAGAATGAAAGGCAAATTGTTACTGGTCTTTATTTCTTTTTTTCTAGACAAGACCTTATANGGGGGGGGGAAGAGGCCATACAGTCAGGGAATATTGAAATTAAAAGCAAACAAGAAGAGAAATTCAGCCTCTAATGCCAGAAAGGTCTGGAATACCTTCTGAAAAGAAATCAACTGGATGGATACTCTCGGAGTGGAAACTCAACTCCTGAAAGACAAATGGCTCTTAATGGGCTTAATGTTGTTCATTCACGTAGTTAGGAAGGAGGATGGTTGTGTGGTGAAGTCATATGGCCTGCTAAAAGAATCAGAGTGGATAGCTATAGCCATATTTCTCAATATTCTTCACCAGTGTATTAAATTCCCTGTTGACTGAACTCTCCACAGCTCTGCAGGCACATCGCTGCTGTTTGTATTGATCTGTGGTGCTCAGCAGGAGTTTATTTCAGGAGTTATTTCTCTTGCACAGTTGAGAAGCGTTGATTCATCTTTTTGCTGCAAAATTACTAATAACAAATGCTTTCCAGGAACCAGCCCCAGTAAATCAGCCAAGGACGTGTAGCTGAGATTCAATTAAATTGATAGGGCACGCAGTTCAGCTCCAATTTAATTATTTCTCATTTTATGTAAATGAGATTTCTTATTGCAGTGAAACAAATTATTATTTTCTCGTGACAGTGCGTCATCTGCATGCTTTAATCCTTATTCGGCCCTTAGTTTAACCTGAAAACAAAACAAAAGGTTCCTCAAAATTCAGAGGCTGAATTGAAGAGCTAATCTTTCATTAGCATTCTGGAGGCAGTAATTCCTTTCTGATCTGGTTGTGCTTAGCCTTCCTATAACACTGCCTGATTGAAATTGTGTGTTTGACAGAATAGATTAAGCGTGACATCTGCCAGGTATATAACCCCAGAGGTAAACACCCCAACCTTCTGGAATTTTCATCCAAAAATCTGCATTCTGGCCAAATTTGCAGTTAAATTAGGATCCTGCCGCTTAACCAATATCTGATTTATATTTCAGGGATGAAAACGTATTTTTTTAATCTACTGACTACCCACCTCCTACCATGAGTGTCTTGGGTTGCAATGCAGGATGTAACCAAAAGTATGTATTCTGTCACCATCTGTTAAAACCAGGTGGAGCAGTGCTCTTTATGTTTTCCACAATCCATCCTTCCTCCAGGGAGATATTTTCTGTTAATGGGCCATTGAGTCCCACTGCATGACTGATAAAATTACATCATCCCATTGGGAGATGCTCCACCCAGGGGGAGGAGCCAAGCATTTCCTGCCAAGATAAAATCTGAGATTTGGAACACCAAGGCAGCCTTTTTCCACTGGATTCCAGAGGAAAACCAGACCCTTCCACATCATCACTGGACCTTCAGAGGAAAACTGCACCTTCTACAGGACCACTGCTTCAACAGAACCACATCTGTCATCCAGGAGGACTGCAGCCACCATTTAATGGGACTGCTACCAACACCCTGACTGACTGACGGGGTGTCAGGTTGTGTTCTGACTCTGTCAGTGTTTTGGGTTTTTTTTATTACTGCATTTTTATTTTAATTTTTGTAGTAAAGAACTGTTATTCCTGTTCCCATATCTTTGCCTGAGAGCTCCTTAATTTCAAAATCATAATGATTTGGAAGGAGGGGGTTTACGTTTTCCATTTCAAGAGAGGCTCCTGCCTTTCTTAGCAGACACCTGTCTTTCAAACCAAGACACATGAGTAATGCTCACTTCATTTGGGAGTAAGCACAAAAACAAGTAGAAGCTGCAGAAGTTTTTCATGCCACTATTTTTCTCTGGGACTCAATCCCAATGAATTTGTCTCTGCAGAGCCCCTGTGACTGATGTCAGGGCAGCTTCCTACAGACAAGGAGCTGGAGCACACCAAGAGTAAAGGAATTGCTGCAAGGCACAGGCAATGCCAATGGTCAGGAATGAAATTCAACCCTCTTGCATCTTAACCCAGTGCCTAAGACACAAATCTGTTCAGTTCTTCATGTAGATTATATTTCTTCAGGATGCAAAGCTGTTTGCCTGCTATCTCCTACTGACCTTTTCTTACCAAGGATGATGTCTTTTACCAGCCATTTATGTGAATTCCTGTGAGTTGGGCATAGCCTGTTTTACTTTGAGAAAAAGATAGTGGAAGGAACTGTGTGCAGCCAGTGAAAAAATCCTGTCCCTCCCACATATCTGAGCAAGATTTCCACTGGGAAAGACAAAACCATTCTAGGGTTATCTGCCTATCCAGCCCTTGTAATAGAAAGTTTTTACTGATGTTAAATTCAGCGAAGTAATCAAGATGCCATATTTACCATCAGTAACACCCTTGTTCTTCTCCTGTTGGGAAGCAGACGCATAAATTTTCAGGTTTCTCTTCAGGCCACACTGACCGCTGCAACAGCTGTGAAAAATAGAACGCTTCTGAAATACCCAAATGGAGTGTGTGCTTTCACACAGAAAGAATAAATCAGCCTTTCTTTTCCTGGGCTTTCATTCTGCAGTCGTTTTTCACACTTCCTCACACTAAGCCATGACTGCTAAAGTTCATCCTGGAGTAGTTTTACAACCAATGGGAACAGCTTAATGAAGCACTATCAGTTTAAATACCAGTCCCCATGGTTAAGTTTGTTGTTGGATTCCTTGCTGGTTTAGCAGCTTGGACACAAGTGTTCTCCGGAGCTGATGCTGCCAGTGTCTTGGAGGCTGCTGAGAGGAAAAAAATTAGTTTTGCTCATGCAGTCCCAACATTTCAGGCAATCCAACTTTGCTGTGGGAGCATACATGTACACTCAGAGATGCAAACAGCTCAGTGTGAAGTGCAGGGTCTGTGCTGGTCCCTGTTGAAGCCTGACAGCTCCAGCCAGGTATGGTCCTGGGTCTGCCTGAGCCAGCAGGGATGGGACAGGGGTGCCAGCTGGAGGGGAGCAGAGGGTGGCTGTGCCTCTTTGATGTTTTGTTAGGGGCCATTCATTTGAGTATTTGCCCACTTCTTACACAAAGGCAATAGCAACATCTCCTAGAGCTTTCATAGAGTTTGTGCCATTCTCTCATTTTTTTGTTGTTGTTCAAGGATCTGTTAGGATTTGTTGCTTTTCTTTTGTGGCTTGAAGGAAGAACTGGCTTGGTTAGATTCAGTTTCTCTATTTTGCAGTCAACAGCATGAGGACTTTTGGTTTCAACCCAGCAGGTCTCCTGGGCTGGGGTCAGCTCGTGGAAAGAGGAAGGTGCTGCAAGGCCTCTGCAAGCTGGGCTGTGACTCCATTCACCTGGGCTCCTCTGAGAGGCTGCTCCTTGTGGGAAATGCCTCTCTTTCCCAGCCATGGCCCCTGTAGCAGGCTCTGACTCGTGGGCACACTGACCCTGAAAGCAAGAGCTCTTCTCATGGATCATTAGGCCAAATGACAACCCTCTCTTGGTCTAACTATAAGAATGGATGTCATTCACTGTGCAGGGAAAGGTGCTCAGTAGCCAGCAGCAGAAGGAACCTGTGTGAGATGGGTGTGTGTGAGGAGACAGGAGGGGGGTGCCCCATGGGGGCAGGCTGCTTGCCAGAGGTCCCAGCCCTTGCCATGGCAGCAGAGAGTGTGAACACAAGGCTTGGAGAAGGGGTCTGGGACTGGCAGTGTTCCTCATGTCTCTGTCTTTTGTGGGAGCTGCATGAGAAACTGGGGAGCTGCTGCTGGGTTTTGGGGTGGGGACCCCTGCAGGCTGTGAGCAGAGCAAAGACAGTCTTTGGTCTGATAGAAGGAAAAGGGAAATGTGGAGCTCCATTTATGCCAGCTGCTAATCTTGCTGTTGGAAGCTTATACTTTTTTTTTTTTTTAAGAAGCTTGATGAAAATGCTTCTGCGCAATTTACATTTGTATCCTTTGTGTTCTATAATAAGTAACTCATCTGCATGTAGAGAAGAGAACTCTTGTACACAATTGTCTGCTTGGCATGTGATCTGCAAAGTGAATGTAATGGTTTTCTGCTTCTGTGAGCTTTTATTAACAAATACAGGAAGAAGAGCAGAAAAAAAGAAATTTGGGGAAAATTGCATAGCTATTATGAACATTACATTTCTGGTTGTTGTTGGGATTTGGAACACAACTCAGGCCAAAGCTTACTGTTTCAAAAGCTGTAACAATAGTGACTACTCTTGTTTCCAGCAGTTTATTGTCTTTCATTATTTTTTGGGAAGCAAAATTAAACAGTTTCTTTTTTCTTCCACAGAACCACAATTTTGGCAAAGAGTAGACAACTTGCTATCTAAACTTTGTTCAAATAAGCACTGTCATTTTTTTTTACCTCTTAAACTCACTTGCTGATATGCGCCAGAAAAATTTCGTAAGCTCCAAATGACAAAATGAGGAAAGTGATGTACGTATTTCTTCAATTGTATCTTAGTGCTGTCTTTATCTGTAGGATTTGCAAGCAAATTGACTTTCAGTCTATCCTTTTCTGGTATCTTCTCTGCAGCTGACAAGAGATTTGCAAGCAAATAGACCTTTTTGAAAATTTAAAGCAGATTTGCTGTTTCACAGTTTGTATCTCTTTTGCATAAATACATTTTTTTTTCCAGAAGGCTTATAGGAAGTATTTTCTGAAAATCCCACTGGCTAACTCCCTAAAGATTTTGTTTCCCAGTGATTTAAAAGCATCTATAGTCTTCCCACCCTGCCTCGCCGTCTCCCCCCTCCCCAGAATCCTTGCTTGTCTCACTTCACGTGTGTTTATGATGTCTCTATCATGTAAGCAGTGTTTAAAGGGGAGTAAGTGTATTTAAATCAAGTTGTTTTTCCCATGGGAGTCGTGCACTATTATCATTAGTGCTATTGTTGCAGCTAAATTTACCAGATACTTTGCAGTGGGAAAACCAAATTCAGTTACTTACAGTCTGCCAGGCTTCAGCAGTTTGGGATAAACTCTTCTCTGGCAGGAATCCATCTTTTAACTCCATGTCACTCCTTTGTTACATCCAATATATTCAAGGAAAGAGATGTAAGTTCTTTGCAAACTCTAGGATGTAATTGAAGACTTTATAATAATGAATGTGCAAAAATAAGCAAAATAAAGTTTTAAGTGCGCCATTTAATGCCAGGATCTTCTAGCATTGGAGAATTTGCCTTTGAAAGTGGGCATCAGTCTCCTCTCCCAGGTAACAAGTGACAGGATGAGAAGAAATGGCCACTAATTGTATCAGGGAAGGTTTAGATTGGATGTTAGGAATTTTTTTTTCCCAGATGGGGTTATCAAGCATTGGAACAAGCTGCCCAGGGAAGTGGTGAAGTCACCATGCCTGGAAGTGGTCAAAAAACACATGGATATGGCACTTGAGGACATGGTTTAATGGTGAACATGTTAGTGGTAATAGGTTGACAGCTGGATTTGATGTTCTTAGGGGTCTTTTCCATCCTCAATGATTCTGTGATTCTATTGGATTGACTTAAGACAAATTGTAAGGAAATGGAAATTTTCCAGGATTGTTTTTATTGGTAGCTAGGCCTAGATCTTTAGCTTATCATATATGCAACATGGAACAGCTGTGCTTGCAGGCAACTCATGTAGGTAAGGGGAGAAGTTTCCTTGTTGTCTACAATCCCCAGCAGTGAAATTTGCAGAGAAGTAACCTCAGGCCTACGGGATAAACTCATCTGGAGACGAGGTGTAAAGTGTATTGCTCCTACCAGGGGGCATCTCACCTCTTGCTTGCCTTGGAGAGCCCCAGTTCTCCTCACCTTGACAGTTCCATCCATCCTAGGGCAGATCCTTATTGGGAGATGTGCAGGCAGCACAGAGCATGGATTACACGCATGCCAAGTCTCTGTGGGGAGATCAGGCTCACACCACTCACTACAGAGTTGTCAGAGCCCATCAAATGGAAAATTGTAAGATTAATGAGCCAATGGGGGTGCATCAGCACCCTGAGGTTGTGCAGCTTGAACTGGAAGCATTCCCAATGGAAAGTTTCAAAGGCAGTAGGGAAAGCTAGGGAAAATATTCTTGTTTGAAACTTTTCATGGTGTATCTCATTTTGGGACAAAACACAGTTCCTTCTTCTTTTCTTAAGTCTTCACGTTTTCAGAAAGTCTCTGCCTCAGTGCTGTGGACCCACACTGGACAACTTTGGTTTTTTTTTCTCATAGAAGGGTAGACAGAAGTTTCCAGACAGGCCCGATTTTCCATGTTATGTGCAGGTGGATCTTGCCTGCCCTGCCTTGGTAGTGTCTCACTATCCCAGCACAGTGCTTGATGACCCCCATTGCTGCTCAGTCCTGCATTTCCCATCTCAGGCAGCTTGGAGGAAGAGATCACAGCTTCTCAGAGGAGTAGAGAAATGAAAGATGAATAAAAAAACCTGGTTTTGTGCAAAGTTCATTGATTGCTGCAATAGTTCTGCCCAGGAAAAATATCAGAAACTCATACCAGATTCGTCTTGAAAATTCAAACTGAAATGTATGAAGTGGGAGAAATGAGTTTGACCTGGCACCCTGACCTGAGCACAGAGCAAGCCTTCTGAGTTGTTTTTCTGGTCTACAGCAGCAGATATAGAAAGCTGACACTGCAGACCCATTGTATTTATTGATAAACTGCAAGGAATCTTTTTGAGCAACAGAATAAGTTGTCATGCAAGTACCAGCCATGGGCAATTGATACACAAATCTACCTGCTGGCTTGATTTTAGCCAGACCATACCTGAATGCCTCCTTTCCCCAGCTCCTAAAATTAAACTTCAGAGCTGCATAGATGTCTTTAGGGAGTATCATCCATTGTCTTAGACACTGAGCAATCTTTTTGTTTCCAAGTGTTTTCCTGCTGAACACTAGAAAAGAGTACTGGAGGAATTAATGCTCTTTTTTCCTGTATTGTTGTTGCTTACTGCTAAAATGCTTTCTCTAGGTGAGTGGAACCTGTTTCCCAAAGAGCACATGCTGGGCACTGAACCTCTCTACCATCAGCAGAGGTTGGGGCTATTTAAGGTGGTGCAGTGCCTCCAGTGTAGCACGGGGTTCATCCTCTGTCTCGTTGGAAGGATCCTCCTTGGGATGTGCCAAACTCAGCCCAGCAGGAGCTTGCAAAAACACTGAAGAAGAAATACCTAGGAAGGCTCTGTGCTAATTCCAGCTGTGATTATAAATGGTGGAGTAAATTGCATGTTGGGTAGATGTTTGTAATGAAATGGGTATGAGTGGCAAATTAGCATGACCTCTCCTGATGAGGAATAAGCCTTGCAGAGTAATCCAACAAATGTGGTAAGAATAACAGATTACAGAAGGATGAAGTAGAGCTCTGGAGCCCCCTTCCTTAAATTTCTGTGTCCCTCATATCTTCAGAACAGCTATAATGGAAACAACAGCCATGTATGTCAGGGCTGACTTTGTCCCCAGGGTAAGGTCAGGTAAGTGGTGTGGAGGGTTATGGGTTCAGGAAGGTGCCAGACTGCTCTCCACACTGGCTTTGCCCTGTGCAGCAGCAGCAGTACATGACTGGCACTGCCCATATCAGCATGAGAATTCTGCTAGAGGAGGGGGGAAATGGGTTTAAAATAATTTGTTTGAAGAGAGATGTTTACCGTGCTGCTCACTTTATTCACTTCCTCCTCTGCAAGAGCTGTCAGACAAGGCTTTCCACCAGTGTGGTTCGGTAGGCTTTCAAAAAGTGTCTCATTCTTTGAGAAAGCACATCTGAGGTTGGTGAGAAACACCTGCAATTGGGAAGTGTTGTAATTGCTGAGAGATGAAACATGCAAAAGGATGGCTTTGTGCTGAATACATGATTTGCTGAAAATAGTCAAGTCTGTTCTGGTTGCCAGCACATCACCCTCTCTAGGTCACTGTATCTGCACAGAGTACCTTTGGGGGCCCAGAACTGAAACAGAGCCTAAGGGCTTGTCTGTGCTGGACCTTTGCTAGAGGATGAAATCAGGAATACTTTGAACTGTGCCAGTAACTGCATGCTCTGTTATGTGACCCACAGGCTGTCCTCCTCAGTCCTGCCAAGATAAAACCTTGTCCCTTTAACTGTCCATTTTGGAAAAATCATCCTATGACAATAATCACATTTCTGGATGGAGATCATCTAAATACAAATATTTTTGTTTTCCAAGTGCTCTGTTTAACTGTAGTGCCTCCTTGACACTGCAGAGCTCTGCAAAGTCGCTTTTCTTACCGCTTTCTTAAGACAATTGCTGACAACATGGGAATGGCCACTGCCATCACTCACTGTTCCTTCAGTTGTGACTGTACCTGCAAAAGACAGAATGCCTTTAACACAGATTCACATAACACAGAAGGGGACTTCTTAATATTTCAGAGACCAGCATATCTAGCTTTTAGGGACAGATGCAGCTGGAGAGCAAAAACAAGCATATAAGAAAATGTTCTGATTTTAACCTTACAAGGGGTGAACAGACCAGATGTTTACATGTGGAGGTCAAGCTACAAGTTCAGCAATTCTCCAGCTGAGAAATATCTAACATTCTTATGGAGAGCAGGAGAATGGCGTATAAATTGTGTCTTCAGTGTGACTTCACTAAACATGAAGCAGAAATGCAAAGACTGACATAAGTGAGCATTCAAAACATGTCATTTTTCTCGGGCATGCTCTTCTAAGTGAGATGCACTAATATGGCCGACTGAGCAACCCAACTAAATTAGGAAATTTCCCTTCTATGCAGAGAGAGGAAGAAAGAAAGGAGGAAGAACAGAAGCCCTAAAAATAAGCCCCCATTGTAAACAACACTCAAAACAAACATTGCAGGTTTTATTATTATTATTTTAAGTGCCTGATTCCTTCCCTTTGTGGATAAATGCAAAGAAAATACTTAACATGGGCAGAATTCCCTTTCTCTGCCTTTCACTTGCTGCACATAAAAGGAAGCCAGTTCTAAGAAATAGTTATATTTTTGACATTTGACTAAGCACCCACAGATGCTAAGAAAAATACATTCAGGATTTTATGGCTAGCCTTTCCATAATGCAGTGTGTGACGAACAAGCAAGGGGGCAAGCCAGCAAACAAGCAAAGAAAAAAAAAGTCCAAACTTGCATGCTGCTGTGAACACACAGCACACTACTGGCCCCTGTGCTCACAGCTCTGTGCTGACCTGGGTCAAGTCACTGCAGCTGCCCAAAAGGACCAAAGAAGCCCCAGGAAACACAGAGACTTTATAGCAGGACCCACAGCTGGTCTGTGAGCCAGAGAGGGTTAATGAATAAGGGTTATTTCTGAAAAGTATTCTATCAAGGCTGTTGGCCTGGAGACCAAGAAGAGAAGAAGGAGATAAGTGGAAAGAAAACCTGAGCTGGGAAAAGTCTTTTTAGAAAAGTCTTGTGGAAAACAGAGGCATAGATGCCTTTACACCCAATGTTGACTAATTGTGACCAATGATCAAGGTGTAAACTTTGTAGGGTGTATAAAAGACAGCTGGCTGTTGTAATAAAGGGAATATTAGCCTTCTGAAATGTAGTGTGTCTACTTGTGTGTCACGCCTGCCTCTATAGTGACGCTTGGCTGGGGGGGAGCTGAGGAGAAGGCAGTAAATGATTCAGATGACAGAACCACCCCTTTGGGGAGGTGACAGCGGGCAACAACCGTGCCTGAGGAGGGGGAAATGCAGGGAGAAAGGGCTAATGGAAGCATCCCTGGGGGTGATGAGTGAGCAGATGCCCCATGGCCCTGCTGAATGTCGCTGTAGGATAGCACTGGGCACTGGCACAGCCACCTGTGCTCACTGACCAGTCCAGGCATCACTCCTGCCCTGTGTCCCTGCTGCTCCCCAGCCCAACTCCATCTGTGCCACCTGCCTGGCCCACATCCTCAGCCTCTGCTGCCTGGTCCTGAGCACAGGCTGGAAAAGAAAGGGGCTTGTCCCTGACTGTGTTGCTTTGGTTCTGGCCATGGTGTTTCATTGCCATTCTCTGGTTCCAGAGTGTTGGTGGAGCTCTGTCTGTCGCTGGGTAATGCTGGGAGGTAACACTGTGGCTCAGAGATCATTTCATGGGTGCTCTGCATCCTAATGTGCTTCAGCTCCCAAGCAGCACCTGCTCAGCTCTGCAAAGTGAGACAGAGCAGCCCCTGGGTTCACTCACAGGCAGACATTTGGCAAATATAAAGAATCCCATTGGTCCTCTTTGAAGCAACAGCTGAGCTCCTTTCTTGTTGGTAAAATGCTTTCCCATGAACTTTCCTTCGAATGTGAGGAAGTTCTCTCTAAAGTTATTGAATAAAGGACAGAAAGTGTTTCTTGTTTGCAAAACTGAGCAAGGAAATTTACTAGGATTAAAAAAAAATTCCTCTTTGCTGTTTGTGTGAGTTATAAAGTCTCTTTTCCGGCTTTTGCTAATCCGTTTTCTCTTCAGTGATGTTTTTCATGTGGACTTAGAGAAATATTGCAGTTATCTATGCATCCCAAAAAGTCAGTTTATATTTATTCACTTTGCCTCTTTCCACATCTTTTCTAGCAGAAACAGCACAGTAGCCACAGGGGAGAAAATTACCCAGGCAGATTCTCCATCTGTCTCTTTTCCTATTTCCCAGGGTTATTTGACGGTGCATATTTTTGTGAGCCTTGGTGGGTGGATCATTTCTGAATGATACCATTTAAAACAAAAGAACCCAAACTCACATCTTCATTTAGACAACTAACCAGATGGTCTTAACAAGGCTAACCTTGACTCTGGCCCTGTTGGGTTGCATGCCACGGTTTGCTTTGTCTGAGGGAAGACACCGCAGGCTCTGACATTTATTCCTCATGGTGTTTGAATTCCTGAGTCTGTCCCTTAGAGGTAGAATGGTAGAGTAACCTGAGTTGAAAGGGACCCACAGGGACCAAAGCTGGGTTCAAAGAGGACAACCCCAAAATCCATACTTTGTGCCTGAAAGCGATGTCCAAACACTTCTGGAACTCTGGCAGATTTAATGCTGTGACCAGAGCTTCCAGGTGATCATGTCACAGAAAAAATAGCATTGTGAGAAGCCTGAGTAGACACTGGCCACAGAAATAAAACAGGGAAATGCTAAGATCATCTAGATAGAGGAAGACAGAAATCGGTGATGCAAAAGCCAGAGAGTTTGCAGAAATTTGGAACAGAAAAATCCAGGTCAGGAAGACGCTATGTGAGGAGAAGGGAGAGGTCTGAGAGACCACGTGTGTGAAGACGATAAGGGACAGCAGTGAAAAGAAAACCCCACGTTGCAGGGTCTGTTGGGCTGCAGGACCCTTGCTTATGGTGGCATTTTTTTCTGTAATGATTCTTACTTGCTTCAATATGAATTAGTTTGATGTATGTTCTCTCCACAAATACTTCTGTGAAGTTTTGGCTTGGAAACAGTTTGCACAAAGTTCCACTCCTGGTGCTACAAGGGCTCTGGTCAGGCTGCTACTTCCCTCTCCCATTTCACCAATTCTACCTCTTCTCTGTGACTCTCATTGCCAAGGTCACAAGTTTGCCAAGCCCAACCCCAAACATCCAGTATCTTTTCCAAGTCAAAGCTCTCAGCTCCTCTGAGTCAGTGTGCTCCTGTCAAGAACAACCTAAAAGAGATATGGAAGCACCAAAGTCACTGCCATATATCATGGATGTCCTAACGCCATTTTAATCTCTGAGAGTGGTCTGCCCTTTGCCTCATGTCCTGCCAACATTCCCAAGTGCTGGCCATTTGTTTGCAAAGTACACGCTCTCGAGAGCCCACCCAACACCAGAGGCATTGTGTATTCATACTGACAGCCTGGGGTAGCTCATCTCCATCACTCCATCCTTGGGAAAGAAAATGAGCCTGAAACTGAATTAAAGGGATTGCAGGTTGCTGCTGGGGAATGCCACTTGAAATTTTACTCATGCTTGGTGCTAGATACTTTTCTCTGGTCGTAGTTGCAGCATATTGCAGAGCTGATTAATTTGGCCCCTGTGAATGATACTCATAAATTTAGCCTGTTTTTCTCTGGTTGAGCTGTGCATGAAATGATCTGGGTTTCTTCAAGCATATTTGTTATTCATAAGGATTCTCAGAATAGTTTGGACCAACACTTTTCAGCCTGCAACACACTCAGGCTGATGATTTGCAATCCACTTTCCACTTTCCATGCTTTGTGATTTGTCTTCCAAGTCAAACGCCATTACCTCTGTTTGCCAGGGAGTGACAGAAGTTTTATAATTAGAATAGTAATAAGTACTGAATAATGATTTTGTTTTGTATGAGTTTTTGGCACAGCTCCATATAGATCTGGGCATTCTAGAATACTTTTATTAATATCTTATTTTCCTCATAGTACCGAGACAAGTTCTGGTGTAAATTTGCAAAGCCAGCTGTCTTCAATCCACTTGTCCCTGGAGAATATCTTAATAGCTATGTACTGAATTATGACAAGATGCCTTGGCCTGTGCCAGCTGCACATTAATCACTGTTAATGTTTTATGTTCCAAAAGCTGAAAATATGTCAAAGGACAGAGCAAACTAAGACTTTCTGTGTAGTTTGCCAACTTGAGACATCAATTTTGCTTGCTTTCAATCTGATAGGAAAATTCCCAAATCATCCCAAGGCTGGGTTCTTAGCTGACTCTTGTCTGGAAGGTGTTGTGACACCTCAGGACTTTAAAGGTTGTTTTTCTGCTTTAAGAGGTTAGCAAAGTAAATTTCCAATGCCATAACCCAGGCCAAACCCAGGTCGTGCTTGGGGCTGCTCCACCATTCCTTTCTCCTGACCTGCAGCAGTGTGTTCGAGAGTCATTTCACCCCAGCCTCTTTCAACCCTTGTGACTCTGCAGGCACGAAGAATATATACATTTTAAAATACCTCAAAGCTGACGTGAGTGACTTGATTTAGATTGATATTGGGGTTTGCCATTGGATTCCCTGGACTCCTCCCAGAGACATCTTAATTCTGTTCCCACTGACTGGAGGATGTGACACATTTCTACAATTGTGGTTCCCGCGTTCCTGGGAAAGTCCAGAAAGAGATGACCCCTGTTAAGAGTTTGAAAAAGAGAAAAGGGAAAACAAAAGAGGGATACAGCTCATTTTCCATAACCATGGCTTTCCCTAGTTCATTTCTTCAGGCACTTTCCATATGGAGCCAGCAGCCTTCCTCAGTCAGAAACAATGTTTTCTCTGGTGTGGCTGTCATTCTGCTTATTAAGTTGATAGTGACATACAGCAAAAACAATGGGAGAAATCCATGCAGGGGTAACCAGAGCTCTATCTACACTTCAGTGGCGTCAGATGTTGAAGGAATTAATTGTTTGGGTTGAAAGATATTCTGTCTTTTGTTACTATTTTAATGGCATGAACTGGTGTAACAGTATAAATCGGCTGTAACGATGTGGCAAGCCCTTTTTCCCAAAACTCAGTCAGCTTTACTGGGTTCAATAAAAATACCTCCTTCTGACAGAGGAACCGGCAGCACCCTTCCTTTTGCAAGACCTCCTCTTTGTTTCAGCTGCTATGCTGTGAGTATTGTTTGCATTCCTGTAGTATTTAAAGACCCCAGTTTTCTGTGTGGGTGCCCCATGCAAGGCATGTTGCTCACACAGTGCTGAAACGGTAAAGCCCTCCTGAAAGGACATGAACTTTCACCTCTGGAAAGTGTTGCCCTCCACCAGAGGACAGAACCAGTTTGGGTCTGGTCTAATCTGGGGTTCTCACCATCCTGGTTCTCTGTGGGGCATTAATATTCCTTCAGCATTACAAGTAATTTATGGATAGCATGGGACAGATGCAGAATAACTTTTTCCTCTTCCTGGTATCACCTAACTATGCTTAAGCAAGTAATTTCCTTGCACTCCTTTCCTTAAAATGGAGGCTGAGATAACACAGTTCTTTTGTGGAGTCCCTGGAGATCTGCTGGTGCTTGCTATGGATGCAAGCACCCTCAGAGGGTGAGGTTTTGTAACATATGGGTCTGGCAGCAGCAATGTTAATTTTGCCTCAGCTTCTCTATGCTTTGCTTCTGACCACAGCAAGGTCCCTCACTGCACCTCTGTGTTTGTTCTTCTGCTGGAGTAATGCACAATTTTGAGATGCCTCTCAGATCAAGGTTTGCTGGTTAGGTTGCCTTACCCAGCCACTAAAGGCATTAACTCCAACTTTCTGAAGTCCTGTGAAATCACCACAGCTTTCTCTTTGAACCTGCTACAGTGAGAGGATGGGACTCCTTTTCATCAAGAGCCTTCAGGCATGCTTAGAGTACTTCCAGCACCCCCACAATTCATTACTTTTTAAAAAATAGTTTCATTTTGCTGTTTAAAATTATTTTAAAGTAGAGGAACCATCTGCGAGATAAAATACAGGCATTTCATTGTCCAGATCCTGCAATAAGGACAAATTATAATTAATAATAGATAGGCAAGTACTGCAATATTACACAATGTAGATTCACGAGACTTTTCCATATCTTTTGAAACAACCACTTTCTCTCCATGATTCAATAATAGGTTATCTAAGAATATAATTGGGTTGTGTTAGAGTTAATGTCAGGTATTTGGGTGAGTAACATGTGTGCTCATTCTAGAGTTTGCTCATTCTGTAGCTAAGGCAGGCTGTTGCTGTGTTGGTACAATATCATGTGGTAAGACAGGAAGGGTGGCATCTCCACTGTAAAGGAGTGAAGTAACTTGGATGAAGCAGGAGACAGCTCACTCTGGGACTTTCATTTAGCCTCAGCATTTTTCAAGGCTTGGGATCATCATCTAGTTTCTATTTCATATTAGTATCAAAGACATAGAGCCAAACAAATCATAGTTATAACAAAGCAGTCATAACCAGTGCTTTCCATCTGGAGTCAGTCTGAAAATACAAGTTTTAGATTATTTTGAATAGAAGTGTCCCTCAAGTCTTCTTTGGCATCCTGTATCCAACCACTCCCAGGCTGGGACAAAGCTTAGAGTCGCATCTAATTTTACTGATCAAAGGTCTTTCATTTGCCTTGTCAAATTATTATTTTCCCTGAATAAAGGTGTATCTTGCTTGGTGCATAAACCCCCAAAATTCAGAAATCTTGCATAGCAGAGGGTTTCCAAAACATTTTGATTTTCTACTGAAATTTGACATGCACTTGGTGAGTGACATGTGACCTGCTCTTCCGTGGATGCTGCTACTTCCTTACAAAATTTCCTTCCACTTCTAAGAATGAGGTCAGAGGTACAGAGAGAGCAACATGGCATGTGCCTTTAAATGGAAAGCAAGATACTTTCCAATGTATTTTCACCTCAGCAGAGGTGATAAGACCTCTGTACATTGCAAGGAAAACTTCACAGGGAGAGGAAGGATGAGTGAGGTAAAGAGAAACTTCCTCATCAAGACCTTTAGTTTAGATTAACCCATTGCTAGCACTGTGAATAAGTGTCAGTTTGTCAAGGTGGCTAGCCTGGATTGAAAGCCTGGGTTTGGACATGCTGAGCTGATTGTTCTGCTCTGGTCTGCTGTGCATGGCAAATGGTCTTCCGCCTGCACTCAAACATGTTTTCCAAGGCAATCTGGTTGCTGGCACTCAGCCTCACAGAACCATCGTAAATGACTCTGAGTTGTCATTGTGAATCAGGATAAAAGTGATCCACCTCCTGCACAGAAAATGGAGATGTGCATTTTGTCCTGATGCATGTGTTAAGCTTTTCTTGGGCTCGGGCTCACAGTAGCTTTTATCCTTCAAAGTGTTCATTATCAGTGTACGGCAGCAAACCAAATGGGCAGGGATTATGCAACCACCACTGCCCATTATCTTTTCCCATCTTATTCTATCCCTTCAGAAGCAGTAGTGCAGAATTAATTATCATTCCTTTGAAAAGATATCTGAGAACATCATGTGGAACCTCCTTCTGCACAGCTTGCTTTCTAGTCAAAAGTGATTATGTAAAAACATAATTCCATTGTTTCAACTTTGATTGATTCAGACACACTAGGCTTACAGCAATTAAGCTAATATAATGAACAAATCATCAGCAGTTATATGGCAAGTTAACAGGCTGTAGCCAAATTGCTGAACTGCAAGCACATAATGCTGAACTTTTTGCTTTTTGAGGACCTCCTAGTTCAAAATCATGACCCAAACCAGATCACTTGTGCCCTTGCAACTGATTCAACTCATGTCTCTTCATTCTGACACCATCCAGCCCCACAGCTTTGAATACCAAGACAGAAAATCAGCCTGAATGGGGATGCCTTTCCATCGGGCTTTGTCAGGAAGAACATGTGCTCCTGGTACTCCCTCCTGATGGGGAGCGCTCAGGTCGCAAACTCATCTCCTGCCTTCCCACCCTTGTCACTGCCACATCTGGAACAGAAGCTAAGACTCAGTCAAAGCACCCACAGGAGCACAATTCCATGGGAACACTTGGGAATAGTAGAGCCTGAGGCTATGCTGGAGGAATAGGCATGAAGTGGTAAGCCTATAAATTTTAGCCTTTTGCCTTCACACCATCAGGCAGGGCAGTCAAGCACAGACACATTTGTATGTAACAAAAATAGGTAGAAAGGCAGGTTCCTAAATTATAAGCTTAACCTTTCCCAGCAACCACTTGGAGATGTTACTCTAGTGATGTAACTTTAGATGCTGGCAGACAGGGCTGTTAACACTGGGTGCATCCATGGGAAGTCCTCTCTCCTCACCTGCTAACAAGGGTGTTTTGTTACACCCACACGTACATCAGCCGATCTCGACAAATGGATGACCTCAACAGACAGAGCTACTGTCAAGCTTGATCTCTTAATTTTGTATTTCATACTTGTAGGATATTAGAAAAATACAGATGACAGCTGTAGATCAGAGCTTTTTAGTTACCTTCTCAGGCTTCTTCCCTAGCAACTATTGCTCTTTTGGGATCTACCTGATTACTCACCAACTGTCTCTAGATCCCCTTTGGATTTTTGCTCAGATTTTATCAACTCAGCTGTTCCCTTCTACCAGCTTCTTTTCATTTCTTGATAGTTCATGCCATTTTACAGATGGGGGTGAGAGTTATTTTGAGGATCCAGGAAGAACTGCTTTCAGCTCCTAACTTCCAGAGGCACACTGGGGACACTCAGATGGAGCCAAAATGTGTGTGATTCAGTCCATCTCCTTTCCAGAAAAGGCTATGCATTGTATTCAGGAATTTAATAAAACTAGCTTCTGTCCCAAAAACTTTAATGTAGTTAGGGTAAAATAAAACAACAGTGGCAGGTCATTTAAATAAAACATTTGAAAAAAAAAGGAATCCTTACTGTCAAAAGCACTTTGGCAAAGTTAGACATTTCCCTGGTTGCACTGGGTTTGACCACAGTTTGTCTTGTGAGCAGAATCTCAAAGTGTAATGGGGTTCCCATCCTGTCCCACCTCAGCTCTCAGCTCAGCTCATGCCCTGACATATCTGGCTGTAGTTAGGAATCAGTGGATTTGTACTGGAAGATGCAGAGGATTATGAAAGTGGTTGAATAACACCTTTATGTCTGATCAGTTTTCTTTATTTTTTTTAATGAATTACTACATTTGGTGAACAATGAAATTATCATCTGCAATTGCTGTGGACTACACACAAGAATCATTGTGATCTTCTTTCCCTGTCCCATTACTCACTTTTGGGGAAAAACTGTGAGTTTGATAAACAGCAGTGACACTTCTGGGGTTGATGGCTTTGTGTCACTGCTCTGGATTCACGGGAATCACGGCACATGGAAGTTTAATGACCGCATAAATTCCAGGTGCTGTCTCACCCCTCTGCAGAACCCATCAAATAAATTTATCTCAATGCTCTACTGCCTCCATAGGCATGCTGCAGGCTTTTCCCTGGTGCTTTTTCACCCCCTCCCTTTTACTGCTTCATTTAAATCACTGCTCACACCCACAGCTGAGAAAGTGAGGTCTCCCTTTCTACTGGACACCAGAGTTTACTCTTACTGGGATGGTGTTGTGGCACTGAACTGGTCTGGTGGAGGCACTCGATGCCAAGCTGCAGAAAGACTGCCTGGGCACTGATGAGCAGGGTCTGTGACATCCTTCCTTTACTCCCCTTGCCTGGCTGCCACCATTTCAACAGCCTGCTTAAAAAGCATCAGCTGAGGAGGTGAGCACCTGCTTAGTCACTTTAGCTGGAAAACATCCTAAAGCCTAATTTTAACAAAACTCAGTGACCAAATGGACCTATTTCATGGTCACTGTTCAGGTCAGTGTGTGTAGTATCCATGCTGCTCATCAGGTAGCAATTCCCACCATATATAATGTTTTTCCCAAACCTTCCTTGACTGTTCTGCCACACCACTTTTTCCCTGGGCTGAGCCTCAGCCCTACTGCAGGGCATAGCAGGAGACTCCCTGTTTCAGCACTTTGATAGAAAACAGAGATGCACTGGACTTGCCTTAGGTTGCAAGACAAGACCTGACACCCACGAAAACATCAGTGGTTTGTTTGGCCTCACTTATTGCAAAAACAAAGCACTTTACTGGCCCACTCTGCTCCTTGTCCTGCCATCAGTGGCCAGTGCCTAAAGAGAGCAACACCCTGGTGAACATACCCACCTCAGAAGAGTCCCTCTGGGTCCCCTTTGGGACGTGTAGATGGATCAAATGGGGGAAATTAACATCTAAGGCTGCATTGCAGCCACCAGCGTGCAAGGAGGCTCTGAGGAACCCTGGCTGTAGTTGGAAGGGCAGGAGCAACACTGTACTTGTGGTTAAAAGGCAACCTACCCTCACCTTCCATGGCCAGAGGACAGGTTTGCTTTACAAAGAAAACACTGCCTGCAAGCTCAGCAGCAGGAACTTAGCCACTGCAAAGCATCAGAAAGCAAAAGGAAGAGGCAAATGCTGCAACACAAGGGGATAAACAGCATAAAGGTACATGGGAATGGTGAACAGATTCAGGAAGTAGAATTCCTCCTTCCCAAGGTTAGGATATCCTGGAGCATGACAGGAGGGAGTTGCTGACAGCAGAACAAGGTCTGATCAGCTCTACCTATAATGACTATTGCTCTCAGCCCTCATGGCCTTGAAGTAGTGGGGACATGTGATCTCTGCTCTGGGATCACAGCTCTCGTAAAAACCAGAAATACGAGTAGTTTGTTTCTTGGGATCATCCAGGACTGTGTTGTTTGGGAATGTGGAACTGGGCAGTACAATACCACCTCTTTCTCTTCAGGAGAGTAACTTGTAAGAAAAAAACATCTTGAAATGGCACCTGAATGCCTGTGCTAGAGGGGAACTGCAGGGAACAGAGACGAAAGGCACAGAAACAGAAAGAGCAGATGAGAACTTGATGGACAAATCTTGTTTCTAGGACAGAAACAATGCATCAAAACTGACCATCTGTGCAGGAGTTTCTAACATTTGGTTTGCTGTGAAAGAAGGCAAAGTGACTGCCACCTTTAAAAAATAATAATAAAAAATCCCACCTTGCCTCTCTCATTGCAAACATTTTTAATAGCTCTTACATAACCTCCAGATTTGGCCCATTCAAGCAGGCTTGGTTTCAGTGAGGGAAGGTAGTCAGGCACAAACTGTGCTCACTGAGTTGATGAACTGTGCAAAAGGCTCCTGAGACATTTTCACTCCTAATTGATGGCAGAAAGCCTCTGTGACACATGTCACTATCCACCTTGAGGAGAGCTTGACCCAAGGGGAATGTGAAACAGCAAACTGTGCAGCCCCCTGAAAAATCAGTTTGCTTGGGGACAGCACGAAATCCTCAGCACTCCCCTCATGCTGCTGTCTCTCCTCACCTTTCTGCCTCCCAAGTGCTTTGTATGCATCTCAAATATAGCTGAATTACTCACAGGTTATGGAGCAAAGGGCTTTCTAGCTATATAACCATCCTAGAGGACTTTCACCAAATTCTTCCTGGTTGTTACAGAGCAGCTGCTCTGATCTCAGCATGCAGCCACCACTTGAGCATTCCTCTTGGTTTGAATGGATCTTGGACATTCTTAGAGAAATATGGGGATATAGCCTTCATCAACAGTGCCTGTGAATTCCTCTGTGCCTGATCTGTGTTCTTTTTCATCCTGAATTTTTCAGAATTTGTTTTACTATTTCAGCTGGATAATTTTCCCATTGATTTACTATGATGTGAAAGGAGACATCAGCATTTTCCCATTGGTACTGGTAAAAGTCATGGTCGTTCTCCTAGGAGGTCCTCACCAGCTGTGACACTGCTGAGGAGCAGCAAGGGAAGAAGTAGGTTTTCTTTTCTTTTTCCCCTCAGCATTCTGGTTTTCTCTCCTCTCTAGCTTTGGATTATACTGAAGGCACATCACTGCCCAGTGCCCCTGTGCACAAGAGCAGCTGCAGGTGCCAGACCTGCCTATTGCCATCTCAAAGAGAGTGTGGCAGGAGTGAGAAGAGGTGGAGTGAGGGAATGTTTGCTCGTTGTGCTCAGTCTCCCAGGGCCTCAGAGGCAGGCACATTTCTCTTTTTGAGTGCTGAGATCAGTCTTAAGAGAGGACATCTGAAACAAAGGCAGAAAAGCAGTAAATCTGAACTCAGTACTGCACTTGGCAAAGGCTTTGAAACAGAAGGGGGAATAAAGAAAATCATGGGAAAGGATTTTTCTTTTCTGTCTTGTTCTTTAATCTTTCCCTGTCTTACTTTTGTTTTGATTTTTTCCCTGTTTGCTGTATCAGTTATTGTTATCATGCCCACAGAAGTGGGTTTTGGACAGAAGCTCTTCACAGCTCCTGCTTCATGTCAAACTGTCAGCATAAAATGTGACCAAAGCCACCCAGCTTACCAAGGCACGGTTACAGCCCCATGTGTCTAATGCACTAAGGTCATGATGGACTCCATCAGGAAGTTTCTGCTGGATCATGGCCCCACTCAGGCACAGGAATAAATTAGCTGCAGTAATCTCAAGCATTGGTACTCATTGCCAGAGCTTCAAAGAGTCACAGAATTGTGATATCCAAGACCACCTTGTCATCTGCCAGTGGTTTCAGGAGTTAGCACGGAAAACCCTCTCTGCTTGCAGGCCCACAAACTTCAAGTTCCATCCTCCCAGCCTGAGAGCTTCCCTCCAACACACCATGGAACATAGACCCTGTGCTAAACAGGGTGAGAGGCTGTGTCACACACCCACATCTCAGAAGATACTTGGGGAATAAGGGGTGACTTCTGCTCGCCTTGATATTAAAGGAAAATAATCTACATACTGATGTTTTTCCTAGTGTTGCAACCAAGTGACATAGGAAGGGCTAGATAAACTAAATTTCTTTTTAATATTTTCTGATCCTCTGGTGGTCAGGGAGACCAATGCAGCCTCAGCAATTCACTGATATTATGATGTTGGCTACAGCCAGTGATAGGTGTTTTCCTTTTTCAGTGACACCGTTTTCCAACCTCAGCTTCCAAAGATTTGCTTTGTTCTCCTTGCTGGCTTCCCACCAGGCAGCTGTCCTCAAAATTGCTTCCAAAGTGCCAGTTCTTGGAGCTGGCTCCTTGAAGAAGATCAGGCTGTGGAAACAAGCATTTGCCAGGCAGTCTTAATGTATTGTGAATAAGTGTGGACAACAGACCTTTCTAGAACTGATGTCCTGTCACTCCTAAGGGCAGGTGGCCTTTTTGATGCTACACCTTGCAAACAGCAGCTTTGAAAGCCTGTCCTTTGTTGCTGCTGGGTAGGAACAGGATTTTGAAGCTTGGTTGCAGGCATCAAGGGGCCAGACCTCACCTTTCACTGTAATTCAATCAAATGCATGGTATCTGCTTTCCAGATTTTGCATATAACTGTCTCTGTTGTCAGCTTGTGCTCAATGGGCTGCCTCCAGAAGACCATGCTTGAGGTAAATGCTGCCTTTCTGATAAAGCACTGAGGTGCTCTGCCCCAGCTGTGGTACTCAAGCTAACTCAGCCTAGCACAAATGGGAGATGACTTCAAATGTCGTCTCAGCAGCCGGTCAAGATGCACACGAAAATATTTCTTGGAATCCTGTTCTGCATTGGTTTTATGAAAAGACATTCCCACTCTGCAATAACTCAGTTTTCGTTACGGTCTGCTCCCCTGTTCCCAAATGCTTGTAGCAGTTCAGATATCCTTAAAGCTAGATGTTGATAGAGCTTTCAAGTAGTTACTAGTGACAAGTATAAATAGATAAAATAGAATTTGGTTTCCAATACTGAAAGCTTGCTTTCAAGTGGATTGCTAAGCAGCTCTTTGGTAGCTTTCTCATCGGGCTGTAGACAACCTTTTACTTTAAAGCTGATTATTCAGTCAGAAAGCAAGCCCCAGTTAGTGTGTAGCTAATGTTTTAACTCAAGATGTGCTTTATATTCAAAGGTATTAGCCTGGGAGGGATGTAGTGCCTGAGGAAAGGAGAGTGATGTAACCACTGGTGGATGCGTGGGGGAGAAAGTCGATGAACAGCACAAAGGAATGAATCACAAACACGCCTCATTGTTCCAGACTGCTCATTTCTCCAGCAATTGTAGTAGTGGAACTGCAAGTGAGTGTTGTAAGAGGGCAGGTCCGGCACACACTGGGGAACTGGAGCGTGATTCAGGGCTTGAAGGGAATGGTAGCTCCTGCTGAAGGCTCTCTCTCACTAATGTACTGCTGGTAATTTAAGAAATGCCTTCCTTAGAAATGTCCTTGTTGGAAACTCTGAGCTTCAGACTTGGGCAGCTTTGTTAATTTGTGCCTTTTACATGAAAAAGCTCTTCATTCCTTTTCCTTGAGGGAAAAAAAAGAGCACCATTTAACGAACAACATGTACCACATATTGTAGCAGGGCTTAGCAGCTGTAAAAAGGGGGAAAAGATTTTAATTGGAAATTGTGAAGTTTAATTGTGCAGTCTGGATTGTGCTTTTGCTGTGAATTCTTTGGAACTCCTTTTTATGATTTCTGGGACAAGTTAGTACATCCCAGACTGAATCAGCACTGGGAACTGCTGTGGGATCTGAAGGGGAACAGTTTTTGATAGAGGTCAGCTGGGACCTGTGATGCCATGGAACTCCCCTCAGCTGAACAAGCCTATTCATGAGGTCTTCCAAGCTATCCCCTTCCAGCTCATCATCATTTTTCCTCTAGCTTTCTCTTCATGACACTGCAGCTTGTTTGCAGTAGTGTGTGTGTTAGTGTGACATGTGGAGCCACAAAACAGCTGTGAAAGTTCACACAGGGAAGAAAAGAAGGGGCAGTGCAAGATCTTGTCTTCTTTCTTGGGGGAATCTCCTTGCAGATTGTGAAACAGAGAGGATCTAGCAAAACAGCAATAAAAGGTAGAGAAATCAGAGTTGCTGACTGTCTGCATCGTTGGCATCAGACCTGAGTTTTATAAAGCTTTCTCTGTCCATGGTATGTCCTGCCAGGATGTTGTGAGACTGGTGGGACCTACAAAATGTTTTATGTGTCTTTCTCAGGAGGCAACACTAACCTGTTTCCCAACAGATGGTGATGGTTTCATGGATGTGACTTATCAAGTGGACTAGAGCATGAAATGAGAGAAAAGGGAAAGTGAGAGGAAAGATCTAGGTAACTTCTGCCTCTCCTGACCGTGTGCACGAATTAAATATGGGGTACAAAATGACCCTAGGCATCCTAGCAATGTTATGGGACATGTGCTGACACAGGGAGTACCAATGTTCCTCAGGAGACTAGTTGCACTCCTCATCTGCCCTTGTGTAAAATTGAACTTGGGATTACTGCAACCTAAATAAGTCCAAGCAAGAAACAGAGAGTATGTCTTTTCCTCACACTCATCAAACTTTCAAGATATATTGAAATACTAGAACAAGATATATTAATATGTTCTTATATATTAATATATATCTAATATATATATAATATAGATAGATAGATATATTAGATATATTAATATTCTAATACTAGAACAAGACATATTGAAATAAAAGAACAAACTCCAAGAATCCTGGGCAGAGAACCTGCGTGTGTGTTAATAAAGTAATGAAGCCAACCTGTAAATTTTGTTGCATTTGTAGCTTTGAGAATCCACTCTGGTTTATGTTCAGTATGTGGGGTAGAAAGGAGAAAATAGCCAGCTTTATTTGTTTTATCAATAAATGAAATGGTCTGGGGTGGGACTTATTAGTGCTTGGACTAGAGTAAGGAGGGAATATCTTTCATTTTATAGAAGTGAAGGAGTAAAATACTGTAATGATGTTCTTATAGTATGCTTCAGAGACTTGCTGGAAGCAACCCAAATCAAATGGCCTTCTTTAATATGTCTGTTTTCCTGTTTGCTCCAATCCATCACTCCAATTAGCACCAGTGTAGTGAGGATTTGTGAAACTTCTTAATCTCTAAATGCTGCAGGAAAACAGATGCTTTCCTGACTATTGTACTTCAGCTAGGAAAATGTGAATAAGTCAGTTTGGTTTCTCTCATTCCTCTCTCCTCTTTTCTTACCCATCTTTGTTCATATTTTCTCTGGTTCCCTTGCTGGGGCATGTGCATTTCTATACATGCAATGTGTTTCATGAATTTTTGTCCAAAGGAAGGTGTTCCGTGGTCTCCTCAGGTAATCTTTGAAAGAATCCCATGGGATACCCTTGGGATAAGTGGTCATGAAGTTCATGGGTCATGAAATTCCTGGACCACTGGGGACCTGCACCCTTCTGCTGCTGGAGAGCAGGACTTCGGGACAACTCAAACACTGGTGCTGACCATGGCAAGCTTTTCCAAGGGGTGCCACAGTGATTGGTTGCCTGGTGGTAGAAGCAAAGCTCTGAGGAAAGGAGAGGAGCTCTGTAAAACCTTCACCTGTCAGTCCTCAGCCATGGTATCAACTGCCCCAGTCCTCTTCTGGCTCTCCTGAGGTGTTCCTCAGCTTCTCTCTTCTCTTTCTGATCTCTTCTCAACTTTCTTTTCCTTGCATAGTTTGTTTGAATCCCACTTGGAGGGAATACTAGGGGAGGGGGAATGTATTGAAAATTAATATCTGGCAGCCAAGACTTCCTATTGTCCCAGAATTTTTAAAACATTCCTTCAGGTTATTGCCTCATTCCAATCCTGAAGGACTGCTTCACCTCTAGGTAAGATAATTTAGTGCATGTATCTCCAGGCTCTTTGTCTTTCTGCTAAGGAATAAACTTCAATTCATTCTGTCCAATGATTAATTGTTATACAAGGGTGGAGAAATGGACAGATGCACAGCAAGCTTACACAAATAGTCCAGAATCTTCTCAGGTTCTCTGTACAGTGAGCAAGGAACATGATGTCAGGGTTTTCTCCTTTCCTCTCACAACACCCTGGCCATTTCACTTTGAGCAGTGGGGCAAGAGAGGGAAGGAGTGAGAAACTGCTTAGTTTAGCTGTACCCAATGGGATCTCTTCCATGATTAATTTCTTTAAGATGCAAAAGCTTCCAGAGGGCATTAGGATGATGTAGACACTTCCGTCTGTGCATACCCAGCTCGAGAAACCCTACAGAAGTCAGTTTATTAAAGATTTCCAATCTTTTCCATTCTGCCAGGTGATCTCCATAAGGATGTCTCCATGTGCACCCCAAAGTCACTGTGGGGAGCACAGACTGCCATTGTACACTCCACAGCCTGTGCATAACCAGGCCTTTCCTTTCACAACACCTTTCCAACAGCATAAAAAAATTGGGTGTTTTTGTTTTGTAATCCAGAGGCTCCAGTCTGATGCTTAACACAGACGTGTTAAAATCTTGTGGAAATTGCCTGGGAGTTATTGTTCCTTTTTATTAAAAAAGGTAAACAAACCCTGAGAAATGTAAGTGAGGTAGCATCATGCATGACTATTTAATAACAGGGTTTGTGAGGTTGTAATTCCCATGGTACCACCCAGCTTCTGCCTGCTATTGGTGGTTAATTATAGCATCCACAGGACTCCCAGCAGTGGAGCAGAGGGACACAGCATGGCCTCTTTCTGTTAGATTTTTCCCCTGCCTCAGCCTCCACTTCCCCTCCTGCCTGGAAGATAAAGAAGCAAATCCCAATTTAGTCATCAAGGTCTGAGACACGCAGTGAATAATTCAGTTCCTCATCTTCACACATGGACTCAGCTGTATAAACAAAATCAGCTGTTTCTGCAAAGTGGACAAATATATTTCCCAGTGTTTTTTGGGAATGGTATATAATGCCGTAGTTGAAAGATGTGAGACTTAGAGAGAGAAGGGTCAGGAAAGCTTTGCTGGTGAAGCAGCAGGGTGAAAAGTGAGCCCAGGCTGGCGGCCTTGGACCTGGGGCACCAGGAGACAACCCACCTATTGATCAGGTAACCATGCCAGCAGGAACTCTCAGCTGCTATGTGGCTGAGAGTCACATATGGGACCAAGGGAAATGCTGACATTTGCTTCCCACAGTCCTTCCTGACACTCTGTTCAACGTGTCTGCTTTGTAAAAGCCACCAGACCCCAGAAGGTATGAAATTAGTCAGGTTTGTTGAACAAAGGTACAGCTCCAAGAGCCTCATGGCCACAACAGACATGCAGAAGTTTCAGTACGTGTAAGAATTCTGCCAGACCCCTGAGTCAGCACAGCTGCAAAGTGGGGTCAGAATGATCTTTATTTCCAGTAAAGAAGATGAGACTCAGTGTGCAGAGGCTGGCTGCTCAGCAAGGGCAGTCACAGGGTAGCTCACAGGCTGTGGGCTTACTCAGCTGTGGCAGTGGGTGAGGGCAGAAATGCCTTGGCACTTCCCTGTGCCTCGGGAAGGGAGCCTTTGGGTGAGGGTGAGGTTTTGTGGAGTTAATTCATTCTGTCTGCAGCATTGCCTGAGATGTGTGCACACACAAATTTGGCTCTAACACGGCCTCTGACGAACCTTTTCTCAATTATTGCCATTCATCTGTTACACACTAGCATGTGTGTCTTGATGCTGCCTACATTTATCAGATACTAAGTACTGTGAATCATCTTCCACCTCCTGGAAGGAAACCTGCAATATTAATGGAGGGCAGCACCCCTTGTGAAATCGTAAGTGAGCTGGAAGGAATGGCCATCCCATAGGTATCAGTCAAACAGTGGAATTAAAATTTACACAGGCTAAGTACACATCTCCAGGCTCTGCTGGGGTTAACCTGCCAGCTCTTGTGGATTTTAAATTTAATCTTTATTCTGGATACTGTGAGATTTCTTCTTGGCTTGAATTCTGGAGAACAACGTAACCAGTGAGATGAGCCAAGGTTTTGATACAAAAGGGAGATGCTGTCTCTCTCTTCTTATTTTGTTTTAAGAAGTAGGACTTGGTTCTAAGTATCAACCCACCCTGTAAGTCTTGCTAAAAGGATTTGAAAAAAAAATAATTATGCTTTGAATGCAAAATCAAAATTGAGAAGAGTGTGAGTTTCAGGCTGGGTAGGTTGCCACCTTTCCTGGCTTGGGGTTTCCTTGTGCTGCCTTTTATTGATTTTTGCAAAACGTGTCAACTGATTGCCTGGCACACACCAAGAGATGAGCTGTGTCACATGATTAGCCTACAAGGTCAGGAAGCTTCAATTAAAGGAGTTTATTTGCAGTGTACAAACATGCAAGAATCAATTCCTAAGCAGAGATAAAGGGACAATCAGTCACCCTCAGAAATGGACCTCAGGCAGAAGAAGATAGGTAGGGTGTGGTGAAGGAGGTGTTTCTGCAGGAGAGCTGTGTCCCACCATCCGAGCAGCAAGCCCCAGACAGGACAGTCATGGCACCCTGTGGTCCTGCACTCTCAGATGGTCACAGCTCAGAGTGGCTCCATGCCTGTCATTTCTGGGGGGCAGCTGTGTCCCATGGCATCCTTGCAGCACGCACCAGGCAGTAGGGTCAGTGAGCTCCGTAGCATGTCCTGCTGTAGGGACAAGCTTCAACAACCACCAACAGGGGACCTCTGGGAGCATCTCACACCTCCTTCCCTGCCTGTGCATCTTCCACAGGAACTGGAAAAATCCAAAACGTGCAGTCAGGATGCAGCCAGCACCTCAGGGGCCTTGTCACCAGTCCCACAGCTACCACCTGTGAGTGTCTCAGGGTGTCTCCTGTATTTCCCACAGTATTTTCCTGCTCACTGCACTTCTGTGGGGAATCCTTCATGTCTGAAAAGCACTCAGAGGACAAGTCCTCAGAAGGTGCAAAATAGGAGTTATCAGCTGATGCTGATAATCTCCTGGTGAATGTCCCAGGGGGTAAAGGTCTGGGATGGGTACGCACTTGAAATCTCCTGCACTCGGTTAAATTGCTCTGAGCTTTGGGGGCTGAGAATCTGGGTTGGCTGTCCCCAGGGAAGCGTTTCACATTAGTGTCCTGTAATTGCTCTGGAAATAAAACTGGGTGTTTGCAAAAGGCTAAGGCCAGGGGGGCACGAATGGGTTAACCCACAGCAGCTCAAGTCGTTCCAGTTTCCAAAAAGCTGTGAATACACAATTCAACTTCCAGGAGCCATTAAGCCCACCCAGCAACAAGAGATTTACTCCTGGCTTCCTTGTGGGCGTTCTCTCACATGATGAAACACCTTCCCTTTTGATACACGGCCTGCTCCTTTCTCACACCTCTCAGTGAAGGCTCTACTTATTGGGCTGCTCCTGCTGCTGTGCACTTTGCTCCAAGGCTTTACCTCAAGCTCAGTGTCTCCCCGTGTGTGGCAAAAACCTTTGCTGTGTATGGTGCATGTAAAGGTAAAAGCCACCCACCCAGCTGAAAAGTAAATGTCATCTGATGTTACGTGTTCACTGCACAATATAAGACAGAGTCCTGATGCCTGGCGCCTCCCAGGCAAAATAAATACGTCTTTCTTCTCCTCTTGCCTTAAATTCAAGGATGTATGGTTTGCTCCTTGCCTGTGTATAGGGAGAGAGAGTAGATGGAAGAGGGCTCTCATATAAGTGCTGGGTCATGCTTGGGCAACGTTTTCCTTCTCCTTATGAACTGGGAGAGCAGAGAAATAGAGCAGCCTGAGAGTCATTCACTTACTCTTGGCTCCCCTTCATGTTCTGTGGGCCAAATTTATCCCTTCTTGCCCCAGTTTCCCCACTCCTCATGGGCATTACTGCCAGCATGGGAAGGGAGGGCTAAGCCACTCCTGGGTATGCTGCATGCTGGTGGCAGCCTCTCCCACATCACCTGGCACATGATCCCACTGCTGGGCCTCCCAGCCCTGCTTCTTTCTGGTGACTTGGAAGTATTTGCTAAAAGCAGTGACAAAATTCCTGGTCCAACCCCAAGCACTATTTCCCAAACAATTATTCAGCACCATATCAGCTCTTCACAGCCCGAATTTTCCTAACTGAGAGACAGCTAATTAAAGCAACAGGCACAGCATAGATTTGTTGCTGAACAGGTAGAATTTAATAAGCAGCAATGACATTGGTTCATTAATATCTCCCTCTGTTATATTTCTCTTTTCTTCCCTGAAACTAGGGGGAATGGGCAAGAAAGACTGAAGAGGAGGGAATTAAGGAGACAAGAAAGCCATTCAAAGCAGGTGGGATACTCGCCTTGTAGAGGCAGTAGCTCAGTTGAACCAAGGAGCTGCAGTAACATCCCACTCATGTGGCTCCTGATGATGCTCAGCCATGGCCCAGAAGCAGCTGGAGCTGGCAGATGCAGCCATTGCCTTCCCCACTTCTTTCTGCATTCTCTGCCCACCCCTCCAAGGAAAGAGCTGATGTTTTTTCATCCCTGGGGCCAACCCTGAATGTAGATGGATGGAAATTGCCCGGAGGCAGTGGTGAGTGGGCTGTGAGCCCTTCCTGCAGTGTGGGCTGGCTGGAGCAGTGGCCTGTTGGGTGGCTCCGAGGGCGAGCTGGCTGTGGCAGGCAGGGGAGCGACCTTTTCCCACACACTGTGCTGCCCTGCATTTTTTTCTCCTTCCCTCACCCCAGCTGTCATCACCTTCCTCTGCAAAAAGGAACATCTTGTTGTAAGCAGGATTTTCCCCCCTCCCCCACTAGCAGGCAGGATTACTGGGTCTTTTCCAAAGGATCTTGTGCCACACCTGCTCCCTTGGAGGATATTCATCCTTGTATCAGAGTCCTTCTCCTACCACATCATCCATGAAAGTCTGGGATTCATCATCTCTTCAGGAGGCTGAAGGTTCCTTTCTGAAGGGCCATCATCTCCGTGTTTGGGTAGCCCAGAGATGTTCCTGCCTGCCTAAATCCATTCGTATGAACAATTATTTCTGTGGAAGCATGAACAGTGTCAAGAGTCTGATCTCCAGAACCAGAGGAGGAGTGTCTGACTAGGTCAGAGGGCTCAAGATGAGCTCACAGACTCATTTGAATGGCAAATTTTTAGTGTGAGAAGGATGAAAGTTCATCCATCACTCTCAGTTGATGAACTCAAAGAGAGCAGGGATATGGTGTTCAAGGGGGCATCTCACAGACCTATGACCAACCTTCACCACAAGTGGTCTATCCCAGGGCTCTCCTAGCCCCATATGCCATGGGTACATGGTAATCCTTGCCATGGCCTTCTGAGCTGCCAGTATTTAAACAGCCTATTCAAGGCAGAGTTGCTCCTATGGGAGAAAACTCTTTTGAGCTGTTTCCTTGTTTCTGGTGACCACACCCTCATTTTTGGGCAGGATGCTGCTTTCAGTCTTTGTTCCCCATCCCATCATAAGGAAAATAACTCTTGTTTCAGGAAGGAAAAGAGAAACATGTGGAGTCCTAGCATCCCAGAGGGAAAAGCCTGCCAATACCGAATGGAGGCACAGTGTGTTTGTAAGGACAAGGTGTGCATGTACAGAGAGAGACCACCCAGTGCCTTCCACACAAATCCCACACCTTAACTGTTACATGCACACAGGAGTGTGGGGAAAATGTGTTTTTTTCAAATATCTTTAGAGGGAGGGGAGTTAAGAGGTCATTTTGTTCCTAAGAAAGTCATCCAACACCTGCAGTGCTATCAGAGAGAGCTGCCATGAGGACATGCTTCTCATGGAGAGGGAAGAAGACCCATTCCATAGGTACAGCCAGGGAAAAGCTCAAGGTAGAGAAGCACAGCTGTTTGGAGAGGGAAGCCAGCGGGATGTTATCATCTGGGTTACAAGATAGAGGTAGGTGTGTCCTAAACAAAACACCTGGGAGAAGATGGGTGCTACAGGAGGATGGCTGGTTGCTGCTGGTTTGTGCATGGCTGTTCAGGAGGTTTTTCAGGCTCCTGAGATTCAAAGAGTTGGTCTCTTGTGCCTTTCATTAGAGAATGATTTCTGTTGATCAGTTTTGGCTTTTAGTGGAGAAGTTGTACTTTAGGGTGGAGTACAATGTAATAATCTGCCTTGTTTTATAGACTATGATTAGGATGTCATCTCTTTTTGTCCTGCTATTATAAAGGGAAATTATTAAGTTACTTCCAATCTAAAAAAGTGTTGACTTGACTTTTTTACCTAAAAGGTATTAGGTGGTGGCAGGAAGGAAATAGTTGCTATCAAATCAAGCTGTTCAGGGTAATTTTGGGATCTGTGTATGGACTAGAAGACTACCCCTGTGGCTCTTTCTGGCTAGCTAACAGTAACCAGAGCTCAGTCGGGCTTTAAGGCAAGTTAAATGTGAAAACTTTTAAACTTGTATTATGCAGGAGATCAGGGAAAGCTGTGACAGTTCATACTAATGCTCCTCTCTAGTCTTGAAATAAGGTCTCAAAGTTGTTAATGACAAGATGATCTTGGTAAAAATTTAAAAAGGCTGTGTTGTTTTCAAGCTCCCCAAGAATGTGAGTAAAGGAATATAGAACTTACGAAAAATTAAGCTAAACTATTGAGATGACACCACTAAACGTGCTTGTACTCTCCATTTATTGATGTGGACAAAAATAAGAAATTCTGAAAACACAGAAATGTGTACTAGCATTAGTCTTCTCTTGGATTTTTTTTTCAAGGATACCAGATTCCTAAAAAGAAGGTAGAAAGCCTCCAAGTAAGCTGTTTTGACTGCCGCTAATGATAATAGTAGCAAACAAAACCATCAAAATCCATAGTTATTGCCAAGACAGGTAAAAGAGTTAAAACATAATAGTAAATGTGCAAAACATGGTCAGTTTGGGGGTTCTGGAGCACTAATACTCACCAATTGTCCCTCACTGGACCATAATGTGCTCCTTGATTTATTCTGTCCAATGCAGTAATACTTTTCTGAGGAGTGAGATAGGTTTGTGACCTCCACTTCTTTAAAAATTGCAGGGGGGACCCATCCAGGAGAGAAGAAAGTGATCTTCCTCAGCAGGGGATCCTTATCAGGTTGAGGAGTCCCTAAACCCTTGGAGATGAGGTAAGAACTCGTGTTTGGGCTGGTTCCTGGTTGTTTGGTGTTTCAGGTGGTGTCTTGTGCCAGAGTAAAACCTGCAAACCAGCAAACCCCCACGAGGATGCTGCTGCTGCCACTGCACTGAGCAGTGCTACATGGCTGCATGAGCAATGTCCTTGCTCTAATTATAGTTTAGGGACCAGAAAGAGACGTTCCCATGCGTATTCACACAGTCCTTGCTTCCTTGTCTAACACGGCAGCTCTTCAGGCAAGATTGTTTCAGTGGCTGTTTTTTGCCAGCTCAGAAGTTCTTGAGTTATTAAATAGTAAATAATTTCAATGAATAATGACACAAATAAGAGAAATCTAGAGACAAGAAAAGAAAAAAGCCATGAATTTACACCATCTGTCCGTGGAAATCAAGAATGGTAGGGACAGGTGCAAAGCCATCTGCAGAGATTCTAATTTACTCCAAGGAAAATTTTACATCTTTTGTGGTCTTAAGAATGTATGAAAAACAAGATAAAAATGAATTTTGCTTCAGTGCACAGCATTTTGTGCTTGGTTCAGAGACAGGCTCCTCAAAAAGAGCGCAAAAAAATAACCAAACCGATTTAATTATTTCTCAATACTTTTTAATTTTTTTCCTTTAATAATGCTCTTTTCAAATACTGAAATAGTTGGGTCCTGCTGAGGTGCAAATCGCGGCTGTCCACGGGCTGTAGTGACAAAATTTTAACAAACACTGTCACCTTCTGGGCACGCCGCAGCAGTGCAGCTTCCAACCAGCTATTCCTGCAAGTAAGCCACTGGTTCTCCTGGATAGGAAACTTTTCTGCTATTCTACCAAGCCTAGATCCATTGGCTTGATCACTCTAGAAAAATGGAGCTTTGTGCCTTAGGGTGAACTTAGGGGGACTTTGATTTCTGTTTGTTAGTAGTTCCATGCTCAGAAGCCCTGTATGTGTGGGATTTAGAGCTCACAGCTAATCTTACAGCCTGCCTTGCTCATGCTCCCTGAGCAGGAAGATCTATTGTTTCAGCCCCACTGGTCCTGCTGGAGATGCTAGGGGTGCAGTGAGAGGGTAACCTTCCCATCAGTTGATGACAGCTCCCATCAGTTCAGCCAGTGCCATACAAGGTCGAGCTTGGCCACTGGTCAGAGCTGGCTTAAAAAGCTCAATAGAATTCAGTTTTCATTCTCCTCTCTCACCTAGGCTAGAATCTGGAGGTTTAACAGAGACTGAGTATTCATTTATAAGTCTCTTGAAGGCTTTCAGTCCTCTTATGGACATCTGGTTTCTCAGTGGCTGGTTGGTGAACAAGCAGGATATCAGCACTCTGACCATTCCCTTCACGGAGCAGAGCTCCTTGGTATCTGTTGCTCTGCAGCCATTACCAGTTTATAAACAATTCTTTATATTGTGGTTGACTTCCCCAGCTTTGTGTTGTCTAAAGCCAAGCCAAAAGGGCAGTGGGAGGAACAGCTGTCCTCCTCCTTAGGCTAAAGGGAGTTGCTGAATGCTCTTTTGTTAAATAATATTCACAATAATAGAGTTTGGTGCTCAAAAGATGGACCTTCAAGACCTGGCTGACCAAGAAAGGGTCTCCTGGGGTGAGTGAATGGCAGGACATTCTCTGTGATACCTATTTTGAGGGAAGAGCAGCAGCAGCCAACAGCTAAGAGAGGATAAGGAGGAAAAATGGTGTGCCAATGTGTGTGGCGTTTGCCTTTCATTCTTTTGATTCTTGGTTTGTCAAACATCAGACCTTGGTACTTGGATGCAATAGTGTCTTGCAAAGACACGGCATTTACAAATCTGATTTTACCCTCCTGATTCGAAGAGCCTCCCAGGCTGACTGCTGACTCCAGTAGGGATAGGAGAGGGCAGCAAGAAACTGGTCAGGAAAACTGATCTTGCCTCTGTGCTGCTCCAGGTACTCAGTTTATGTCTTTCCTCAGTGTGCTCTTCCTTGTGCAGGCACTTTTTGCCTGCGTTCCTGTGGTGGCACAGGGGGAAAGGTCTGGATCTTCTGCATGAGCACCTATTTTCATGGAACAGTGCCTCTGGCAAGAATGTTGAGCCTATTTCAGCAATATCATGTTTTTTCCCCTCTCTTCCCAACAATGCTTTATTTAAATCATGGCTACTTTTGAAAGATATGTAGAAGACATTCCTGGTTTTATAAGGATTCTAGCTGAAAGCCAGTTTAGAGCACTTAAGAGCCTCATTTTCCACAACTGTATGAAGCCTCACAGGATTACTCAAATTCATGGGCTCCTCCTATTTAGAAACACTAGAAACAGCTCCTGGCTCAAAGCAGTACTTCACAGAGCACTTGCATGTATTTTTTTTTCTCCTTATCCCCACAAAGATTGTTTTACCTGATCTAAGAGCCCAGATCAAGCAGCCACCCCTCTGTGTGGGGCTACCTCCCTGTGTGACCACCCAGCACCAGGCTGATTATGTTTGGCAATTTAAATGGCTATAAACCCCCTCCAGGAGTAGAAGAGGTGTGGTGGGCAGCAAAGCTGCCAGATTTGAGGGTTGACATCTGGGAGCCTTGAGGAGCTATTTCATGGATGCAGTTTGGATCTGAGTAAGTGAATTTTGGCCATCTCCCTTGTACTGGGGGCACTGCAATGGAACCAGGTGGTGTGACCCCACGCCTGCCTGTCCCTCCCCTGCCCAGCAGTGGTCCTCCACCCTTGTCCTTTGGTGGTCTGGAGCAATCCCTCCTGGTCTTGGGAAGCAATCCTGCTGTCCAGTGCTCACTCTGTGACCAAATTATAGAGTAATTTTCCACCTCTAGAGGACACTGTGTCCTTCCATATGCTCACTTCTCTGCTGTGCTCTGGAGGCATCAGCCCTGATCTGTGGCTGCCTGCCAGGGGTTGCACAAGTTTGTGGTGGGCTGGGACCATCGTGCCCAGGTTGGGAAGGGTGGTCAGGAAGGCTTGAGTGGCTCTGTCAGCAGCTGCTGCGTATCAGGGTCACTTATCCCTCTTCACCTGCTCTGTCCATAGTTCTACAAACCCAGGAGGCCCTGCTGCCTCTGGGCTTGGACAGGGTGAGGCAGGGACTCAGAAGGGCTTTGTAGGTGTGGGAAAACATTTTCTTGCTCTCAGCACACATCTGTCCAGAGGTCACCTGAATTTCACCTTTTTAGTACACTGTGATGACCTCTTTCCTTATGGAACTTCCTTCATTATGGGTCTGTGATTTTGATCCCACTGCTGTTCCCCACACCCATGATAGCTGGCAGATGGGGAGCTGTCAGGATGAACACAAGCCTAGAGAGGTCATCTCTTACTGGGAGACTGCACAGGTTTTCACCTGCTTTGTTGTCTGTTCATCAGCCTTGCTGGCTTAGACTTGACTTTTTATTTTTTTTCCACTGTTCACTCAGTCTCGTATTTTTCATGACAGTAGGGAAACTTCACCATAAAGATGCCTTATGCCAGGCATACTTAATGAACTTAAGTACATTAGCAGAATGACTTTTAAAATGCATTGATGGTTGATCAGGAGGTGGTAGTTTACTGGGAAGAAGCCAGTGAGTGTGTGATAACACAGCTGCAGTGCTGCTGGAGGAGGTGCAATACACCTTCAAGTTTTTGATGCCATAGGTCTTGTGGAGTCACATTGCTCCTGCTTGGAAGTCCCCTCTCTGAAGCAGTTTTGGACATAACAGTGGTCCCCTCTCAGCAGGTGTGTAAGCAACATTAGATGCCCAGGTGCAGGGTTCATGTTTTTAAGTCTCGTGGTGCTTCTTGTAGCCAGGTATATCCTGGCTTTGAATCTGATGACTGGCAAAGCTGACCAAGTAGAACAAGGTTGTTTTGTTTTAACTGAACCAGAAAAGAGGCCATTTTGGAGAAGGAAGATTCCTCTTCCAGTCTGAAGTTTGACCATGATTTGTCTATCCATGGATAAAAAAGGGTTGGGTTCTTCCCACCAACTGTCCTTCCCATGAAGTGCATTTCCAGCTTTAAGTCAAATCTGAACTATTTCGGTCTTTTCCGGAAATCCATTGAAACATGCCACTGAAAGGAGAATCAGACAAGATTCAAAGGTTGAATCCTGATAGGCCCACAGCTTGCTACTGAATTTTGTGTTTGGTGTTTTGCTGGTGGCAATTCACGGATTACAGAGCAGGAAAGTAGATGGAGGTTGGGGGTGAGAGGTCATACAAAGGGAATGATTTTTTTTATAGGCAAGGGAGGATGAAAATTTTCTTCAAATCATCCAGCTTTTCTTTCTGGGGAGAAAGTGGAAAGAGGAGAATGTGGAAAGCAATGGATTGCTGTGCAAAACAGCTTTTTGCAGTTACCAAAGTTGGGCAAATTTTTGTTTTCTAATCATTTTATGAGGAACAGGAGTGTAAAAACTGTGCAAGTGGTAAACCTGTGCAAGACAGCAGTGGTGAAGGCAGAAACTGATTGTATGGCTCCAGCTTTGGAATCACAAATGCCATCTGCAGAAGTCCTTATGGAGCAGGAGATGGGGGTCACTATTTCCTACTAAATGCAGACACTTAGATGTATTAGTGTGTTGTCACAGACACATCCAGTTTTCCAGTGCTACTTTGCTGCCCTGTGCCCCAATCCACCTCCCTTCTGCCTCCCAGGGAGGTGGACGTGGTGTGGAGGCAGCAGCCCCGGTGTGTAATGCAGGCACTGACCTTTCCCACAAACACTTTTCTCCGCAGCCCTCAGGACATCTGCTGGCCCTGGAGAGCCTAGAAACAATGCGGGTTTCCTGGCCCTCTGTGTGGTTTTTCCTCTTATAGGAAAATTTATGCTGGAATATTTGTTTTCCAGTGGTTTTTTTTCCCCCCAGTGTTAGCATGTGTGCGTTGTCCGCAAGGGTGCCTGCGAGACTGGAAAGTCATGGTGAAAATAAGACCATTCAGACAGGGATTTGTAGGGACAAGCTCTCTTGTTTCAAGGGCAATGCCCTGCATGGAGGGAGTCCCTGCACAGCAGGATTTTGCCCAGCTGTGCTTCTTACAGGAGTTGGGCAGGTTTCTCTCACCAGTGGGATTCCTCAGGGTGTTTTTTTTCCTTCTCTTGCTGTTTTCTGCACTTGTACCATACCCCATCCAATACCACTCATAGTCTGACTTGCTACAGACCCATTGCCTTCCATCCACATCTTTCCCTGAGCTCAATAACTTATTTGGTGAAACCATATCTCCGAGACAGACATCTGTTTTGAAAACTATACGAGCAGAACTATTGCTTTGCTTGTTAGCCTGTGCCCATCATGGTATACCTTGAGTCAGCCTGACTCAAGTGTCATGGGTAATTTTTTACTGCTGTTCATCACATTTTTTAGACCACTTTCCTCCTGTGAAGACATATGTATTCTGTGATCTTGTTGCTTCTTACTGAACTAAGCAAATAAAATGCTTTGAATTCCACTATGAGGCAGCTGCTGAATCACATTTGTGGGTTGTGGGTTTTTTTTACGCCCTCTCCATTTTTTTTCAGTAGCTTTTTTTTTTCACAAGTGTAAACTAATGCTGGACAAAACATTTCAGTGTTTTGACTTGCCAAAAATTTGTACAGCATTCAACTAATGATAGGATATTTTTTAATTGTTTTTAACACTCACAGCTTATGAATGGTAACACTTAGCATTCTTTTTAGTATGGTTCCTTCTCCTAACTCAAGTATACTGTCTAAATCCTTTCTCCTAAAATATTATTGTCTAAGGTTTGATTAAAGCTGTGAGGAATGTGTGTGAAAGCGCTTCTGGTAAGTCAGTGTTCATGGGAGCTGGGAATCACCACTGTTTACATTTTTTTTAAATTTTCCCGAAAGATCTGAGGTGCAGTATGGAGAACTTCAGTTTCTACAGGAGCCAGCTGAGTCAAGCAGCTGTGGGGAGGAGGGACGGCGTGGAGTTTTGGAGCAGTGCTCTCCAAAACTGCAAGAGGCCATATTTTTAAACACAGACACTTGTCCACGCGCTGATGTGTCCTGATACAAGGAAGGGAGGTTAAACCCAGCCATGCTGTTTCTTCGTGGCTGCTGCCTCATGGGGCATCCTCTGGCTGGCAGCTGATTGACTGGCAGGAAGCAGGATTTCATGTCCACTACTACAGGCCCATTCACTTGGTAACATTATCTGGGATCCTCTTTGAAATCCCCCAAGCAACTGTTACTAGCTGGGTCCCAGGAAAAGCGATCCGGCAGGGCTGGCCCGTGGGGAGCCCAGTTGCCTAGCGCTGGGCTTGCTGTTGTGAAACAGTTGGCCAAGCCATCAGACTGTCTCAGCTAAATGAATTAAGTAATTGCACAGCCCTGGAGAGAATATTAGTGAGGAATTTCCATATTGCAGCTCTTGATATTCCCGCCTCACAGCCCTGTTACCACAAATACAAGCCCTTGGCTGAGCAGGCAGTAATTTGATATTAAATGAGGTTCTTATTAAGCAGATGCAGTGAAATAGGGCAGAGTTTTATGTTGCGTTAGTCATCTAAATGCTTTTATTAGCATTCATGAGGATGAGGCATAAGTGAGTGCAGGGTACTCTTTAGCCAAAGCCTGACCCTTAGGAAGGAGTGTAATTAAGGAGCTAAGAGCTCCTTAATAGGAATAGGGAATAGGAGCTAGGCCACACACAGCAAGTGTACATCCGCTCACTCTCTCCATCTTCTGGGAACTGCCTCTGCAAAAGGGGTCACAAGGAAATTTGGGGGATGGCCCACTCTGCCAGGGGATGAAACTCTTCCTTATCTCATTCTCCAGGTGTTAATTTGACAAATCACAAAGCCCTCTTGGAAAGCAAACCATCTGCATAGGCACACGTTGCTCTTTCCTTTGGACTGAGTGTATCAGGCCATGGGAATAATGTTGAGGATTTTGTTGGCTTGTTTTTTTAGGGGATCATGGAGCTTCATAAGAAAGGTCGTATAAAAGAAGGTAAAAGCTCTGACCAGTTAACAAATGTGTACAAACATATGTGACTGTCAAAGCTGGCTCCACTGAGGTGGCAGTAGCCACGCTGGTGGCTTCTCTACAGGGATGCCCCTGCTCCATCAGGGAAATGAATCCTAGAACTGGTGGAAAAGCCACCCAGAAGCCAGTGGTGCCTCTCTACAAGCCCAGGCTCATTTTGTAACAATAAACTGTGGACTGTGTTATCCAGCTTGCTTTTGTCCTGCTTAGGTTCTCTGTTTTAGGCTTTGTCTCCATTTCTCCTGAGCCTGTGCACTGTGATCAATGAATTGTTCTGCCTCCTCTCTGCACAATTTGGCCCCATCTCAGGATTAAATACCCTAGGCCCTTTACTCATGAGATGCTCCTTCAAGCTGCATTTTTTCTCTTGGTTTTCTATCATCTGGCAGGATTCAGCAAAAAGTAAAGTGATAATTTTATTAGAATTCCCAGTGCTTGGTGTGCTTGTGAGTTTGTGGTGGGTGGCTTGTGTCTCGTTTGCAATGAACTAAGCACTTGTGCCCTCTGTCCTAAACATACTCTGGTCCTCTTGGGTTTGAAAACATCCCCAAAGCCTAATTGGTTTGGATGGGATAGAATTTGGCCAGTGCTGAGGCCTTGGCAAAGCTCCCCTCCTAAATAAATGTGGTGATAAGGAACCACTGTAAGCTCTTGTGAGTCATGAAGACTCAGGGGTACCCTCTTGTCTAGACCACTCCCTAGCCCTGTGAAGCCAGTCCACAAGCAGACATTGGGGTCCTCTCTCTCTCCAAAACTGAAGTGTGGGTTTCAGTGAAGGGAGACTAGGGATCTCCTTTTTTCAAAAAAAGGAGAAATGAAGGTTTTGGGTCGAGCAAACTGCACTAACAAGCTGTCAGGTCTGCCTGTAACATTGGTTCTTGCAACAGCATCCACAAGGCAGCTGTCACTTTGTGGGAGGAAGAGAATGAGAGGGAAGAAATCATTCAGTGGGAGGTCCCATTTTGGTTGGAGTAGAAGCAGCCTATTCTTTTCCCAAAATGTGGGAAAGGAAATGTCTTGATTTTTGAAGATGAAAAAAGGCTGTACCTGCAGCAGAGATGTGACAGGAGTTGAGTGGGGTCAAAACAAAACAACCCCCTCAGCAACCTTGGCACATGGAAGTGTCCCTGGGCTTTGTTTTGCACTTCTGCTGCTCATAAACTACTTGCAGTTGCTGAGACCTGGCAGTGGTGGCTGCCTGCATCCCGACAGCTGGCATGTGAGAACCTGGAGGAGACCTGGCTTTCTCACAGCCCTAGTGCTGCTTAGCCTTCCAGCAGTGTGTATAGGGCTGGCTGTGTCTGTCTGGCACTGAATGTACAGGCACTGATCTGGGAACACAGATATTTGAAGACTATTTCCTTGAGGGAAAGGGTTTCTTTATTTTTTCTGCTCTAATACACTAATGAAAATCAAACACGACTGTACTTAGAGGGGCAGCTTGGAGTGTGCACAAAGTTCTGAAGGTAGGTGTGAGAGGAGCAATGAACCAAATCCAAGCATGGAAAACTAAGTCTTCAGGGGTAAATTACTAAAGCCATACAGTGTGCTGGCTGCAAGGGTTTTCTTGGATTGCAGTAGTCTTAGTTCTGGCAAGATGCAAAGAGCAGTTCAAGTATTTCCTCTTTATTCCTCTTCAGCAATTGTTCTTCAAGCCCTGACTTGATAAAGTTTCCTGGTACCACTGTTGTCTTTGTATAAAATAAACAAGTTCTATCCAGTGCAGGGTGTTTGCTGTTAGATATTTATGTTTGAGCCATGTTGGTTGACTCGTTGTTGGTGACACGCGATCAGTTGTCTCAATTTCGGACATATAACCCATAATCAATATAATTCTCGTAATCAAGAGGTACTTGAAGCCACCAAGCCTTTCCAAAGGTAAAGGAGCACAAAAGTAGCAGATGAAACTGGAAGGATAATCTTGGAAAACAAATAGGGAAAAGTATTTCTTAAGCCATGGAGCTTTTGTGGGTGATGAGTATTCCTAGGGAACTTGGGCATGTGGTTACTATCTTATAGTTAAATAAGTGAGGAAGATTTCAATTTAATGTTCAGTTGTGTGCAGCTCTCTGTGAAGCTTTAGACAGATTGCTTGATTGTACCTGCCTGAGGCCTCAGATTCCCCATCACCCTCATTTTCATTGCTTAAAAAATGTATTGATCTCGAAGCAGCCACAGACAGTTTCAAGTGTTATCACAGCAAATAGCACAGAGCAGAGACATATTTGGGAAACCCCATGGCTATGGTCCCCGTTACAAACTTACATGACATGTTTCATTTGGTCCAGAGCTGAAGGGCTCCTTATCAAACTTTAAAATAAATAAAATTTTAAAATACCATCTTTCTGGCATCAGTACTCCAGAGTGAGAGGTTAAAGTTTATTTTCCCCTGTTATGTGTGCCAATGAATATTTGACTTCTGAAAGTTCATAGAGAGGGAAAACCAAAGGGTCAGGATCACATCTGAACTGGATTCTGTCTTAAAGGTGGATGGTTATCCACGGAAATAAGTTTGTGGTATTTTCCTAGCTCCTAGAATAATAATAAAAAAATCTTAAATTCATCATCAATTTGCTTTCTAATATTTCTCTTTCTGCATATGATTTTTCTACTGCTTTTTTCCTTGGTACCACTCCTAAAGCTTTATCCTCATCTGTGACAGTGGTGCTAAAATACTGAGGTGACAAAACTGGACAGCCCTTGGTTTTCCACTTCCAAGTGGTCTCTGTGGGTAGTGTAGCCTGTGGCATTCCCTGTTTGGATAGCTGTTAGATCACATTACCTGTCTATCCTCTGGCATTGTAGCAGCAACCTGGCACGGCAGCTATTTCAGTGCTATTTCCCTTCACTACCTGGCACCAGCCATACAATATTTTTATATACTGAATTATTTATGGACTCATAATTATTTAGCATCAATATGTCAATGTTACAATGCCCCTGTTGGCCATAAAGGAGCAAAATCTTTCTTTAATTAAAATTACATGGTCTGTGTCGACTTTCCTTGGACCTAACCTTTTAAAACTGAGTTGGGAGTTTGAATTCCATCCTACCAAATACCTGTGTTTTAAGCAAAGACTAAATACAGAGCTTTCATTCAGTGAGACTGGTCTTGGAAGCCAATAATTTTATGTGTTTTAGGGAGGTTTATGTTATACTGGGGAGTTTACAATGGACTTCATTGAACTGTAGACCACAGTGGCAGTATTTTTTTATAAGTAACTTCTAATAAGGAGGAAGCAGTGTATAATTCAGACTGTCAGTGCTCCTGTCTAAAGACAAAAGCTTAAGACGCCTCAATGTTGGTTTGAAAATCTGCCGAATATTGAGGGCAAACTGGTAATGAAGAAAATCAATTGGTTTGTTTTAAATAATGCACAGCTGTCCTTTTTGAAAAAATATGGCATCATTTGGCGTTGTAGAAATACACCGAACCACCGCGTAATTTAATTACACGACCACCCTAGAAGTTCCATGTGCCATACTCAGTCCTGGCATAAGCGGGTGCAAATCCCTCTGGGAATTGCACCCGCTTATGCCAAAGCTAAATATGATCCAGTGTTGTTTTCCCTTCTCCCTGAGAGCTGGAAGGTATGGAGATCCACTTCATACTGTGCTGTTCTTGGAGGTATTACCTTTTTTCCACACACAGAGCAATTCCACACTTGATGTTAAACTGACTTTTGCTATAATTTTCAGGAGAAAAACAAAAAAGGCTCCTGAACACAGTATACAAAGGCAGTTGTTAAGTAATTAAGGTTATCATAGCCAGAAAGCAAAGTCCATCATTTTCTAAGTCACACCTGCCATGGAAACAGCACTGGCCCTTTGTAGAGAAGGACCAGAATAGAGCAACCATTGCATGTTTATCAAGACTGCTCCCTCAATGACATGCCTGTGATACACAGCTTTCATCTGATGCTTGAAGGAGTAATTAATTCTGCATTTGTCCAGGATCTTTTCTTTGTTCAAGGTGTGAGGCTGCCACTCTCACTTCAAGCTGGCTTTTACCTCTTGAGCAGTCTCCTCTGCAGGGGGAGAAATATTTCATAAGAAACTTTCTGAATGCTCCATGCTTGTGCCATACAGCTCCCCTAGTAACTTTTTTCTTTCTGCCTTGTAATACGTGCAGGTTAATTAACACTTTTAGATTTATCTTCAAGTCCAGAGGCCTTCTTTCCAAATGGAGAAAAAGACATCTCAGAATGGATAAGAATCTTTGGGAGATGGCTCTTCTGAGGGGGAATACTTTTATCAGCTTTATTTTAAAATAAAACTCTCTACCTGCTCCAGGTTATCTGCTTGCTGTACATGTGTGATGTGTGCAGCCCCATAGGGCACAGAGCAGTGTTGAGGATACAGGGAAGATGATTCAAAGTTTTCGGTCTTGCAGGACATCTTGAATATCTTTGGCTCACTCTGATCAGCCACAATGAGCCAACATGTGCATGCCAGGCAGAGGAACGTAGTCCTGGACCTTTTCATTTCTAGGACTTGATTTTAAACATTTGACTGAGATGGAAATCAAGCAAGAATTACATATGATGTATTCTGTGAGGAACAGCTAGTGTCAGGAGAAGCCTTGTTCTTTCCAAACATTGAGAAACAAGAATCCCTATTGAGCACAGAGACAATGAAAGGCAAAAAACACATCAAACAAGTACCCAAAGTTTATAAAATAGGCACGTAGTCATGACCTTCCTCCAGTTACACAGACATGTGCACGCACACATCAGCCCTTAACTTCAACAGGAGTTGCTCACATGTGTCTTTGGACAGATCTTGTCCCTAAATGGATTTATGGCCAAAGGAAACTTGGGCTCTGATTCAGGTTCAAATCAGGTTCAGCGTGGAAAATCTTGAACTCGGAGTCAGACCCTACAGCAGCCCTTTAGAGAGGCAAACAAACAGACCAGACCAACTTTTCTCTCTAGCTGGAGCTCTCTAACCTTGTGCTTGGGTCTAGCACGCCCTTCTGCCTCCCTCCTCACTGAAACACAATTATTTTTAAAGGGATCTTTATTCCACCCAGGAGAATACAGCACAGGCAATTGGCTAGCAATGGTGCCTTGGAGCTCAGCCACCTGGGGCAAGTGTGAGACTGCACATGGAGGGAAAAGGAGAGAGCAGCAAGTGACAGAGAGACCCTTTGGCTGCAAGAGCCTGGGAGATTCAACCCAGAGACTCCCAGAGGCTCAAATCTCATCTGCTTAAAGGGGCCGATACCATGATGTTTAAACTAAACAGGCTGCTGTCACTGTTTAATTTGAGGGTTTTTTGTTTATTTTGTTTTGCTATTTTTAACACAAGTCGATGTCATCATGCACTTATTTCTGTATTGTCTCTTGCTGACAGTGAGGAATGGATTTCTGTGATGATTGTGCATGACTGGGCAAAGATTGGACTTTGACCTTTTATTCCCAAACAATGGGGACCTGTCCTTTTCCTGACAAAACAGGGAAGGTACTTAAATTAGATTTATCTGCTTCTCTTCCTACAGCATGTTGCTCACTCATGGTGAAATCTTCTAAGTAACCAAATTAAAATTCAATATGCTGTTACAGCTAAGGACATCCAGTTAAAATTCACTCTACAGTAAATCCCAACCCAATCAGTTTAGGGGTGGATGAACCAAATAACTGTAAGCAGTTCATCCCACTGCCTGTCATTGAGAAGGAGTGAGCATCCCAAACCTGGGTTCACAGAGTTTCACTTGTGTTTCAGAGTCCACCCTGCTCTAGCACAGCCACCAGGCTGATGTCCCCACCAGGGTATTGGCAAACACAATCTCATTTTAGATAATATATTTTCATATTTATTGAGAAAAATCTTGTAAGGCTTCTATTTAACTGTTGGGGCTTTGTTTTGTTTTGATTTGGTTTTTTTGTTTGTTTTTCTTTTTAGGGTCTCCTTATAAGCACTGTGGAGGATGAAAAACACTTTCAGGAACCCAACAAAAAAGTCCTTTCTTGTCAGCAGATTTGGATTCCCACCAAATACAGATGCGTATCTCATTTGGGAGTACATCCCCCCTGTGCTTGTCAATGCAGTCTATCTCTTGATTTCCAAACACTTGCACCCCTCAAAAATGACCTGTTTTCAAAGAGGACAACCACCTGTAATGCCTATTTGACAACAGGTCTTGAAAGATTTCTTATGGCCAAGCTGCTTTTCCCAGCTGCCACCAATGCCATGGAGCCAAATAATTGTTAAAGAGCACTCTTTCTAACATAGTCGTGTTTTTTAAAAGGCTCTCAGTTCATCTGTGAAAAGCATATGAGTAGCTTACTAAATATTACTTCCAAATTTTCCATGTTCCTGTCATGTCACAGAGGCATTTGACATGAACTCCTTTGCTGGGTTTCCATGTCTCTATAGCCATATTTTAGCTAAAATCTAATCACCACCTATTATGCAGGAACGTATTCAGGTGTCTCCTGAATAGGAAGAATTTTATTCTTGCACATCTTACTCTATACTTTCCCAATTTCAAGGGGTAGATGACTATTAAAAATTTTGATGTAAGTTTAGTTTTGCTTCCTGTTCTTTCAGGAAGTCGCTCTTTTTTTTGTTTTTGTCTTTCTCTTATTTCCTCTTTGCTCACTCTGCAAGTAAAGCCCAGAAGTTTAATGAGGAAAGTCAAGCATATAAGTGTACAGTCTGTGTAATAGATAGCACCATCTGTCCCAAGAAAGAGTTATCTGTTGCTGTGTTTCTGCAGCCCTGCCCTGCTCATTTTCCTCTGCCAGGAACTAACATAGCTGTTCCTCTTGCTGTGTCCTGGCTTGCACCAGAACTGTGGGGTTTTTGCAACTTCTTTGAGCAAATTACCTTCAGTGTTACAAATGACTCTCTATGTCAACCCTGAATACTTGCTGTCATGAAGAAAGTTGAAGATATGAGATCAGGTAAGAAAGGGGAATCGAAGTTAGTATGAAAATCTTCCCTTGAATACATGATGGTTTGAAAATTTGCTTGTTTCTTGTTGATTTTCTGCCTGGCCTCATTATCCCCACCATATTCCCTTTCTCTGTTTCTTGTTTTGAGCCTTGCTTGTTGCATCCTTTTGACTCAACACCATAGGTTTTGACAAACAAGGTGGTGAGTTAATACAGCGCTTTTTTGTAGCATTCAGAGAAATATCAGGCATCATAATTTCCAAATTTTTTTTTTACTTGCCAGCCAACTGAATTTACTGCAGTATCTGTGAGCTTCAGTGTCTAGAAGTGACAGAGTCAGGGGAAAGCTTGTTATCCCCCTGACTCAGGCATGGACCTTTCTTCAGGGAGACACGGCCAGAAAGGTGCTAATGAGAGCCAATTTTATGGGATTGAGCTGTGATGCTGGCATCCACCCATCAGGAATGATGACAGATCCATCAGCTTGTTTTATTTTAGACATTAACAGGAAGAGCTCCTTCTTTAAATAGCCCTATAATAGTAAAAAAAACCTATTGCTTAAATCCAAAGCAATTGTTCATTTATACAGCTGGAATACTTAGTGTCAGTGCTGCATAGCTGTGTTACTAGCAAACTTTGTCTTAAATTGACAGGTTAGCAGGAATGACTTGGTGAAAATAGTAGGGAAAATTCAAGTTGCAGGGTAGCACAAGATCATTAATTTCATTGGGTCGAGCAGTCAGTGTCTTCAACTGAAACTGTTTAACTGCACTGGTGTCTTCAGCTGAAAACCATTCGTTTACTGTAATGATCATGTTCATTATCCTGGTGCCTTGTCTATGGGACTGCTGTGGTTGGATTCACCTAAAAGCAGAGTTCTGCCAAGGCTAATGTCCAAAAATGTAAGGAGGTGTTGTCCTTAAGCCAAAGTGCTTGCAGTCCAAATATTTGGCATGGAAGTGGGAGGTAAAGAGTCCTTCTGCAGGTAATACCCAGCTTAAAGCAGGGCTGGGGTGAAAGCTGTAAGCTCTGACTCCCAGTCCTGTGTCCTGTCTGCTTGCACAGTCAGCTTCTAAGGCAGTGTGCTGACTTTTTCATGAGAACTACTGCAAGGAAGGCCAAGTGTTCAAATAAAAATGTCTCATTCCCATTTAAGAGCTGGGGGAAGAGAAGAAAAGAAGCAACTAGGCGTTTGCAGCCAGCTCTTGGGAAGTTCTGGGCAACATGGAGAAAAGGGATTTTGGAGCTGGTTCTAGACCTTATTGCAAGATATCCTCTAAGAGAGGACATGCTGAAGTCTTCTGGTAGCTGCCCACACGTGGTGCAAAGCTGTCTCAGCCTGACAGCATGCCCAGAAAAGCGTGTGGATAGACACGGGAGCTCCTGGCACCGCTTTGAATCTTAAATATTTAACCAGGGCGCCACTCTGCCTGAGCAGTGTGAAGGGGCTGCACCTGTGAACTGGTTCATAAAGGAGAAGAGGTTTTCAAAAGCACTAAGGGGCATTTAAGCTGTTACCTTTCAGTAACACCTTTGAAAAATCTCTCTTAACTAAACCCTAACTTCACAAAAGCACAAGGCAATTTTCAGTTTGGAATCTGCCTCCCGCTCAGCAGCAAAGGGTGTTTGCTAAAAAGCCACCCACCACTCCAGGCATGATGCTGCAACATCTCAGCTCAATGAATAATGTTTAACAGTGTGAATTTTATTATTTTGGCTTTGAGAGCCCCACAAGGCTCCAAGTTCATAGATAAAACCTCCCAAAATACCCAGTGAAAGCGCGAAGCCAGAATTATCAGGGGTGCATTCAGTGCACCCCTGAAATTTACTGGCAGTTTATATTGCTAGCTGCTACTGCTGGGAGAAGTCCTATAAATAACCTTGACAATGTGTGGGTTTTAGGAACAAAAGCATTGTGTAGATAATGATCCATTTGTAGCCTAGAGGCTGTGTGAGATCTCTGCTTGCTATTTCTTCCTGTGTTTATCCAGGAGATAAACCTCTGGTTTTACCTCTGAGAGCTGCACAAAAGAAGCTGGGGTATGCTCTTACTAATGTTGAGGTGAAGGATGGTCAAATTTTTTCTTATATAGGCAAGGGCTGAAAGTAAACAAATGATGAATGTGAATGAATCGTCCAAGCCAGTAAACTTCAGTCCTAAAACCCTGTGAAGATTATTTGTGCCATTTTGGAGGAATACAGCAGAGAGACACCAATTTGTCCATATACAGTAGATCCTTCACCCCAGCAGCTCACATACTTCCCTGAAATAGTCCCATGTGGTTTTAATTATACTTGTGTTACTTCTGGTTAAAGACTCACTTATCAACATGACCAGGCCACCTCAAGCAGATCTTATTGTATTTTTTTTCTGGTATGACAGGCAGCTAAGGGAGAAAAAATATTATACAGAGGAATATGATGGGATTTTTGAGGGGTTTTTTTGCTGCACCTTTGAGAAGAGAGACCAGAGTAAGGAAAACAACTTGAAGTTAAAATAAAATACAGATGGAAAATTAAAGGATTCCCTACTGAATTCACCTATTTTTAACTGCTTTAAAAAAAAAACGAAAACAAAAAAAACCCCACCAAACATGAATTCCATGTTCTTGTTGCTCCCTTGGTTCAATATTCAGTCTTTTTTTAGTGGAACTTCATCCATCTCAATTTCTTAAACCACAATTATTTTTTTTTAAATCAGGCAAAAAGTGCTTTTAAAAAATCTTCTTAGCAGAACTATTAGTGATGTGGTAAAGCAAGCTTTTGTACTTCTGATGTCTCAGGATCTACAAGCATGATCTCAGTGAGCACTGAAGAGGGATGAGTGACCTGAAGGTGCAGTCATACAATGGGCACATGCCCATATTGCCATGATATCTCTTCTGGGGTTTAGTTGGTTCACTCCACACTGAGGTTGAGTTGCAGACATTTCCAGCTGTTTCCCAGAGTTATTATCCATTAATGAGTTATTTTTATGTAGAAAAGTTCCTCGGAAACATTTTTTTTTCCAATAAAACAGCTTTCTCTAACCACATGCATGTAATACAGTGGCTTACAAGAGATAAGCCAAACAGTGTGTTTATCCCTTTTCTTTCACATGCTTCCAGTGATCTCCTGCCTCATTCCAGATTCTTCTTTGTTTCTGGAAATGGACTCAAGGAATCCAAATTGCCTAGAAGACTGTTGTGACTACAGTCATAGGTCAGCTTTTGATTTTTCGGATCCAATACCAGCCAGCTTTTCACCCCTTGAAATACCAGAGACAGAGACAATGTTCTCATCAAATTCTGCCAAGTGCTAGTAGGAGAACTGACTGCCCAAAAGGGCAGGGGGACCTTTTGCATCCCTACATCCAGCAGTCAGTTTTGACTGATGGGGAGAGGAGGGGCATGCAAATGGAAATAAAACACTATTGTTCCTACTTCACTTTCTGGCTCCATCACAGTGTATGGAGCACCTGCAAAGCTGCCTGCTAACTTCTGGCTGTGTATTCTCCCTGTTTGTGCAGCTGACAAAGAGTTGGGCAGTGCTCAGCAGATCTGTGTTGGAAACTGCCCTGATGCTGTGGGTAGTCACTGACCAGCACAAAATGAACAGTTGACTGGCCATGGGTGTTCTGGCCTCTGTAACACATGCGCACGGCGGAACTGGAGGGGATGCTCTGCCTTTAAATGTTGAGCAACCACTGACAAGTCATCACACGCTGGCCTGTCTTGTTTCTTCCTGCTGCTGAAATAGGAGTGATTATTACAGTCCAGGCTCTGGATCCACACAGAGCCTGGGAAGCTGGATGTTGAAGGTCTTTGCAGCCCAACTCCTATTTTAAGTTACTTCCTTTTTATAGCATTATTTCCAGGTGGAGGCTGTATTTCTGTGCATTGAGTCTCCTGTTTTTCTTCCTTGATAGGAGTTTTAAATAGCATGCAAGAATTGTCAGGGGGTAGATCTTTTAACTATTTAGAAGTTATTTTTTACATAACTTGCAGAATTTGCCACCTTGGTGCACCTGGTGGGACCATAGGCTGAGCTGGGTAGTGACACTTGGTCACAGCCCCATGGTGGCCCCCCAGTCCCTTGCTGTCACTTTGTTCTGATGTCATGTCCCCATGCTTTCCCAAGCTGGAGGGAGTTGCCTTCAAGAGTGGTCTCATGGGTACAATCAAGCAAACCTGAGCAGGAGGCTGGGCCCCTGCACCTCCCCATGAGGATAATAGTTATCTCTACATCTACCTAGTCTCTTATTTTCAAAACATTAAAAAGGACTAGGAGTTTAGGAGAGCTGTGCTAAGGCAAAAGACAATCTGTATGGTTGTATTAAATCCTCTCTTTCCTCCCCCTTGATAAAGAAAACTTGCAGTGTGTTATTTCAGCCTAGATTCCAATACTGCCAGGTCTTTACTAAGAAGTAAAGCTGCAATGGAAAATAGGCTGGGGTCTGATTTTGGCCTGATGCAGACCCTCTCATCTCCCTTGGGCTATTGAGAGGATGGTGTCATTTGACTTGGATATCTGCTGTGTCTCACTGTTGCCTCCACCAGTCCATCCATCTCTTAATCATCACCACCTTTTCTGTCTTGGAATTATTTTTATCTCATGACACTGTTAGCCAAAGCTCATCCCTTCTTCTGCCATGTCTACCCAGAGGCCTGGCACAAACAGGCAAGTAACGTCTTTTTTCTTTCTCTCTGTTCTTACTCTTACCCAAATCTGCCTTTTCTTTTTTTCTGTTTCACTGCAGAGGCATGGGTAAGCAGCAGAGTTGTTTTAGAAGGTCTTTGCTCTGCTCTAGTTATTGGCAACTTTGGACAGTGTCCTTATTATTTAGTCTCTTTTTCAAGATATATTCCACACTGCATCCTGGTCCAATGGTTGATTTAATTGTTGAAGGGTTTTTTAAAATTTTTTGACTGTTTTTTTTCGGACAAACATTTCCTTTTCCAGCTTTCAACAAAAATGTCATAGGTATTTAATAGAATCATAAAACCATCTAATGTTTTGGGTTGGAAGTGACCTTAAAGGTCATCTAATTCCAACTTCTGCCATGGGCAGAGATTTCTGTGTATCTCTATGTTTTCAGCTGTTAGTTACGCATTTGACTGGCTATACTTCAACCCAGAAGTTGTAACTTTTACACGAACTCAATTTGTGAAGTCAGCATGGAAAGAAGCCCTGAACTTGGTCTTTGCTGTGGAACAGATTCTCATGGTTGTCTTTTCTTTTTTTGCCAAAGACAACCACAAGACCTGTGCCTGCAGTGAGTTTTTCCCCTCCCCCCTCTCTTTTCAGCTCCACAGTGAGACTTTTGTGAGCCAAAACCTTCTGGTAAGAGTACTCAGCTGAACATTTTAATGAGAAATGTCATTTCCCCTGACAAGTACTAATGAAGCAGATTAAGCCATGGTCAGTTGCCAGAAAAGCACTGGAGATAGTGGTGGTTCTTTGCACAGGTGGCACAGCAGAAGACTTTCTCTGCCAAGCAAAGTAGGTTACAGACTGCTGCAGACCTACAGAGCTGGAGGTTGGCTCTTCATGGGCATTACAGAGCTCAAGTTGTATGTCGTTTATTTGGGATGTGGTCCTGAGTAATTTCGTTTTGGTAGAGCAGAGAAGCTGATTATATGCTTTGCATTTGGTATGGGGGCTATGTATTTATTGTGCACATATGAATTGTGGCACACAGGGTGGCTGGGTATCTCTGCATTAGTTGTTGCTACTTGTCTTTGAACTACAGTTCATAAACTGGTGCAGAAAAAGCCCTAGTATGTGTGGGTGTCTGGGAGTCATAAAGCAGCTTCTCTACCCTTGAATGCACCCTCTTCTTATCATCTTTTTGCAATGTGCTGAGGAAATACTCTACACTATCCTCTAATGTTCTTGTTGGTACTACCAGTCAGGATGGGGGAAGTGAAATTAGCTGCAAGCCCAAGAGCTGTTTGTTTGAAGCCCTTTCATTTTCCATCTTCTGAGCCACCAGCTGACCCTATACACCCTGGCAAGTTGGTCTTCCATGAGACCCAAGTGACAACCATGATCAGCTGAAAAGGACAGAGAAAGGGCAATTCTGGCTTTGAAGTAGGACCTAAGTGGGACAAGGACACAGAAGTATCCCTCTGGAGAGCTGAGCCAAGCTCACCATGTACCTGTGAGGTTCCCTCTCTTCCTCCCTAGCCTGTGAAGAAGAGGGTGATGGCAGCTTTAGGAGTTTTTATCACCCAAATTTTGGCCACCCATAGCAAGCCAGACTTGCTTGTGAGCAAGGCCATGAGGAAGACTCCTGTGTCCTGCCTTTTGTGAGATATGGAAGTGGGAGCTCTCAGTGCCTGCTTTGCACCTACAAGGCTTCTCCATCCGGTTGGACACATAATGACTCCAGTTCCTGGGGTCTTGCATGGGAAGGGAAATTGTTCCTTCAATTGCTGCCTTGCCCAGGTGAAGGGTGTGGACAGCCCATCATTGGGCACAGGCTGCAGAAAAGACACTTTTTCACACTGGCCAGCTCTATGTGGCTTCATAGGGTGAGGTTGCTGGGATATTATGCCCAGGATTCTGTGAGTGCTTTGGTCAGACCCCAGGCAGTGAGGCGATGGTGGGAAGGTCTCCTGGCAGTCCAATGGATCCATGTGGATGTTGCTGGCTTTGATTTAATGTCAGTGAGGATGGGTCAGGTCCTGAGTGCCACTGTGATCTGTGTTGATATGGGTTGTGCCTTGCAGCAGAGACATTTAATGTGATTTTATTCAGACTCTACCTTCAGGGTCTCTGTGCTGTGTGTAGAAACTCTCTTCTTTCCTTTGCAGCTATGAAAACAGCTGCAGGAATCAAATACTACCGACCAAATGTCTCAGTTAGAAATATCTTTAATCCAGGACACTATATATAAAAAAAATATTCTTGTTTTAGACTATTTCTCTTGGGAAGGGAAAGATGGAGGTTTTATTGTGGGTTTTCCATTTTTATGTATGAGGAATTAAAATAATATTATAGAAACTTTCTATAAAGAATAGGAAAAAAGATTGAGACTGGAAAATACCAATTGCTGAACCAGGACAGTGGATATGGGAGGAAAAATTGCAAATATAGTAGTCTGACTATTTCTTTGAAGTCTGACACATATCTATGACAAAGAATGATCACAGGAAAATATTTCAGTTGTATAAAAGTAGCCACGCAAGAAAAGAAAAGCAGCAGACAAGACTTATTGCTTGGAATATGGAAGAAACTGCCAAAGTCATAAAGCTAAGAAAGGTACATGACTTCTGCAGGGGCTGAAAAATTCTTTTTATGGTAGCATTAGTAAGCCCTAGGTAGGGTCATATTTTCTGAGTGTGCCTGTGCAGGTCCTGTAGGTGATGTGGTTTTTTCCTTTGAGCTAGGCAGAGAGGAGTTTTCTTGTCCTGCAAAACTTTGAGATTTCAGAACATGTTCCTTTTCTATCCAGGGAAGAAAGCTGTAACCTTTCCGCATGGTTTGTTGGGAATAAAAATAAAAGAGAGGTGCAGGTAGAGAGAAAAGAGATAAATGCTCTCACATATCATGTCTTCCTCACCAACCCTTGCTAAGGACTGCCAACACTACCACAAAACACCTTATACTTGCAGGGTCTCAAGCCTGCCCCTTCCCTGTCCTTCTTCCACCATTCACGGGAATACCTCAAAACGCTCCTTGATTCTTCAACATCAAGTCTTTCATTGAGGTGGAGTTTAAAGGAAGACCCTTCTCTCCTTGGTTAGTGCCCAAAACCTTAGTTCTCTTCTTTTGTCTTGCTGTTTTGCTCCTGGAAATGAGACAGTTTTGCTGCCAAAATTGATTTGAAAGTGCTACTCAGATGCAAAAATGTTAAGGTGTCAATAATTTGCCTTTTTTCTTAAAAAAATTATTTAAAAGTCACCTTTTAAAATAAATATCTGGACCCGTTTCAATTTTTTCTCTTTTCTGATGTTTCCCTCTGTATCTTTTCTTGAGTGGCCCATATGAAAAGAGGAGATTCCAAATGTGTGTGGTCCACTTTGATCAAGAGTAGTTTTTTAGATGAAGGAGTCAAGGACAGGTCATAAATTAATTCTTGCCGTGTAGATGTGATTTATACATTTTATACCTCTTGAGCCAAGCTTGCTTTTGTGCTTTGTGGCAATACACAAAACAACCACCTTCCTTCCTCTTTTTTTGAGTGCTAAATCTCACTGTCTGGTGGCCAAGTGCAGAAATCAGTCTATGTCATAAGGAAGACCTGTGGGAAATACTTTTTTAGGTCAAGAGCCGCCAGTCTGGTGTTGCATTGCTTCTGGTGACATCTTATAATCCTTTGGTTTCTTCCAAGCTTTTACTATGACCTTGCTGCTGTGTCCTTATTTCTCAGAGCTGTGGGCTTTTTACAGTCACAGAGGATTTTCTGTGCAGGTGGATGGGTGTGTGATCACAGGCTGGCCACCAGAGCCCCACCCAGGGAACACCTCTATATGACACTTTGCCTATGATCCCAAGGGTTTTTGTTCTCATGTCACTTGCTTCTCATCTCCTTGAGTTCTCTTTATGTACTGTTTTGGGGTTGTGGTTTTGTTTGGTTGGTTGGTTTTTTTTGTTTGTTTTTTTTTTTGTGTGTGTTTTTTTGTTTTGGTGGTTGTTGTTGTTGTTTTTGCTATGGGAAATACTGGAGGTGGTAAAGATTCACAATTTTTTTTACCAGGCACTTGAATTTCACTACAGGCTAGTGTGCAGCTAAGTCCTGCTTATCCCACTTTATATTCTGTTACACGACCCTGCTTCATATTCTTCCTCCATCTTCTTTCTTATCCAAGGACTTTCTGAAATTACTCTAATCATAGACGACTGTAGAAGAAGGGAAAGGTCATCTGCCTGAAATGCAGCCCAGGTGGTGGTGCTGGGGTGTGCCCAAGAGTGATGGGATCAGTAGGAAACTGCTGTAATTGTATGCCAGGGTTTGAAGTGTGTCTTACAAGTGATTCCTGCTGGTCAGGAGGAGGGAGGACCACAGGAGGAATGATTAGTTAGGGGGGACAGGGTGTTTGAGGGCAGGCTTTGAAGACTGGTCTTAATGGATGGTTTAAGTGGTTTTAATGGATGTTGAGGATTTGCTTCAGAGGAGAAGGATTACAAGTGACATTAACTCTGAGTCCAACCGTGTGTTTGGTACGGCTCATTCTGGGGAGTCATTGAGGAGTTTTATTTAAGTATGTAAATACTGGGAAGTGTCAAGAAGGGAGACATTTGCCATAGGTCCTTCATATAAATATTTGCACTGAGAGGATGAACTTCACTAGCTGCTGTGTAAATGATGACATTCACTGCTGCAAGAGCACTCTGATAACTGATTTTGGCACTGGGCTTGTGCTGTGAACACTCTTTTCTCTGCTTTACACTGACCTGGTAGCAAAGACCTGGGACATAGGTTCAGGGCCTGGGAATGTTGGACAGGGTGCCAAAGCAGGCTGGGCTCTGTGAGCACATGAAACCAAGGGGAGTTTTCACTGGTGGTGCTTGGGCCTTGTGCTGCTTGTTGCTGATGACTGCACATGGTTTAAGCATCCTCTTCTGGCATCTTGGGACATTTCACAGCACCATAACTGGTTTTGGTGCTGCCCTGGATGCAGGCTGATAAGAGGCACGGTCAGAGAGGTACCTGTGCAGATGAAATGGACACCTCTGTGCCATCTCTGCCTATGGATACTCTGCATTGGCAGCTGGCTCACAGCACCAGGAGATCCCACAAGGCAGCACAGAGGAGTTTCTGGAGCGAGAGAGGACTCTGCCTTAGGCAGAGACCAGGTCATTCACGGTCATCTCATGCAGAGATGGCACAAGGGTGACACCAGGGCCACCATCAGGCTGCTGGGGGGCACCGGTCACACCAGTGGGGAGAACATCCCAGTGCCATCAGCCCATGGCCAAACTCAAGTGTCACTGCAGGTACCCAGGGAAGCCAGGCAGTGAGGGCACAGCACGTGGGGAAGTTGCAAACAAAACAGCTGGGGCTGCTGGGAAGCAGTGGCTGCTGCTCTCATTCCTCTGCTGAATATGAAAGTTGAGTTGTGGTCCTCATGTGACAAATGACCATGAAGACTCTGGCTCTCCCAACACTTGTAGTGCAGATGGGGAGAGTAGTCACACAGTAAAACTTTCTTGAATTTGCCTGTACTCTTTTTTCTTTAGTAGCTATTTCATAAACAGATTTAGGTTAAGATTTTCATTTTTATTTAGCTTAAAAATTGTAGTTTTCTTTTAAATAGTGTTTCATGCTATCATTTGAGTAAATTAAGGGTTACTTTTGGACACACCGGAACTTCTAAGGTGACGAGTCATAACCCCCAAGAGGATACCCTGACTTTTTCTGAATGATGGCCAGACACACGGTGGCTTACCTGGTTTTGTCAGCAGATGGCCACAAGATGAGATGATTTGTGTGCACAGGAAATTTTAGCCTCCTCTGGGCATAAATTGCTGAACTACTGACCAAAAGTCAAGATGTCCTTTTAGTGATAAATGAATTGTCTTGAAGCTGGACTCACTTGCCACAAGCCTTCTTCTGACTTCCCCAGGAAGCTCCCTGGTAGGCTGAAGAAGTCAAATAATGTGAATTAACATTGTAGTTGCCATAGCTTTTCAAGCAGAGATGGGAAAGATTGTTTATTCATTACATTTAATCCCTCAAAAATTTGCTGGCCTCTGAAATAAAACCAACAGTGTCCATGACATTGCATTATTCTTCCACTAATTTGTACCTTTACCTACTCCAAGAGAGACAAATTTAAGTCATGACATGCATTTTTTCTCTCCTGCTTCTGCAAATATAACATGAGTAATTAATTGCTCAGAGTAATGAAAATAATATCACTAATCATCTGACACTGAATATTTTTTTCCCTAGATACTTGGCTAGTCTGTGCTTAAGAATATCCTATGGATCATTTCTGACTCAGTCCATGCATGTTTTCCGTTGTGGTGCTGTAAACGCAAGCAGAACTCCAATGAGCACATCGGCAGGAAAAAGCCAGACTGTCTGAAAGGAAGCAGAATTGAGGAGTGCAAGCATTAAGCTTCTAAAAAGACTGTCAGGCACGTGCAGTATGACTTGTTCCAAATGCATCTCATAACAATTTTATTACTAACCTAACTCAGGAGACATGTGAGTGACTCTTGCTAAGCTATAAAACCACCACCCTTTTTTTTCCCTGTTACCTGCAAGAGAAAACCTGTGTATTATTAATGTGATAAATCAAAGGTATTCCATAAGACTTCCAAGTATTTATCCTTTTTTCATTTATTTTTTTAGAAACCTATGTTGATCTGATGCTGTGTAACAAATTACTATTTTCTGGGCAAGCAAGTAAAGGGTATAAGCCTGAAAAGAGGATGCACTATAGAATATAAAGTGAGGGGATGGTTTGTCTTTGCCATATTTAATGCTGAACTTAGATGTCTGTGTGCAAGGTTCCTGCATAGCCTTAGAGAAAGGTATATATTTCCTCAAGTGGACAAAAGAAGCCATCATGGATGAACTTAGGTATCCAGCAAAACACGTTTCTTCTCTTTCGGCTCTGTAAATGGAAGATCTTTCCTCTACTTTTGCCTCATGCAGGTAAATAGAGGAGGCTTTTGCTGAGCTGGGTGATCCTTTGACAAGGTGTCTGGATCTGTTCATCCTGTTTCTATACCTCACAGTGCTGCTTAGAGTCTGACCAAAATGTCCTGTATTGCTTCAGTAGATGATGTATTTCTGGAATGCTTAAAGCTGAACAGAACAGCCAGTCCCATCCTGAGCATGTGCAGAGCAGCCATAGGGCCACCAATTACTTTGTTTTCCTGCTCCAGCAACCTCTGCCTGTAATGCTTTTACGAAGGGCCAGCTGTGAAAATGAGATTTTTTGATAAATGATGTTATTTGTCTTTTTTTTTTTTCCTCAGCAACTGGTTAACTGAGTGTCTTTTTTTCCCTAAACTCTTCCATTGAAGAAGGCTTTGCCAGGGCACAGGAAGGTGCTCTTGGCTTAGTGTCAGAAGTGTGAGCAAACTTCCCTGCAGGTTTTTTCTTCTCACTGAGCTTCTTAGTAATTTGATGCATCACTCTTTCATTCATCCTCTGCTTTGTGGCAAAGTCTGGAAATGCATTAAAGCAACTGAATAATTTCTGGGAAATTATTAATTCTGGAATGAATGTGACAGATTTCATCATGTGTTTGGCCGAACTCTGCCTGAGTGACTAACAGCTCTGGAAGAATTTTCCAATTGTCCCTCGTGCAAGTCAACCTCTTTGAATTAATTCAGCATCCTCTATTTTGATTAAGTATGTGTCAGCTCATTGTTAGTGACAGAGATATGGGGCTGCTTGTTTTCCTTTTTTCATTATACAAACTAATTATGAGTCACCCACAATACGTGCCCTCAGGGCATGATAAGGGACGTGAATGATAAAGCATTAACTGCTCTACGTGCAGGTTTCTCTTGTGAGTTAAACAATCAGGGATTGGGTAAATGAAATACACTTTCTTCCTCTGACATCTTAACAATTCCTCCCTTCCAAGGAAAACTGTGGTCTTTCAAACCTTATGTTATACTGAAATAGAAGAAGGTGAAAGATGAGTCCTCTGTGCAGTAGGCACCACAAGCCCAGTCTGTTATCTCATCCTGACTCTGATGTCTTCTTGCAGATTCCCTGTTTTCAATTTCTTTGCAGTGTGGTTCCTTCCTGTCCTCAGTACTAAGATTTATTTGACAGCATTTGGAACAAATGTGTATTCATGCTATCCTACCACCCTGAAACATGCTGCCATGGCTCTTTCTAATGGACCAGAAGTTGAGCCTTTCCTGCTGTACCCTTGTAAAAGAGAAAACTTCAAGACACGCGATACGTAGAATATCTTGAGAGCCACAAAAGCATATGTTTTCTGTTCTGGAAAAAGTGTTGTTACTTGGTGCTAATTTCTCTGCTTTTTCTTGCATCTGTTGGACAAACACTTTGTCCATGGCGATCTGTATAAGATAACAAACTCACTGCAGGGAGTCTGAGTATATAGAAGAAAAATAACACAGGAACTTGCAGAAAGAGCAACCAGGTGCAGATGGAGCTGAAGCAGAAATATTGGTGACAGATGTTCTTCCTGACCTGCTGGAGGAGTATGCAGCAGACAGCATCTTCATCATGCTGTGTGACATCTCCTGCCTTGGAGAAGTGAGACATTACATGATGACTTTTACAACTGCCTAACGCTGCCAGAGGAGGTGAAGTGCTGCAGCACCTCTGCCTGTAAACACCTTCTTCCGAGCCACTCAGTGGCAGAGGGACCATAAAGAGAGGGAAGGCCCTTTGGAGAAAACATGCACCAGCAGATTATGCTGTTGACTTGTGAAGCTTGGCAACACTCTCCTCACAAACACCTTCTCCACTGGGCAGGACACTATAAATAATGCAGGAACCCATGGTTATTTGACCAGAATAGAAGATGAGACAGATGTCCACACGTACACGAATAAAGTTCTTCTATTCTGCACAAGGTTGTGCAAGGTGGGCTATACCTTCCTAGAGAGTTAGGACTTGGTGCATTTGTCTATACCTTCATTAGTAAATAGTGTAAACACCTTAAAAAATGGGTAAAATGGGTAACATGCACGTTCTGAAACTCACAAACCTTTCTTCCTCACTTCCAAATATCTCTGGAGGAGAAACCAAGAGAAGGAAAGCCCTAGGCTGTAAGAAAACTTTTGCTGCCCTGACTACTCTAGATTTTCCATTCCCTATAAAGTTATTGCAAGATATGTACAGAACCCTTTGGTGGCTGCTGAAGACTAAAAAAGAAGAGTCTGGCTTTACGGATTGAAAGTTAGCATTTTGATCATTTGTATCTTGTGACCCTCTGTTCTTCTGTGGATCTCAATATTAGATGAAATCTTTTCAAAGGATCATTGTAAGTTAATATTTGCATTAGCAATCAAGAGGCAGAGCTCCATCCTACATGCAGTTTCTCTTCTTGCCTCAAAATTCCTTTCTTACTGTTGTCCTTTCACTGATGACCCCTCAGTTATTTTGCAGGGAACTGACTGCAGAATGGGTGGACCAGACCCTCTATTAAAAAAA